>BCHT01000008.1:262892-585482 GCA_001599695.1 Phaeotremella skinneri | reverse complement strand
CCTGCCAGTGCCACAGGACTGTACCGGCAAGGTAGATCCAAATGGCAGCTGGACTCTAGGACTGTACGCGCAAGCATAGATCCACAGAGGGTAACAGGCAGTAAGGTGTGACGACAAGCAAGCAGTGGGGGGTGATGACAGACGGCATGAAAAAAAAAACAATGTTGTCGACAAGGCACTCACGGTGATGAACCACAGCATCCAATGATGATGGTGATGTTGTTCCTAGAAATCATGAGATCAGTTAATCAAATTCAAAATTATTCTTGTCATTCATATCCTATCACAAGAACTTGGCTTCCCACTCCCTATATTTCTTCCTAGATGCTGCCACCCTTTCCTCAGCCTCAATCACCTGCTGCTTGAAACCCCTAAGGGCATTGAGACCAGCAGTCACACCCAGTTTCAGACGCTTACCCAGTAACACATCAGCCTCAGTGAGCACCCTTTTCTTTTTCTTCTCCTCCTCCATCTTGTCAACCTCCTCTTCCAACTCAGTGACACTGACCTCCTCCTCCTCCAACTCAGTGACACTGACCTCCTCCTCCTCCAACTCAGTGACACTGACCTCCCTCTTCCTCTTCCCATGAGTCTTGTTCCACTCCTTCCTCCTCTTCTCTATGATCTCTTGATCCTCCACATCCCCTTCCTCAGGAATCCACACTGAGGAGTAGTCAAAATCCTCTGGAGGGTGAGGGATGAAGGTGGAGGGTGGAAGAGGGATCTTGTTGACATGGTGGTAATGCCAGATGACACCATACTGTTCAAAACAAGCAGCAGGTTCCCAGGAGTCTTGTTCTTCTGGCCATTCCCACCAGTGGACGTGCCACTTGGGCTCCTTGGTGTTCTTGGTCATGGGACTGAAGCCAATGATGACAGGGAATAGCTCCCCTTCATCTGCTGAAGGACAGTCAGCATTTACACTCTCAAAAAAAAATGGCATAGTCTCCCCCTGTATGGAGAGTGATGATGGTGATGAAGGAGGGACTGGTGGTGTGTAGAGTGATGGGGGAGAGTCCTAGAGTCAATAGAAGAGGTAGGAAAAGGAAAAACTCACTGGAAGCCTCAATAGACCCAGTTTCTTCTTTTTCTGATGTTCCAGACATGTCTGATGGTGAGGATGGCCGCTTAGATGATGAGGAGAGCCCCTTAGATGATGAGGAGAGGGTGTAGAGTGGTGCTGGAGGGGTGGATGGTAAAAAATGCGCCCTAAAAGAGTGAAAATGAGTTAGCTATGCATCCTATGCATGAAAAACAGTCAGGAGGAGTTGGAGATGATGCACAGACCTCTGAAGATGATGACAACACCTTCAATGATGGTGAGAAGGATGGATGAGATGATGGTAGGTAAAAGGAAAATGAGTGGAAAGGCAGTTGTTTGCATTTACGGAGCTGGGGGACTGTGGGAAAATTTGCCACTGGGGTGCTGCGCCTTATCGCGCTCGCGCAGCGAGCGCTTCGTCTGCTAGTATTTACGACAACGTCTTGTTCTCCGGACGGGAGCTCATTCATCTTGACTATCAATTCAGCGACGGTGCAGTGCAAGGACGATACCGATAGACTGGCCAGTACAGGAGACTTTTGGCCACATCACATAATATAGGATTGTTCGGGCTTCCCTTCGTTTAGAGGTCCTTTTCATACCGCCGTTTTCACCTTTATCATGTCCACCGCTTCATCGTCTACGACCTCTTGGGCTATTGGGTCCTCATCGACATCCGTCCCCGCTGCTTCATCTTCATCTGTTGTTCCACCTTCAACTGTTTCACCGCCACAACGACGGAAACTCCAGGGATGGCAACATTCAGCAGCGGGCAGGTATGTGACTCATCCCCGATCTCCTCTCGGACGCTAACGTGAGATCTGCAGTCTCGGAGGAATGGCAGGGGCGATCGTCACTTCTCCATTTGATGTAGTGAAGGTGAGGTCAAACCTTGCCATCTGACACCATAGCGATCGTGAGCTGACAGCTAAATGCTTAGACTCGTCTTCAATCGGATATGTTTCGAAGCCCCTCTGCTGTGTTACAGAGCAAGGCGTCGTCGTCTTCTTCAGCAGCACTACGGACGGATGGAGTCGCAGCAGTGAAACCCATTCCTAGACGGACTGGAGTGTCCGGTGGCTTATGGCAGTTTGTAGATACAGTCTACTTGATCAGGTGAGCTTGTTTTTTGCCTTTTTGGGTCGTCGATGATTCTCGAGGCGGCGAAGCTGACCGAAAACAGACGGATTGGGGTTGAGGAAGGTTGGCGGGCTTTATATAAAGGTCTTGGGCCATCATTAGTGGGAATAATACCGGCTAGGTACGCTGGTCGTTACATTTGAGCCCCGACTTCGATCTGACACCGATGTGATCGCAGAGCAATCAATTTCTATTTCTATCCTACTTCTAAAGCTTGGCTGGCGAAGCGGTTCCCAAATGCACCCACTGAGCTGGAAGGACAGACTGCAGAGGACAGTCCAGTCGTCCATCTGGGTGCTGCAGTGATTGCTGGTCAGTGATGAATGCCTTACTCGTTGGGATACATGACTGATGAATAACAACAGGAATAATGACTGCGACAGGAACAAATCCGATCTGGGGTGAGTATTCCGTCGACTGTGTTGTTTTGTACAGTCTAACTGTTTTGCAGTCGTCAAGACCCGTCTCCAACTTTCAGCCCGGAAAACGATTCCCGTGTCAGCTCCTCTCTCACCTTCTCCGACCGTTCCATCCGCATCTCCACTTCCTCGAACCATCGCTGCGTCCGCCAATGCTTTGGCGCAATCAGCAACAGCAGCAGCGCCTATTGCTGCGTCTGCCTCTTCCCCAGCTTTCTCTACAGCCCTTCCGAGATCGGCCACTCCAGCTCTCACGGTGGCGATGGATATCATCAGGAAAGAAGGCATTACCGGCCTGTATCGAGGTTTATCGGCGAGCTATCTTGGTGTTACTGAGGGAGTAATTCAATGGGTCCTCTATGAGGTGGGTCAATATCTTCTGTGTTCACATTGTTTGCTACGTCCCCACTTTGTGTGACTAATCACCTCCGCCATCTTTATCAGCGGTTCAAGAAGATCGGGAAACCTTCTTCAGCCTCTCTGGAACCCGACAAGCGATCCATGTTATCATACATAACATCCATCGTAGGAGCCTCGGGAGGCGCAAAAGCTGTGGCGTCATTGATCACCTACCCCCACGAAGTCATTCGTACGAGACTGCGGCAACCTGCACCAAGTAGCGGTATACCAAAATACACAGGCTTGCTTCAGACGCTGCGGGTGATCGTAGCTGAAGAGGGGTGAGTCTTGGTTACCCGCCTCTGAGATCCATTATACTCTACTAAATAGATCGAGAGGGAGCTCTGCTGACAAATGAATATTGTATAGGGTGGCATCGCTCTACGGCGGGTTGACAGCTCACATGTTCAGAGTTGTTCCTAATGCCGCTTGCATGTTCTTGATTTATGAGCTGGTAGCTGAGAAGCTGGGATCATAGGAGTCGATAGAGGGAAAGCTTGGAGAGGATGCGGCTGGAGCTTTTGCGTACGGATATAGACACTGCTCTGATCGCTGTTACACTTTCGGGTAGGGATAGACAATGATGCATTAACCCCTCATGTATCGTCTAGTGAATACGATGGTGCTGCGCCGCTCTCTGTTCCGACTCCTTGATCCACGTTTCCAGAGTCGCAGGGAAGCCTCGCCCCTGAGGTGAGTTACAAGCTTGTAACCATTTAACGAGCTCGCAAGTCTTGGCCCAAGCTATCCTCGTATATGCCCGAGTTTCCTCTCAATCCTCATCAATCCCATCAGAGGCGAGGAATAGACAGATGGGGAGGGTGCAGAGTGCCAGCTCGGTATCGTCACCACCTCGAGACCATAGAGTTATAGCGCGAGAGATGCAAACCCCGTCAACGATTGACGTCAGAAGAAGTTTCTAGCGCATGTCAGCCCAATTCCTGCCCTTAGGCGGACGGTTACTAGACGCGATTGAAACAATAACATCAGCAATCCATAGCTGAACTGCTTGTATCAACTGAACAAGGGATCAGGAATCCAGAACCCACATGAACGAAGGATCAACTACCGGAACCTCTTTCCCTGTGCCGCTAGAGTGTGCAGAGGGAAGAAGTCGATTAGTGACTTCGACAGCAGGTTTTCCAGCTCCACACCTAATAGTCATACCATACATAAGCTTGGCCTTAGTCTACTGGTGGATATAGTCCGTAAACGTGGAGGGGAGACGTACTGTCGAAAAATCCTTTCGAGGGGATAACATTTGAAACGATCAGAGAGGGTCGTACATTCGTATTGCGTTATTGAGAATAGTCGACAGGGTGGGTCTGTGTCTGTGACTGATGTCTGAGTGGGAGTGGAAGTGGACGACATTGTGATTGTTATTTGATGTAGAGATGTGAATGGTGGGTGAATGGGTGACACTTCTGTTTCGGAACAACCCCCGCTGTGCACCGGGTATGGGACATTTCCGAAATGGCCGTGATAAATGGGCGGGCGTTCTTCTATCTGCTGCTTCCTGCAATATTACCCTCTCTACGACCTGCACGCTGGAACAGGCTCGACGCCTGGAGAACGACGAGACGCATACTTACAGACGTACGACACTTTACGACCGCACGACGGCTCAGACCTTTTTATATCGTCACTGTACCAGTCTATCACGAAATCGGGTGCGCCCATATCCTTTGTCTTCTTACGCCATATCGCCACCCAGCACACCATCATTCAACCTCTGATCTTTGGACATCCTTATATTGGAAGGCTTTATCTCTCATCATCAATAGATACACCTGAACAGCTCCCCTCCCCAAGCCCAGCTCTGTCTCCCATCAACCAATGACCTGGAACTTGGGCACAGCTTTCTTATCCCTCGACGAAGACCTTCAAATTCGGATCCTCACGTTCCTGTCACCCGATGATCTGGGTGTACTCTCGCGGTGTGTGGAGGAGCTAGCGGGGGTTGAGAAGGATGAGTATCTGAAGAGGGTTTGGTTTCGGCAGGTGGGTGATAGACATTCACATTCTAGTCCCACATCGTGGCATCGGAAGTGAGGCAGGACAGGTTGAGGAATCTGCGTCACGGTTACCCCCTTGTCTCTATCCTAGCTTCCTTATGCTGTGTCATACACTTTGACTTACTCTGCTGACACGATTTGAATCCAGACTGCTCCCTCCCGGCTGTCGCATGCTTTGTTTTCGCCTTTGCGAGCTCGCCCTGATCCTGACGAGCTGGTGAGTGGCCTCTACATACCCTCCACCAGACTTGGAGACACAGGACTAACTCAGTGCAGGTCAGACGAGGGACTCTGAGGGGTGTGGCTATCGTCAATGGAGTTCGAAGTAGAGGATACTGGTGTGGTCCTTCTGTACGTGGATCTCATTGCATCTATAGTCACCACATTCTCACACGTATCTTGCTGACCCCAGCGCCCCAAACAGGCAGTGAGGATCTCCCAGATTCACGAGAAACTCCACCAAACTTCGCTCCGTCGTCTTCTCACCCAACACATCAAAGCCACCACGACACACCGTGAGAATGCCTGCCACTCATTGCCATATCGTCGTACCATATCCCCCGTGATCTCGGGAAAAGCATACCAACTCCAGCGGCAGATACAGAGGGATGCCGCCAAACGTGCGATGCGAATGGCCAAAGTCGGCCTGCGAAGTGTGGAGGACTATATTGAGGTTCTGGGGCTGGGGGACTCGGGTGGATTCGAGGGCAAGGGGAGGGTGCGGTGGGCGATCTGTCCGAGTATCAAGGGGAGGATTCGGGGGTTTGAGCAATTGGCCAGGAGGAAATGATTGCTCCGAGTGCCCGAGTGGATGGATGTGGATGGGGATGGGGGGGATTGGTCGTGTGACCATACCAGAGGCTGTAGGGTCTCACTGGATGAGACCGTCCTGTCGTTGTGTCTTGACGCAGAGCATGTCTTGTCTCGCTGAACGAGCTGGGCGAGTCCGAGCTTGACTCTGCGACCGCACGTAACTTACCTCATTCTGCCTCGGCCTCGGTACATTAGATCAAGGGTGCCCCTAGCCCAGCTAGCCTGATGATCGATGTGACCTATGCCATGGCATAAAGTGGCCAATGATGAAAGGCAGCAATGAATACTCTGATTAGGATTAAGAAAGGAGGGTTCGAGGTTGGAGTGCAGGTTATTATTGATGATTGTAATTGCCACAAAATATAGATTTATAGAGAGAGCACCCAGCACCATCCAACTCGAGCCCCTTATATTCCTATTCATTGAGCCCGGCTGGCTTTCTTTCCTCACTCACTCGCATCTTTGCATTCACCCGTCTCTGTTACTGTACATTGTACATCGTCCCCACCATCCCCTTGTTGAACCTCTACACATAGACCCATCAGCAGGGATCGGGGATCTTCCTCCACCTCCATTTTGCATCCCGTCAATACACTTTGATTCCGTCATCGCCTCGTCTGAGCTCGTCGACGATCCAAACCCAATCCACCCCACACTACACTACACCACACCACATTTCATCCCTACATCCACACAATCAATCTCTTTCTCACCTTCGTCCAACCCTAAAAGCACACTTGGGAGATTCGTACCTGACCACTGCATCGCTATTGTATCGATTGTATGGCATTGCTTTTCTCCAATCAGTGTATTCAGCTGTTCTGGCGTCGGTATAGCTAGCCCGTCATTCACTTTCGGGATTACCTCCTTTCTAGGAAGTCCTGTTCAACAACACGACCAACTTCTGTCCAGCCCATCGTGTAAATCAACAAACACAGCAGTGTATCGAGTAGATTGACACATCCTTGCTTCTCCACTTTCGTTTGTTTATAGCCCGTCCAACCCCCGATTTATACCATCTCCCAAAAGTCTGTAGCAATGGTGAGTCAGGCCTACATGCCCGTCAGTCTATGACTGAACTAACTGTGACCCTCGCCTTCCTCTCATTTCCTCCTCCGTCATCCAAATACCGATCCGGAACACTTAGTCTTCTGGTCGTATGCTCATCAAGATCACGGTCCTCGGCGATGGCGGGGTGGGCAAGACCGCATTGACCGTGCAGGTATGTATCCCCTTTCCTAAAGCTGGCAGCAGAACCTTTCTAAAGCTTCGGAGACGCTTTTGTGCTGACAAGCTGCCTCCTTACAGTTTACTATGGGCTCGTTCGTTGAAGTGGGTTTCTTTTGATAATGACAGCATACCGCTACGTAACACACCGAAAGTCTGTTAACTGACCCGGACAATCCTTTCTTTCAATGACCTTGTCTACTCTCCTTGCCTTGCTCTACATATCCCCAGACTTATGACCCTACGATCGAAGATTGCTACCGGAAACAAGTGGTTGTGGACGATCAGCCGTGCTTATTGGAGGTTCTCGACACTGCTGGTCAAGGTGAGTTGATTTCTGGATCTGTTTCTAATCCAGGACAGCAAGCTCATGGCGACATTTAGAGGAGTATACGGCATTGCGGGATCAGTGGATTAGGTGTGTAAGGTCGGGTCTTCTTCGGGAAGCATTAAACTAATTTGCCATTCCATTCCCTTTCTTCCCCTCCGATACAACTTCTTCCCCTACATCCCTTCTCAATCCATCATTCCCCCGCTCTCGCGTCTCCGGTCTCTCTGTGACCTTCTCGATACTGAAATCGGCCATTCCCTCGTCCAGAGACGGTGAAGGCTTCTTAGTAGTTTACTCAATAGCCAATCGACAAACCTTTGAAAGGGTCGAAAAAATAGTCGAGCGAGTCTGGCGAGTCAAGGACGAATCCTCTCTCACAGCGTACAACCCCTCTCCATATTCCTCTCCCTCATCTCCGACCTCATCCTCCTCCCAGAAACGGCGTACACCAATAGTGATCGTCGGTAATAAGCGGGACAGACCACAGGAACGGGAAGTGGCTACAGACGAAGCTAGGGCACTGGCCCAGCGGCTGGGATGCGATTTTTACGAGACCTCGGCCAAGACGAATTCGAATGTTGAGATTGCGTTCAAGTCACTGGTAAGGAGCGTGAAGAACGTAAGACGGGGTGGGAATCCAGCTAGTGTTGGGTCTGGAGGGGGAAGTGGGGCAGGAGGAGGGGGTGGTGGTGGTGGAGCGACGAGGCGAGGCAGGAAGAAATGTGTCATCTTATGATATGGCTCGCCTCGACTTAAGCGGAAGGAGAGATGGTTGACGGAGTTGACGGACGAGGGGGCCCTGTCTGGAAGTCATGCTCTGAGTTATCCCAGCATTGGAATTCATGCTTGACCGCAGGCGGAACGAAGGATTCAAGGACAGGACAGCAGACGTTTTACGGACCGCTGCGGCAGAGAAAGAGATCGCAGTATGGACGACATACCAGCATGTTGAGACGAAACAATCGGAAAACTAGAAATCATGTCTCTCCGTCCGGGTGAGATGTGGGACTATAATCGGCCTAGAGATGGAGAGTGTCATTGGGCTCTTAGGGAAATCCTAGAGGGTATTGGTATTCTGGGAATTAGATAGAATCCCTGTAATCAAGGGACATGAAAGAAGAATACATGTCATGCTGTCATCCTATGCTCGATATTACGGGTGGATGGGTGCATGTGCATGTCAGTTGTGATTGCACACCACTACATACAGGATGCGAGACATCGATAGCGCCCACTAAATACCCAGGCAGCGTAGACGCCAAATTCATAAAACTAATAAACAAGACAAGTAATTAAATCTTCCACGCCGCATCACCGTTCAACCAGTTCCTTTCAAAAAGCCATTCCAAAAGAGCCAATAGCCAAAAACCAAGTCCGCTTAGATAGTATCTATGGAAACCTACTCTACACTACAACCCATTACCCGGACTCGGTTCATCCAGAAGATCAGGCATCCGCCTTGCGCTCCCTACTCCCGTCCCTCCCCGCAGCCCTACTCAGACTCCTGAAAACGTTACCCAACATCCCACCTTTATCTTTGTGGTGTTCTCCTCGTCCTCGTTCTCCGCCGTCTGGGGAATGTTCTTGGGATGATGAGCCGCTGTGATAGTTCCCGGCTCCGCTGTTGATTGATTGTCAGTTTCAGACTAGACTAAATATACAAAGAACGTCCAGGGAGATAGATGAACGGGAACCTAAGGGGAACATGAGGTGCACAACTCACCCTTTGCCGGTCATGAATCCTGGTTTGTCATTGGCGTGGACTTTTGCGTAAGCCTCTTTCTCCTCGAGGGTGAGAGTCGACATGTCAACTGGGGTCAGGTGGTTGCCGATGTTGCCTGCGCCACCTTTGCCCATTGAGGTACTGATGATATGTGGTTAGCTTGAGATCACGCATGCAGCGAGAGGACGAGGGTATGACCTACGGATGAGGATGAGCTTCTTCAGCGGTGCGATGCTTGGCCAAGACCTCTTGTTCGTATCTCTGTTCCGCGGCAACCTGTATAAGAGCCCCAACTATCAGTCACTGCCTCTTCGAAGGTGAAGAAAAGAAGAAAAGAGCAGAACCCACTCTGGCGAGATCCTCTGAGCTAGGCGTATGCTTCTCCATCAGGTTTCCAAATCCACCACGTCCTCCTGCAACGTATTCATGGTGGTCCCGCGCATGTTCTTGGTCATGACGAGCCTTGCTCCTGGATCTCGAACGACTGTTGGAGATGTTCCCGGCACCACCGCGACCTGACGAGAATGGCGCATCGGCTTGACGTCCCCTGCTCTCCGCTACCAGACGATCTTGGAGGGCGTCCTCCTTAGCTTCGTAGATGGCGTTGGCAGGACCTCTAGAGGGCGAACGGACATTGCCTGCTCCACCTCGACCGGAGTGGGTGATCTACAGCAGGTCAGTCGTAAAGTCGAGACTAGATAAGACTGTTGACGACAGAACTTACTCGATCACCCAAGACCTCGTGCGGTGTAAGTTCACGGCCCCGCTCGGCACCGGGGATTACCTCTGGGTCGACACCTCTTGAAGGTGAACGGATGAGATTTCCAGCACCACCTCGACCTGTTGAGACCTAGTAGAGAGGATGCGAGTCAATGGTAGGACGAAAAGGGAAAATCACGGTGAAGTCGAGGGAGGACAGAAGACAGAAGAAACGGTGACGTCAAGGCAAACTTACGATAGGGGCTCGTCCGCGAGAGTGATCACGCTCAGACATGGCTGCTGAAGATGAGGTCGACGTGATAGATTGTCAGTCACTTAGACAAATGTTACTCCTTTGACTAGGTTGAAAAGTAAAGAGACGATGGTGAATGGAAAAAGACGTAAACGATGGAAGCGATTAAGCTATGGTAGAGCTGAGGCGGGGAATGAGTGAGTGGCGGGAGGTGGAAGCAGCCAATCCGATTCGAATGGCGTGACTTTCCTCGCAATCTATGACCCTCTTCTACAGCACACCGATTTGCGTTTGTATGTATTTTGAGCTACAAAAAGGAGGGGGGGGGGGGGGACACGAAAAGTCACGAAAAGCATGTATAAGGCTAGACGTTGACTCTGGCCAATCCCGTCTCACGAACCCCTCTTGGTTGCACGGTAGCGGTATCTTTCCAAGGCCAGCGCACGAGCTGGGGAACTGCCACGAATCGAAATCAAAAAGATTCCGATGGCACCAGCGACTGGATCCGCACCGTCTGATTGGGCGGTTGACGCTCGAGATAAGAGAAAATGAATGGAAGAGAAAAGACGGTTGCGGGGGTTGTCGCAGCCCCCGTGCGGTCTGGGCGTCAAGCCACATCCGCAGGTCCCCCGCGCACCGATAACTCTACCAACTTAGATTGGGGAAGCGAGGTACGGCAGAAGACCGAGGGAAGGGAATCTTTTTTTCTTCTCCATCCTTGTCCAAACAAAACACGCACGATCCACGAGGTGGAACCGCCTTATCTTCCCTCTCGTTTCCTTTAGTCCCGCCATCATCGGCCGAACACACCCTTGTCCAATCCCCCCCATTGTATAGGCTTATTCGTAATTGACAAATAGAAAAATGAATAGAGTGTAGTAGACCAACACTCACAGAAACTGGTACGACGATCGGACCCCATCGAAACACTTTCTCGATTGGGTGAAAACGCTCTGGCGACTCGATCTCGAAATGTCGACAAAGTGTTCGCTGACGTATTTGACTGTCTGCGATCGATAGCAGGCGCTAACGTTGGTGTCTCTGTAGTTGTCATTATCTGTAGGTGTAGTGCTAGAGAGAGTTGTAGTGATGCAAGATGAATGACTCCCAGCTCGTGACGTTCATGCTGCAAACCTGCCCCTCACCCATGCGCGCACCGGAGAGCTAACCGGGCTGCGACGCGGTTAGAGAGAATAAAATACAAAAAATACGCTCCATGTCGTCAGCTGACTCCACTTTGGCTTAAGCTTGTTACAACGTGGCACTTGCAAGCGACCTCGCCGTCACCGTGTTCCGTGTAATGCTCGACCCATGAAGAGCAAACATCATGCGAAAAAAGCTACGCATGCATAATTTATACGTATCCCGCCCAAACAGTCAACCTCCCGGGGCGTATGATGACGCATAAAACAACTCATGTCGCGAAAAGGAAACGCAAGGATATGGGGCTGCAGCAGACTGATATGGAAGAAAGAGAGGTAACGGTAAGACGATGTATAGATTCTAGGGTCACCTAAATCAACGGAAATAGATTATATAGATAGAACTGGGGAGTGACTAGACTCGAAGGGATACAACGCTCTTAAGCGTCAACGCGACCACCACCAGCGGCGGCGTTGCCGATCGCACCACGAGGAGTTTTCTCCATCGATGATTCGTCGTTGGCGTCAGAGGCTGGCAAGTCCTGGAGAACATCACCCGAGGTCAAGTGGGGCTTGGAGTCGATACGGTGGAGACGGAGCTCGGGGTCGGTTCCAACGTAGTCGTAAGCGTACTCGCCCAGGTAGGCGTCATCGATACCGACGATCTCTGCCTCCTCGTCGGCACGTAGTCGGAGTCCGGGGATGAAGTGCATGATCCAGAGAATGATGGT
The DNA here is from genome assembly GCA_001599695.1 of Phaeotremella skinneri. Lineage (NCBI taxonomy): Eukaryota > Fungi > Basidiomycota > Tremellomycetes > Tremellales > Phaeotremellaceae > Phaeotremella > Phaeotremella skinneri. The sequence goes on along the minus strand of BCHT01000008.1, from coordinate 573,548 downwards.
GGTAATGACGAAAGACCAGGCGAATCCACAGCACATGGACGCGAGTTGGTAACCAAGCTGGATGTAGTTGTGGTCAATCCAGCCTCCGGGGATGACGGTCAGACCGTCAAACGCAGCAACAGAGGCCTGGGCGAAGAGGGCGGTACAGATGTTACCGGCCATGCCACCAATAGCGTGCGACGCGAAGACATCGAGCGTGTCGTCAACGTGGATAAGGAACTTGAGCTGAGTGCCGAAGTTAGAAGCGGTTGCAGTGAGGAAACCAATGGCAACAGCAGCGGCTGGAAACAGAGTCAGCGTTAATTCAAGACAATCTGCTCCCACGAAGGATTGACTTACGAGCACCGACGTATCCGGAAGCAGGGGTGATACCGACCAAACCGGCAACGGCCCCGGAGCAGAAACCAACACAAGACCACTTGCGCTCAAGACGCCAATCCCAGAGCATCCAGGTAATACCACCGACCGAAGCAGCGAGGTTGGTAACGACGCAAGCCATGACAGCACGGAGGTTGGCAGACAGAGCCGAACCACCGTTGAAGCCGAACCAACCAAACCAGAGGAAGACGGTACCGATGACGATGAAGGCGGTGTTGTGGGGCTTGTAGGCCAGACGCTCAGTGCCGAATCCACGTCGCTTGCCTAGGTAGACGGATGTGGCGAGACACGCAGTACCAGAGGAGATGTGGACTGGGGTTCCACCAGCAAAGTCGAGAACACCGAGCTGGAAGGCCCAGGAGTTGGCGTTCCATGTCCAGTTGGCAATTGGGCAGTAGACCAGGGTGAGCCAGACAAAGATGAAGACAAGGACGGGTCCCATCTTTGATCGTTCTGCAAATCCACCAATGGCGAGGACACCGGTGATGACCTGGATCACGATGGTCAGTGGGGATCATTGATTTGCCTACTCGCGCTACTCACGGCGAACATGCACTGGTATATGCAGTATAGCAATGCTGGGATTCTCGTCGAACCAATAGAAGGCTGGGCTAGAACGCCCTTAAGCGCGAAGTAGTCGAGATTACCGAGGAATCTGCGACGCGTCAGCAATGGTTGATTCAAGGCTGATGTTGCCGGAGATCCGTTATGACTCACTTGGAACCAGTGTCAGAGAAAGCGAGAGAGTAACCCCAGAAGAACCATTGGAAAGAACCGACACCAACACCGGCGATACCGAGGAAGATCATTGACAAGGCGTTTTTACGACGGAGAAGACCAGAGTAGAAGAGACCAACACCGGGAATCATGATCCACACGAGGGCGGTAGCGGCAATGACTTCATAGATTGTTAGCGTGATTGCCAAGACTAACACTACAAAGCGATCTCACCCCATGCCATGTCACCCAAGTTGTAGATGACTTGGTCAGACCCGTCATCGGGGAAATAGACGAGATCGCCTGACGTTTCCGTATAAGAGACGTTGACCATGATGCTAGTGTTGTTGATTTAGGTGCACAAGATATTGATGGGGTGGTGCAATTGTCGCTCTGCAATGGCAGGCTTTATTTGAGGTCCTTGTTGGAGGAAACTGCAACGGAAAAAAAAGATCGGGATCGAGGCTACAGTCGGTATATAAGGCTGAAAGGGAATGACGGGAGGATATAGGGAGGAAAAAATTGAAAAGGATTGCTATGGTATACAAGGGGGGTTTGTGTCTGAGGACGAGAGTGAGGGGCGCCGATCCTGATTGGTTGACGCCCACCATCTATCCCAAATCCTTATCGGCGTCGCCGCATTCCGCAACGAAGAAAACCTTAGGACCTATTCAGGAAAACCGAACTCGCCGGGGAATGCTTCCGAAGAACGCTTGCTACCAGAGGGACTCGACCCTGCGCCCCAGCTCTGCCTCCTCTCCACCGTGTCATGCCTTGTTCCTATCTGACAGACCCAGTAGGGCAGTCACTGCTATCTGCACCCAATGACCGACTCTCTTGCTCGGATGTGGGCCCATCAAGCCAGCCAGCTTACAGGCTATAACTTAGGCGTAACGACTCGCTCCCGCGTGGTCCCGCCCCTAACCAGCACCGAGTCGGTTGCGAAGGAATCCTTATCAGGAGTACGTCGTCTGATGGTTTTCCCCGCTTGGCCCCCTCTATTTACCCTGAAAGGCGGAGAGAACGTGCAGAAGTAGAGAATAGCAAAATATGCATGCATCTCACACACTGTTGCACTGCACTTTCAAAGCCTCCTCCCGTTGCTCGGTAGCCATACTCCCGACTCTGAAGCTCTCTCCCCGCGGCTCTCCGAGTGTCCGTGTCTTGAAAATTTATTGCATGCTTGATAAGAGTATAATTCCCTTCGGGTCCAATTCGGCCGACTCGAGTGATGCTTGTCAGGAAGCTAGCCCTTACGCAAGTGTTTCCAGGGGTACTGACTAGTCTGCGTTGTCAGTAACTGAAAATTTTGCTTGGCGCCAGCGACGTTCTTTTCTCCTCGTGATCGCGGATCCATGTCGAGTTAGTTACAATTTGTGTGTGTGTTCGTCAACAAAAAGACGATGGCGACGCTCAGAGAGGAACTGGGACCACGACTCGAAAATTTTTTGTGAAGACGATCTCGTGACGCCAGTTTGTCTTGGCAGCGATCCCATGTATAGCCGCGTGTCGTAAGCTACATTTTTCCGAATCTCCATAAACTGTCTCACAGCTATTCTGGAGCTCCGCTTCTCTACCTACGACAGAAGATTGAGAAACAAAGAGGCGTCCCATCTCGCAGCCGGTTTACGGTATCCACCGGAGCGCGCCGTTGAGCGACTGCGGAACTGGCTACGAATTGGGTTTTATCAAGTGTTCTGTTACTAACTCAATGACTTGGTTTGCTTACACACGGTTTACATTCTTGAAGCTTCGATTGAACAGATTTGGGGTCCTGTCCGGCGAAGCGGGTTTCAACACCGCCACAGATGCCTGCACCATCAACACGTGAATGGAGAGATCAAAGGATCCAATATGCTAACGTTGCGTCCAACTGAAACGTACCACCGTGTATGACCAGCTAATTTACAGAACTGACACGTAATGACTGCTCGAATGTGAGGTTTTGCTTTGGACATCTCCTCTCCTGGTATTACTCTGCTGTCTTCTTATGAAGACGCACGGCGTCACGGTGATAGATGATAGATGGCCGACGACGCGTGCGCAAGGAGGCGGTACGGGGAGTAGGTCCGTGAGTGTGGGAGGGGTGCAGGGTGATGCGCAATGGTCGCTCAGCTAGCTCACGGCCCAGCTCAGCTCAGCTCAGCTCCTGCAGCTGTTCGACGCTCTGTGACATGGGAGGGGGGCTCAATGAGATTGATATTGTTTCGTCCAAGCTTCTGATCCGCCTGGGCATTGACTACCCAGCGAGGACGACCCTTACCAGACCCGTACATATTATATATATACTCACCTCCACGCTCCAAAGGTCCATCAAGCACTCTCTCCCTCTCTTTCCCACACTCACTGGCCCTGGTCCTCCTCTGACCCCACAGCTGAAACCCTTCCCTCTCTCCCATTTTGGGGGTTGAAAATCCCAACACTAACCAGAGCGTGAACCATGCACCCATTCTCCAGGCGGTCACCCGCCATCAAGCCTGCAGAGACCCAAGCCAGACGTCCCCGTCCCTCCCATTTCCCAGCGACGCCCTACCTCCACCCCCCGCCTAGTCAATCGCAAGACGCACCACGAAGCTCCTCGTCGTCCATCGAAGCTGCGACTGCCAACACCCTCCGCGAGGACCCATTCGCACGCGTTGCTGCCAACTTCGACTCTTTGGGTCTGCTCGAGGATCTGGACACGTCGCCCGACAGGAAGGGCTCTCCAAAGCCAAGAATACCTGCCGTTCCCCCTATTCCAGCCAAGCACGATTCTTCTGCTCAGCACGGTCGCGAACATCACTCTCATCGTTTACAGCCGGCACATCCTGACATATCCCACAAGATTATCAATTCTCCCACCCGCAGGGTATCCGGCTACGGAGATTCTGCGGCAATGGCGGGGACTCGTATGAGAAAACAATCGCATCGGTCGAATGCTCGCAAAATCTCCCAAGACCCGGAACAGCGCGATCAGCTTCAACAGCTGCGCACGGAGCGTTCCACCGGTGTTCTGGGCTCCAAGAACCTCCGGCAGAACCATTCGACCACGACTGTCGATAGTCGAAGCAAGGTTGATAAGGTCTTGGGATTGAACACTGAGGGCCAACTAGCGTCCCTCTATCTCGTATCGGGATTGGGAAAGGTAAGCTTACGTGCGGTTTCTGCACTTGAATAGCCATGACGTGGGATCTGACGTACCCCAGGACCCTGCCCATTGGTCTCGCGCCGATTCGGAAATCAGTCGAGGGATACAACCTCTCGAAGATTCACTTGGAGGAGGGATCTTTTGGCGTCCCGACATGCTGGGAAACACGTTCAGCGGTGATCGAGAGGAACGTGGGAGGAAGGAGTCCAAAATCAGCGCAACAAGCGATATGACCTCTCGTCTTAAGCGTGATGTTGCTGGCAAGGCTTTACCTGAAGGTGGTCCAGACGGCGCCTCAAGACTGGTAGCCAAGACTCTCAAATTGGCGCATCCTCGAGATGGTGAGTCTTTGCCCTTGGTCTGTTGACTCACAATTGACATTCTCTCGCTGCAGTCGAAATTGTTAATTCTACTCTCGCCCCTCCTACCACCTGCCACGCCTTCACGTTCACTATCCCTCGTCACAATACTCTCGCAGCGGTCGCTCGAGCCCCTTACGAAGCCCAGCGCAAAAACTATAACTCGTACCAGTATTCGTCACTTAATTCGACTCGGGATCAGCCTTCCGCTGGCCGAATCACCGCGCCTGGTACCATAGATAATTCTAGCACTTCCTCCGAGCTGATCTTCTACGGTGTGACCCTCACAGTCTGGACTCATGCCGATAAAGATCGATCAGCCAAAATCCGGGAGATCAAGAGTACCCTCGATCAACGAAGCGGTGCCTCAACCCGATCGAACAGTACCATCCGTGCCAGTGGTTTGAGTAAACGCCGACCGATGCCTTGGATGAGCAGTAAGAGCTTGTCCGAGGGTGCAAGCGATTCGGAGATCCCGAGCGACACCGACGTATCAGCTGGGAAACAAGTGAAGAGGGGTCTCTCAGCGGTGCCATCTGTCCCGTCGGACGCGGCTGCCGCGTACGATGAAGCAAGTGATATCTACTGGATGCCGTATGCTGTGACCCTAGGTTAGTCCGAAGCGCTAGGACTGGCTGACATTTAGTTTCTCGGCACCCGATTTACGATGTCTTACAGGACTACCTTCGGCTCAGCGTGAGGCTCTTGAGATGACAACGCTGACTTCTAGTGGGCCCGCTACTCCAAGAACGCAAAGGCGCACATGCTGTAAGCTACCCTTGGATTTCACGGCTAACGGGGAGTCAAATCTCCCGCATTCTCAACTTCCCAACACCGCGACCAGGAGAAACCTATCATCTGCCAGTAGGGATAAACCCTGATGATGAAGTGACCATCGAGGCAATCATGCCGGGTGCCCTTGATTTCGACAAAGGTCTCGTCAAAGTGGACTTTCAGATGTGGCCGCTGTTCCATGCTATTGACGTCGATCATATCCTGAGTTGTATAGAGGTGAGCGATGAGGATCCATGGTGTAGCTGACAGTCAGATCGCGCTTTCCAATTCTGGTCGAGTCATCTTCGCTTCCAGACATCCAGCAATGCTCAATATGGCTGTGGGAACGCTTAAGTACATTGTAGAACTTCGTGGCTGGAATGGGATTGCTTTACCAGTGATTCATGCAGTGAGTTATATCCCCAAATGTACCTCAACGAGGCTCAATATGTCTTCACAGCGCGATTCGACTCTCCTTATCGAGGATCCAGGCCCATATATCATCGTGAGTTGGCCTACTTTGCTGCTAATGCCAGTTGTGTGGCTAGATTGATGGCTAGCCTGACCCTCAAATAGGGTATCTCGGCGGAGTGCAGGTACCTCCTAGTCCCTCCTGCTGAGGTTCTCTTCGTTGATTTGGACACGAAGTAGGTTCAGTTTTTAAAGGGTCTAGCTGACGCCAGTTCCGTCACCTGCAAATCCCCTCCAGCTGGTGTCTTGACTCCAAAACCAAAACGGGAGAAAGCTAGGCAAAGAATCCTTTCAGGGCTAGGAATTGATTATCGTCAGTCTATATTATGGATTATCGGAGAGCGCGACTAATCAGGAGTTTCAGCATTGGAGCGAAGTATCCCAATGGAATTCAAGGTCTCCTATCCCAAAGGTAGTTTTCGCAATATCAATCGTTTCCATCACGGCCCCGAGCGTCCACACTATCTGGGCGAAAGACTGCGTCCGCCAAGCTGGTGGCGACAGGCTGAAGTTCTCGCTGCGATTGACAAGATAATGGTTGATAAGGTATGCCGGTTGAGATACTCTTACACGAGACAGTGACCCACTGATTGGGTCTACTAGCATAAAAAGCCCTCGTTCATCCAACGATTGACCAACTCGGGAATGGCCAGGCCCCAGGCTCAACTGACCGTCGGAGAACAATTGGCTAAAACGATGATGCGGCGGCGTGCATGTAGGTTTACGTGGTCGAAACGAACTGATAAAAGTGCATTATGTCGAAACTAGAGATGATCTGGAATTCAAGGTCGCACGGATCAATCGTCGTCTGCTTAAGCTCGTTGAGGAGGGCGATCATGTGAGTCTGCAAATGACAAAGAGGCCTTGATTATGGATAATACCTGACATCTGCGACTCCAGTGGAAACACCAATTCGAGACATTCGAGAAATATGCCGATCGTCTTGCGCAGGAGGCTAATGAGCTCAAGATCAAGATCGACAGAGAGCGTAGAGAGGCTCGTCGACTTTCAAATGGCAAGTACTCAGCTGCATGGGGCAGGACGCTGCTGACGCTCTTTGCAGTGGCGAGTGAACAGAGCAAAGCCAATCTCGAGCTCCAAGACAAGCTCAACAACACCGAAAAGGCTCGCGAAGAAGCCATGCGCCAACTGTCTGATATGCATCAATCGTAAGTCGTTCTCATGCCATAGCCTAGTGCGACTCTGATATCCGGATAGTATCCAGGAGCTTGAAAGGGAACGTGAGGAGATCATGAATCTCATCGAGGCTCAGATTACCGACGCACTGCATGCCATGCCCGACGACCACTCGGAGGCCGGGACAATGAGCTCGAGGGCTGGTACTCCCACCGGGTCTGTCCTCGGCTCCCCCAAAGCCAAGACAACAAAAGGAAACTCTAACAGGAAGAGTTGGGATCGACCAGGTTCCTCTGGACTGGTCGAAGGACGACCGACAAGTGTGCTTGGTACTGTCCGATCCAAAAGATGGAGTCGCTCAATTATGAGCAAAGATCCTTTGGCGGCAGTAGATCAAACGATATCTGATAAATCGGATAGTATCGCGGAGCGCGTTGCGATGATCCAGGCGAAGGTAAGGGGCATTGTGGAAGGTAATTGCATATCAGCTAATAAAGCGATGCATAGCTCGAAATGGCTCTCAATCACCATCGATCGGTCGATAGCTCAGCTGCAGGCATGTATGACAGTGACCCAGAGGAAGGAGCCTCAGATCAGGTTGACGACGTCACTACGGATGATGAGGATCGCTCTCTCGATACGGCTTCAGTGACGACAGAACGGGAGGGGCCTGCCTTGGCTTCTGAAGCTGGCGCCGAGGGCGAACTTGATATTGCGGAACCATCAAAGGATTTGAAAACCCAGCCCTCCGAGGAAACCCTACAAGCTCAAGGATCACACCGCGATCCCGAGGCACAGGACGACAAGAAAGTCAATCTGATCGTCAACGTGCCTCCTCCCTCACCAGTTCACCCTATCGTCAGAGACTCTGCGGAGGACAACCTTCCCCGGTCGGACAATCATGTTGAATTTGCAGAGTCGGCTGAAAAGCGGTCGAATACTCCAAATGCCCTCTCTCAGGCGTTAGAATCTCGCTCCGTTCGCCCAGATAGCGGGCTCAAGATCCGTCCAAAACGAAAGAATCCCAGTAGCGTCCCAGTCTCCGGAGAAGGGGAGAAGAAACCTTCCTCGGACTCGGTAGATGCGGAAATCTCTGTCACTCAGAGCAGCAGAGGACGACAGCACAGCGAGAAGGTACCGGTTCATACCACGGATCGATCTTTCGAGGACATGGGTGATCGAGAAAGCACAGGTCGTGGCCGGGCGAGGAGAAGTGGAAGGGCACATGGTGTTGGTCATAGCGGTGCCAGGATTCAGCTGGACCAGGATGGGGCGGATAAGCGTTCATCGACTTTCTCCACTGATACCGTGACTTTTGGAAGGACATCGTAATGTCGGGGGGATGTCCTCGAGTGAACTGTGGGGTTTGGACCTGTGATTGCTAAAAGTACTTAGCCCTTTTCTTCCCCCCTGTTGATATCCTCGTTCCTGCAAATAATGGTCATCTTCGCGCATGCGATGATGAGTCCCTGATCTTTCGCCAACTGTCCTCTTAATTCTGCTCTCCCTCCTCGATGTATATTTCCCCGGCCGACTTTGATGAAGCGACGAATCATGCCCGTCCACAACAGATCCTGGACCCATTTGTCTATCAGAGATTGTAGCACCATTTTGTCGCCATTCATTATGTCTTGTCTAACCTAGTCAATAACCCCAAGATATATCACGCTACAAAGTCCACTTAAGCCTCCAACTCGGGAGTGTCCGAGTTCGAATAAGCCTCAAAGCCAGCGACAGTCTTGTTCCCTGCCACTTCACAGGCGTCGATGAAAACCCTGAGCTGCTTGAGCTCCTCAGGGGTGAGTTTCACATCGAGAGCGCCAATATTTTCGATGAGATACTTGATTTTCTTCGTCCCTTTCAGATACGCCCAAGTGTCAACTGGTAGATGCTCTCGATGGGATTGTTTGATACCCGGTCGCGGGGGGATGTGAGGTTAGAAATGGTGGAATTTAAGGGACATACCTGGGATAGGGATGATTTCGTTGCCCTGAGCCAGAAGCCAGGCTAGACTAAGCTGCCCGACTGTGCAATGCTTCCTATCAGCCATCGCCTTGAGCTGATCGACGAGTTCAATGTTCTTGGGGAAGTTCTACAAGTAAAGACGGAAGTCATGATCAGTACAATCTATCCATATCGCAAGCCGACAAGACCAAAACATACCTCGTCCGAATACCTAGGCATCCTAAGTCTCAAATCCCCCTCCTCCAAATCGGCCCGAGACCTAATTTGCCCCGAAAGGAGCCCTCTGCCCAACGGACTATACGCAATCACCGCCACTCCCAACTCCCTACAAGCCTCCAGCAACCCGTTGGACTCGATGTCGAGCGTGAATGCAGAGTACTCGACCTGCACAGCATCGATATGCGTGACTTTGCAGGCCCGTCGGAGGGTTGCTGCTGAGATCTCGGAGAAACCTAGGTATTTGACTTTACCGGCGTTCTTCAATTCCAGCATCGCTTTCACTGTCTTCTCTACTGGGGTTTTGAGGTCTACTCGGTGGCTTTTCAAGCATAACGAAAGAGATCATTAGCGAGACTCGCGCAGCGGATAGTGGAGAGTGGATAGTGGATTGGGTGAACATACCAGTACAGCAAGTCATAGTATGGCAACCCAAGGTGTTGCAAGCTCTTCTCGTAAGACCGAATACACTCCTCAGGAGTCGAATCTATCACAAACTTCGTGGGGTCTATACCGAATTTCGTAGAGATGAACACGTGTTCTCGGTGGTCGGGATGTTTCGCAAAGTATCTTCCCATCGTCTGCTCGCTACCAAGATACAACGCCGCAGCTACGGGTTGGTGCAAACACATCTCATTGTCAGACTTCTTCTGAAGAAACGATCCCACAAGCCGTACTATAAGCCAAACAGCGCCACTTACAATCCCAGTTGTGACATCCGAGTTCGTAGGCCTTTTCAAGGAAGGCCATCTTCCCCTCATCGTCTGGTACGGTTCCGTACATCCCCTCCAAGCCCCTGGCATCGTCGACCAAGTCAACATTATTATGTATCACGATAATGGATTACCCAAGACTCACATCAATCCAAGACCGACGGCAGTAACTTCCGGTCCATTCTTGCCTAGCTTTCGTGTGGGAAGACTTGGTGTCATAATTAATGCTTAGATGATTATGCTTGAATTATCCGAGAGATAAGTCAAGGTGACGATGGTATTTGCGCAAGTTTCATCTATTCAGGTTACGATAGTTCCCCTTTATATATCTTTGCTCGGCGGCCGCGTTTTTGTTACCCGTCGGTCGTCAAAGTGGATACCACCGAACTGTAACAATGATATCGTATTCTGACTCTTCTACATTCGCTACTGTCCTGCACTAGGGTTATGCATGTGACCTTCGCAAGCATGCCAATATGCCAAGCATTTGTGGTTCAGCAACTTGACGTCGTGACCTCCACTTTATCGGGCGCCGAGCGACTTCGGCCATGATGATGTGGATAGCCAGTCTGGGCCGACGGTCGGATTCTCGAATGAACGTCGGTCGCAAATCATAATGTACAACAGTGTATCCAAGAATAACTCTACAGCTGGCTCTGGCCCTGAAGCCCATTTTGCTACATCTAGGTCGCTATGTCCGATTCTGCACGTGGCGGAATACAGAAACATAACGAAGTTATATCCGCGCCCACTGGCCTGACGCTGCCCCCTCACTTGACAGCATTAGCCTTGACATCGCTCCAAACCCGCGCATCCTTCAAGGGTATGCAGTCTGACAGGCCAAAACTAGACCTCCCGATGGGGCTCCTCTTCGATGAGCGGCGGCATCGCAGGTTCAGCACGAGCAAGAGACTTGGGTTTCCCCAATGCTTCCGTCACACCGGAGCTCTGAAGGAATTGGGCCCACTTCGGCTCGATGAACAAAGCGCTGCAAAGATTCCCCATTGTATCAGCATCCTTCCGAATGTTTTCCATATAGGTGCCAGGGACCAAGGTGATTGAGATGGCACAAAGCATGAACCCCACCACTTACTTTGCCTCTGCTAACCGTTCCCCATCCAGAGTCTCCATGGTCGCGCTGACCTTCACCTTTCTGCCTTTCACCTCGTCGAGTTTCGTGCGGACTATCACGAACTGCAGTAGATGGTCAGCTTGCGGCCCGTAATCTACTTTATCTCCGGGTTCTAGGCTCTCGACAGGACATGGCCAGTACACCGCTAAACGGCTAAATGCCCCACCAGGTCCAGCAGCTGAGCCCACTGAGGCCATCGACCTCTTCGGTGTCTCTTGCACTATTGACGTTTACTCACCTGATCGGCCATAGCTGGGGATTTATAGTTGATCGTGAGACTGGCTGTCACACCGATATTGGATGGCAGATTGAGTAGAGCCTTTGAAGTTGAAGGCAGGAAGTCAGCCTTTGACTCGCCGAACGAATTATTTGACGCACATTTCTTGCCAGACTCTCATCGAAGACTGTGGCGATCAGACCACCGTGGATGATCCCATCGTGACCACATAAAGCGCGACCCAAGTGAATAACCACTGCGACATGTGAAATCAGCATATTTTCACTCAAATATCGGTGGCTATCTGCCGATGTCGTTCTCCCTAGTGGCGATATGGACAGAAGGGAGGCACCCACCAACAGCTTCAGACTCGTCCTCCTTCGCGAATGCTATAGGAGGAACCGCAAGTTTGCCTGGCCCACGAAGGGTTCCCGCTGTAAGTGAATTATGGACCTTCTGCGGATCATATCGTTCATATGGGCCTACACGAGTGACTTTGGTCTCAGCAACTTTTAGACATATCTCGAACCTGAATAGGGCTGTGATGCAGAACTTACGAGTTTCATACCATCCCTCCTCCGCTCTCATTTTAGCGACAATGAAAAGCTTCTGCAGATCCAGCTCGACATCATCCATGATCGCCTTCCCTCTTTTTGAATCCTTTTCTGGAGGTGGCGGTGAATACCGGGGAAATAAGATGGTAATAGCTTGGGGTGGGTAAAGGGCTCCTCCGATGTAAATCGCTGGAACAGCCAAAGCAAGGGCTGAACAAAACAGGTATTAGTGCCATAATCATTATTCACTATAGCCATGATCTATAGATGAGATATGTGATGATCTTTTTACACCCTTTGGACAGGTGGTGATTTACACGGAACAGTCATGTTGTCTGGTCCGAGAAGACCGGCTTACGGCGTGACTCACCAAATCGTATCAACCATTTTCGTGCATGAGAATGACTCGCCCGCGAATGATGATGGCTCGTCGAGGCAGCAGCAGACGCAAATGATCGATATCGTTGACCGTCGAATCCCAGTCTCGCCGAAGGAGGTCTGAACGCCGCGCGAAACGTTGTCGAGATCGAGGAAGGTTGCGACGTCTTGGATGAAACGGTGGCTCTCAGAGTGGTTGCAGCAGTACGGAAGGACATATTGGGACTGGGGGTATCACAACGAGATGGACAGTCGCTACTATATTGTCGGGAAGGAGGTGGATGGTCGGAGGATGTCGCTGGTGTGGTAATGATGCACGACGGCGGATGGTGGTTTGGGAGGGATGGGAGGGATGGGAGGGATGACTTTGTTGAAAAAGCGGCCCCGCAAGAGCCATCGGTCTTGGTCGGAAACTCGCCATCCGGCTAAAGCACCGGGCCGTAGCCGGCTCGTCAAAGAATCTCTGGAATACGGTATCAATTACCCCACTTCCATGAAGAGATATGAATGCAGCATGGCATACATAGGTCCAAACATATCATATGAAGCCACCTCTAACCGGCAATGTCCGTCATATAAAGCTCACAAGAGAAAGCGAAATCAGAAGATAGAACGAAGGCGGACAGATATGAAGATAGGTATGAATGATGACCAGACGTTACCATTCTACTCGCAGCCAAACGAAGGGAGGTGCGTGATAACCAATTTTAGAGAACAATAATGTAGCTACAGGCGAAGGTGGAAAATCTAAACGGGGTACAACAACAGTATGAAAGGAATTGTTCAAGTGAATCTAAGTATTGGAATTGTCCATTGTCCAGATTAATTGCTCTACGCCAACCCGACTTCAATTTAGGCCGTCTCGCTGAGACCTAAAGCTCTCACCACCCGTCCTTAGACCGAACTTTGCGGATCGTTAAAGACTTCCTCGTCGGCCTTCACTGCCAGGCACAGTCTTCTTCTCCATCCCCAACGCTTTCGAGAAGCGTTTAAAGAGTCCGGATTTCCCTTTCTTCCCCGTTACAACTTTCCCGCTCTTCATCGAAGAGCTCTCTACACTTCCTTCAGCATCTCCGTCCGACTTGGTACAGCTGATAACGACCTCGACGATAGCTTCGTCACCTGTATGCACAGGCTCTTCATTAACTGAAGGGACCGTTTCCAGGGTAGAGGTAGCTGAAGTGAAAGACGAGAGAGAGTTACCCGATGCGTCGGACGATAGCGAACTTAGTGATGGGGTTCTCAAGAACGCTGGCCTAGGTGGAGATAGCGCTGAGAGAGCCAAAAGACCAGCGTCGTTGAGATGCAACTCAGCCTTGGAAGTCTCTGCAAGAGAAGATAGACGATCCTGTCCCGACCGAAGCGTCAATCCTGAAGGAGATCTCCGCATGGTTTTGGTCGAACTAGAACCAGAACCAACTGAGCTTGCGCTGGTCGCTGAAACAAGGGACGACGACGACGAGCTGAACAGATTGGAGAGACTCGAGCGGGACACGAGTGAGGGGATGGTAGAGTTGGTCGAAGACGTGGAAGGTCGTCGAGCAGGTACTGGCATGACTACGGATGACCGTTTAAGAGCGGATCGGGAGAACTTGGGGGCACTCTCTGGAATCTGAGGAATTTCCAGCATGTCCGGCATATCGTGGAGGGTAGGAGTGGGTGGTGGGCTTGGCAGAGTGTCACCCCACAGTCCTGCTGGCGCTGAGGCTGCGCGAGTGGGAGGTCCCGGGAATCCAGAACGTCGTTTGGCAGAGCCTGACATTGGTGGGGAGTTCGGTGGGGACACCAATCCAAGTCCGGTCAATGAAGAAGAATCTCGATGTGGTGCTGATCCCCACAGACCCGGGTTCTCCGCCGTCCTGGGCTTGACGGGTCGCTCGCGATTCATGATCGATGAACCTTTGCCACTCTTGTCCTCCGGGCTGTGAGGGGGACTCAATAGCCCGCCGTGGCCGATCATGCTTGTCGCTCTTGATTGTGGTCGGCTTCGCGACTCGTTCCCATTTTCGTCCACCTCCTGTCTCAGTGGACTTGATATCCGCACCATGCTCTTCCGGTAAGACGAGGAGGCGTGTTTCAGCGATGGACGAGCGTGGTCTAATGAGGGTACGTCGAAGTCCGTCATGGTTGAAGTCTCAGCGACGGGAGGTAACGACGGGAGGGTGCATAGGGGCTTAGAGTGATGAGAGCGAGGTCGAGAGGGTGCTGACAGGGGGACTGAGGATGGGAAGTTCATTGCAAGGTATTCACGCAAAGGTTGGGGAGAGGACGGCTATTAAGGAGAATAAGCGAGGTTCCTCCTTGTCTAACAGGCCTTGACTCACAGGAAGAGAATGGCGACCGCCACCGTCCCAGCCGGTGACGAAAGCTTCTGCAGCCAGACGGGTGGAGAAAGTCTTGTAGATAGGGTCTGGATGGCCAATGACTTTGCTCTCAGCTTCTCGCCAGTGGGTGAAGACACCGACTTGATGCCCTTGTCGAACAGCAAAATAGTGTCTCGGTGTCTCCGTCTGCCCGGGAAGACGCTGCGGTGGGATTCGACTGAGACGAGGCTGGAGCTTGGTCGTGGAGGACGAGGACGTGGACGAGAACGAGGTTTGGTCGAGAGGGTAATCGAACGTTGACATGGCGACGGTGGGTTGGTGCGTGTGCGAACCGAGGGCGGGGAAGAAGAAGAGAAGCTGGAGGTCGGCTCGATGCGCCGGATGGGATTTGAGTGCAATGTGCTCGCTTGCTTCCTTTGATGTCTGATGGGTCGAGGCGCCGATGGTGCGTTTGCGTTTGGGGTTGCGGTTAAGCTTTCGAAATGCGATCTGTGCGGGCTATGCTATAGATAGCAGCCTCGGTTTAAATGGGGAACAAAAGGACAGGGAAAGAGGAAAGGCAATGCAAAATAAAAGAACGAGGAAATCGATGAAAATGAAATGGGCGAGCTCGTTATGCTGCTGAGTGATCAAGTAGTGCTGGATGGGAAAGGTGAATATTGAAAGGTGAAGCGGACGTGTGTTGCAGGCCACCACAGTTGACAACGGTCGACCTGGATCGGGAAGGAGAGACAGCGCCGCTGTGGTTTCCAGATCTAAGCTCGACGGCGGGACGCTCAAGGTTAGATTAGGAACTGATGTTATAAACTGTGCTGCAGTGTGTGTGTGTGTGTGTCTGACAGTCCCATCCAGCTGTGTGGTGGAGGCAGAAGGTGAAAGAGCGACCAGGAGGCGAGGAGAGGTGTAAGGGAAAGAATGAGAACGAGACGTAGAGAAGGTTGATGGATGCCAAGCTAAGACCTAGCGGGAGGGACACGGTCAAGGAGAAGTGAGGTGAAGATGGCAATGTCTAGTGGAGAGGCACCAAGACACTGGAAAAACCGAGTTACCTAGTTGGGCACCAGGGCGCTTGGAAATGAGGGTGGTTGGCAGCCTGGTGGGGGAGGAGTTGAACTCGATCAGAGTTAACATTTTTTCTCGTCTATTCCATCTATGGGCCCCGTCGTACATGCTGTCTCCTGTCCCTGTGTAACCTCTCTCCACGCTCCATTAGTCCGACAGCCAAGGGCGACTGACTCATCGACAGCCTTGTCTGTCCAGTTGTCGACGACGCATTTGGGATCTGGGAGACTTCGGAGGTGGTTTGAGAGACAACAAAGCAGTGCTATCACGGCCACGGACGTCCCGGGTCCCGGGATGGGGACGGCACCCCAAAAATTCCTACATGGCCCAGTGAACCCAGTTGATGCCGGGATTGCGGGTCAGGGCGCGTCAGCAAGTCCACGCAATCTTCGGTGCGCCTGCCTTATCGGGTAGTTTGCGATTCGGGTCCACCCCCGTCCCTGGAAGCAGCGGATGCGACTAACTTTGTCGGGAGCAGGGTACCTCATCCGCAACGTAACCATGCATCAATCTTTCTTGACTTGATTTCTAAGGGAGGATTTGTTAATAGCCCATCATCTCTTGTAATAGACACGCAAATGCAGGTATTAGGGTGCAAGGGTAGATAGGGCTATCTAGCAGTGAGACAGAGGTCCGGTGAAATTTGTCAGGCATCCCTGTAAACACGTACAGAGGTTTCGGGAAGGCGCTCTTCGGGGTTTAGATATTTGGAGCGCAGTCCCTGAAATGGTAATGAAAATATCGTATACGCGATAGAAAGTGGGGAATACACTGGAGCCATTTGACAAATCGGCTCATTAAGATTTTCCTACCGTAAGAAATCAATTTACAAATCGCGGACGGCATGCGGGTAGGCCTCTGCCACCGAGCCGTGAAGTACGTGTGCCCAACCACCGACAGATCAAAAAGCATACCAGAGGGGATCTGCAGCAGTAATCCTCCGAACGAATGAAGGGAGTTTATTAACCATGACAACGTACTTCTAATCACTTTGGTCGATCCCGGCCTATCAATATACGTAACGAGGGGAAATGTATGGATTGGGAAATGTTGGTAGAGAAGTGAGATGGGATACCGGCTGTGGGGAAGGGGGAGGAGCAATCAACAAGCGGAGAAGTCGCAAGCCTGCCTCAAAAGAGATCGTCGCTAGTCCTAATTGACAGCGCTGGAAGGCAGGGCTCAGGCGCAACCCCGCTTGCTTATGAGGTCTTCCGCCATACACGTCCCTCAATGGACAGTTAAAAGTGGAGTCCGCCACTTCGATTGATTCCTCCCTAAAGATGTCATTGTGATCACATAAATCACCTCGCCTCGAGTCGAGCGACATGGAGAATCCGACGTTATGGGACAAAATCAATCCATGTCGCACTCGGAGATCAGACAGGTAAAGAAGATTGGCGGCGGAGAGAGAGCCATCCATACATCAGCTGGGAAGGATCAGAGTGACGACGTCGTTCCACCGCAAGATACGACCAGGCGGAAGGCACATGCAACATTGTGGTTAATGACAAACCACCACTTCGTCTTTCGGCACGACAAAATTGGAACTCGGGAGCTGATTGGGTCGGATTATAGACAAAAGATTCCCATGACTTTCATCAACCTAGCACTCTGGGCCAGGTGGTAAGGCGACGGATTTCGATTATCTGTCACTTCCGTAGATCACGCGTTCAATCCGCGTAGAGTGTTCTTTAAATTTTTGCATTTTTTTTTGTTGCTTTTTGTTGTTGCATTAAACCTCGCAATCTGATTCCGCGATGATAATTCCAGATACTGGCAGATTTCGCATGCTTTTATCGTCAACTTTGTTTCCTAGCCTTTTAGATTCGGCATTCTTTGACACCGCTATCGCAGCATTCCTCATGTTGCGCCTGCCAGACACGACCCATACATTGGGATCTTGGACACCACTATGACAGCCAAGATTACGTCCACTACTGCTAATCATATACACTATTCCTGTTACCGCCACACCTCACGGGACTGATGATACAAGCAATAACATTTCCCTCACTGAACTCTTTGACAGCAGCAAAAGAAGCTTTCAGCGAAAATGATGACTCGTCAGGTAACCTTACTTCCACCCCATGTTTTCATCACTCGCTTCAAGCTTGAACTCGGCAGAGTTGGTAGCGGCTTCGACCTGGAATCGGTGGTTCTGATGTCAGGTGTCCTTGTTCTCACGTATCGGCTGGTTTCTGATACTGTCACGGCACGTTGCCTCCTCACGTCCGTCCCAAGCCGGGTGTTTTCACTGGGCGTGGAATCTACGTGAGGCCTCCTGTGCGGACTATGCTCCGTAGTGGTAGTATTGAATACACCACCATCGAGTGAAGGTCCGAGAGGCTGGAATGGCCCCAGGTCAAAGGCTGTGATAATGGGTCCAGCGGATCTTGGTCTGAGCCTCTTTCTGGAAGAAACCTTGGTCTGTGACACGGACTCCGCCTCAGACCTTTGCATCGAAGTATCCACTTGGCTTGTGACACATCTCCCGCCTTGGCCTGCGAAAAGATTGCGTCGACGCTTTCCCGAAATCTTGTGGACGTTGGAAGCCCCGCTGCCATTGGAGTCGTTCATTGTTTGTCTGGAAGACGCAAACGCGGCAGAACCCGAAGTGGGCCTTCGTATCACGTTAAATGCGCTCCTGAGAAAGCGACTACGGCATGTCAGCCGAAGACATCTCCTTTGTCCAGAATACTTACAAAACTGGTCCAGAGGTTGACTGTTCTTGTTGACTAGGAGAATAAATAGGGGGGCCTCTTTGGGGGGATATTGACGGAAGGGGAGTTTCTACAGTGTCGTTTTCAGTGGGTTTTATGGAGACATCACCCCTTGTGTAGCTTTCGTCACTGGACGGATTTTGGCCCTTGGGGAGAACATCCTTTGTGTGGCTTTCATCACTGTATTCATGACTGGATCTGTAAGTGCTCCCGCTCCCGGTAGGGCTGCTGAAATCGTCTACCGGCAGTTCTGATTGATTCTCTTTTCCAAGGGCCTCCCACCAGGCATTGGGTACAAAAGGTGGCAATGAAGCGCTAGGTGGCCCTGGCGATTCCAATAATTTCACCGGACGGCGTGTATGGTTGTCGACCGGCGTTATCACAACCTGGACACCTGGAGTGCTTGTCGAGCGGCTCTCATTAGAGTTATTATAAGTAGAAGCGGTGGACGGCATATCTGCTTGCTGTTGACTCTTTCTGAGACTAGTAATCTGGGGTCTGACTGTCTGAACGTGAGGACCTGTCAGTCGGTGAGTAGTATGATAAGATGAAGTGGGAAAGAAGAGAGTAGAGCTCAGATGTATGGATTTATAACGCCACCGAAGAGGGGGCAACCGCTAACATGGTAGCACCATTATACTCTTGCAGGAATTGGACGTCGTTCGCCATAAAGGATGATCTTGAAAGGTGTCCCGCCGGTCTGATGGGGATGAAACTTCCCGTCGCTTGGAAGCCGATAAAACCGATCAAAGTCGTGGTAATACATACGATGGGAGAAAGTAAACTATAGAAACACGATAACTGTGACTAGCTTCAACGCCTGCCCGAAGCTCGAACAGGTTTTAAAGTCTGAGTCAGCCAAAGAGGGTCGTCCGCACTTGGTGGCAGATACCTCCATCTTTCCTGTGGCAGGCGCCCTTCCACCTCGCCCCTTCTTCGGCACTGGCAACCTCATCTCCGAGACAATCTGGCTTTGTCTTCGACGGCGCCATCTTCAAACGCCCGGTGCATCCGCGGCCGTTTTCACCATCCTTTTCTGACCCTTCTCCTTCCTTTCTCCAGCAAGAGTCATTGCAAACTTGGACCTTTCTCTGAAATACGCTCCATGGAAATAGAAGACATAAACTGGAATGCAGACGACTGCCGCGATGATAGCCAGAATCGTCGAAGGCCATTCGAGGTGCAGGGCATATCGAGAGCCACCGAGATTGTTGTAGACTGTGAAGGTGTAAAGGAGGGTCAGATCTGTCATTCGCAGGAGAGAAGGCAACCGTACAGGGTGTGGAGTACATGGCGGCTATTCCCGCAAGGAAGTCTCGAGCGAACCCGTTTCCACCCGTTGCCGAGGCTGAGTATGGTCCGTATGCCGCCACCATGTAGTCGATCGTGGCCATGTAGATGGCGTACTGAAGAAGGCGCTTCTGATCAGTACACTGTCGCTGATGCGCAGATATGACGTACATTAGCAATCCCTACGAGGGCACTGAAAAGCATGGGTGCTATCCAGTGAACATGGGGCGGACCAAGGCTCGTCCACGCGAAGCCAATGAGGCCAATAGGTTCCAGTGGAACAGCTGTGAACATATCAGTACAGCCCACGTCAAAGGTGAGACGAAGCCCGAACTCACTGTACAGCAGCCACCACAGTCTCATTTCAGGGGCGACACTGTCCGGGTCATTTTTGAGCATCCGACGTTGCTTTGTGAGTGGCGGAATGAACGAGAGATATGCGATAAAATATGCAATCGCGATACTGCGATATCACGCAATGTCAGTATGTCGGTCTGAAACATGCAAAGCAGATGAGAGGCCACAACTGACGGCACGAATGTAGTGGCCATGGTCTCCGTAGTAAATCCCCATTGAGAGTAGACCGGGGAGAACGCCTCCATGAAAGTAAAGATGAGGGCATCACTGAAACCGGATAGCAGACTGAGACAGAGGACGATCGGTTCTGTGGCGAACATAACGAACTTGGCAGGGCGCGGTCAGCAAGCAGTCGGGAATCCATCTTCTGACTCACTGGTCGAGTCCATATAGTAAGGACCTCTCGAACGGTTAACTTCTGCTCTTTGAGCTCGCCAGGGCCGTAGATGTTAGATTGTCCAGCCTTGCGACGGCGCTTGGCCTCCCTGTCTAGAAGGACAGTCGCTCGAGTCTCTGGGACCAGGAAGAAGTGGGCAAGTTGAACAGCACCTCCGCATATGAGTTGCGTCCAGAACTGAGACCATCAGAGGACTGCCGCTTTTGATCGCTGGATAGAAACTCACATTCCATCGCCTGAAAAGTAGAGTCAGTCTTGTGTAATCCTACCTCTAGCTCAACACTCACCAAGATGCGTTTGCAGCAATGAACGGCCCTATGATAGGACCGACGATACTGCCCCCAACAGAGGAAAGCACAATGAACGCCACGGCATATTGCTGCTCGTTGGAATCCCACATGTCGGCAACTGAATTGGGTCAACTCAATTCACATCCATGGTTTGTAATCTCACCCATGCCTAGCGTTACGGAACCGCCGGCGGAGGAGATGCCACCGAGGAACCGGCCGACGATCAGCGACCCATAATTCGGGGCTAAGGCACACAGAATCTGCCAAACTGAAACAGGTCAGCCTAAGGGTCTGCGAAGCAGAAGGGAACTGGACTACTCACTGTTCACCAAGAGCAAACTGGACTGGAGAATGGGTCGGCGACCCAGTTCTTCACTCCAAGGTGCCCACAGCTCGCAACCAAAAGCGTATGAGATCAGGAAGATGGCCTGCCCAACTCTAGCGGCTTGTTCGGAAACTGAGAAGTGGTCGGATATCTGGGTAACGGCGTTGGCGTAAATTCCGGCGTTGAGGTTCATCGATACCTGAACCGCAAAAATGACAGACAGGATCGTCCACTATGAGGGGCGTATATTAGTGAGCTTGCGGTGGTCATACCGAATGGACGCGAAGGGAGCAAACAAACCTTTTTCCGCGTTGACCAGCTGAAACCAAGGGAATCCCAAGCTTCGTCTTCTTGGAGCTCATGCTTTCCGTCCTCACGCTTCGTAGGAAGACTCTCATTCGACGTGACCCCCCGCGTCTCGTCGCCCTTTGGTTGATGCTCCATAATTCTGGTTTCTACCTTTTTTCCACTATTCTCATTATCCGCCACAACGCCTGCCACAGTCTCCTCACTGTCGCGCCCATACTCTCCGGCCGCATTAGGCGTTTCGGTCATGTTGTCTTGACTGGGGAAAAGAAGGAATGCACGATTATAGTAGACAGTCACAAGAATTGAGAGCGGCATGGGAAAGACGTCGCCTGATAGGGCTGTCTGCAGCCCGAACTGCTATTCTGACGTCGGCGGTTGCTCAGCTTACGGCACTAAAGGCCATACGGAATTTTATAATCTACAGATAAGTGAGAATACCACGTCATTCGATGCGGTCTCTGGCCACGTGGCCATGTAAATCTTGGGATGTCAAGTTCAAATCTTGCTTCCCGAATTCGTCGTGCTAATTAGCTCAACCACAGTTCCATCTCATTGATATCAGCACCATGGACGACGGCGGAATAGAGCTGAACTTCGCAGCTCCAGCTTCTGGAGTTGGTAGGCGTCAAATCATTGCAAAGAAGGGCGGTCGGTGGACGGATCGGTGAGTCGCTCTCTGTAACCTTTTTACTGATAGGTAAACAGTGTGAAAGCAAAGAAGGCAGCTAGACATACCATCAAGAGGCTTGACTCCCACCTACCTGTATCATCTCCAGATTCACTGCCCAACGTTCCAGTCAAGGCTGGTAACAATACCATCAGAGCTACCTCAACATTCACTCGTCCAGCTGCAGTCGTCCCGACCTTCCCTCCCGCAGCCCATCCTGCTAGTCATGCAGCCCCTCGTCCGCATCACACCAGCAATGAAAGATCAGCTCCTTCTCCCATAGCCCTGGATCGTGCGTCGTCCACGACCGCTTATCCCAACACGTCATCTGCCGCTGGTCCCTCCCGAATCCCCCTGGAGCCTCCTCACCCACCCAAAGCTTCTGGCAAAGCACCTCAGATTATCTCCTCACTCTTCACGGCAGATCCCCTTCCAAGTGTACCAAGAACGACCACAGAATCGAAACCAGGTCTCCCTTCCAATGCCCCCCTGGTGTCTGATATCAACACCTTCGAAGGTCTTGGGCTGGACCCGCTACTCATCCGCCATCTGAAATCCAAGATGGGAGTGGATCGGCCAACGGGTATCCAAAGGAGCGCTCTGCCATACATGCTATCTTCACCATTGGACATCAATGCAAAACGAAATGAGGATGAGAACCAAGTCGAAGATGATGCGGAACCATTACGTGATATCTTCATCCAGTCCCAGACTGGTTCTGGTAAGACCCTCGCTTACTTGCTACCAATCATCCAAACGCTCCTTCCGCTTTCCCGACTCTCATACATTGACCGTTCGATTGGGACTCTGGCAATCATACTTGCGCCTACTCGGGAGCTGGCTCAACAGATATCAAAAGTGCTTGAGAGTCTCCTGTCAATGGCTCTGTCTCTCCCAGGTGACGATGAAGACAGTCAAGGCCTGACTCGATGGCTTGTCTCCGGTCTCTTGACAGGTGGATCAACCAGGACTCATGAGAAGGCACGCCTGCGCAAAGGAGTACCAATTCTGGTTTCGACTCCTGGTCGACTACTCGATCACCTACAGAACACGGCTTCCTTCAAATGTGCAAAAACGCTGTATCTCGTCCTAGACGAAGCCGACAGGTTGATGGAGCTTGGATTTGAAGAAACCATTCAAGGTATCTTGAAGGCGTTAGAGGGAAGACGGAGAATCGAGATGAGAGTCGAAGAGGAGGCAGACGCAGAAGGAGGTGGACTAATGCGTTGGAGCTATTGGAGCAGGGGGCGACGGACGGTTCTCTGTTCGGCAACTGTAGATGCTAAAGTCGAGAGACTCACGGGGATGGCACTGAGAAATCCCATCATTTTCAGAGGAGCGGATACCGAAGAGGCGACGGAAATCAAGAAGAAGGGGTTGGCGGCCAAGAGCAAAGATAAAGAAGGAAAGGCTGAGACCTCTGTCGATCCCGTCAAAGCGGCCCTCGAAGATGCGTCAGCTATTACCATACCTGAAATGTCCGACGATAAGTTTACCCCGCCTTCGCAACTGTCGCAGAAATACGTTGTGACCCCCACCAAGCTTCGACTGGTGACTCTTGTCGCCCTACTTCGTTCTTTGGTTGCTGCCCCCAAGATGGTGACGGTAGAGGAGGGTAAAGGGATGAAAGTGATTGTGTTCTTCAGCTCGACTGATTCGGTCGATTTTCACTGGAAACTCCTGGGCGGCGTTACCATGGGAAACGATACTACCCCGTCTACGGAAACCGAGAAAGTCAACGAGGATGACGGAGAGAAGGAATCTGCCGATGAAGGCGACGAGGATCCTTCCGCCCCTGAATCACCAGTGAAGAAAGATCCTTCTAGGAAATCCAAAACATCCGAAGACATGATTTCCCTGACCTCCTCCCTCTTCCCTCATACTACGCTACACAGACTTCACGGCTCACTGCCTTTACGCACGCGTCTCGCCTCCTTGAAAGCCTTTTCCGCGCCGTCATCTACCCCCTCAATCCTCTTCGCCACATCAGTTGCCTCCCGTGGTCTCGATCTCCCTCTAGTAAGAGCAGTAGTGCAATACGATCTCCCAACCGAGGGCGGGGCGAACGAATACGTCCATCGAGTGGGACGAACGGCCAGAGCTGGGAAAGGCGGAGAGGCTTGGGCGATGGTGGGCACCAACGAGGCGGGGKGGGKTGGGKGGGKCGAAGCGAAGATGGGCGGCGAGGGGGTCAAGTTGGTGCCTGTGGGTGTTGAGGAGGTTTTGCGCAAAGGGTTTGGAGGGAGGGGTCATGAGTTTGAGACCAGGGCAACGGAGGTGCAATTGGCATTCGAGAAATGGGTACTAGCTGGTGGCGAGGTATGTTTGGTCTCCTATTAATCCCATCTATCGATATTGATGGGTTCACTAACCACCCGTTCGGACAGAACTCAACTCTGGCCAGATCGGCCTTCACCTCCTTCGTGAGATCCTACTCGACCCATCCACTAGAAGAAAAGCAATTTTTCCACATCAAGCAAATCCATCTCGGTCATCTCGCCAAATCCTTCGCCCTCCGTGAAGCTCCCGGATCCATGGTCCATAAGTCCGCGGCGCCTTCTGCTTCTTCTCCTGCATCCAAATTCAAGAGGAAGAGGGATGATCAAGATGATGACGAGGGCGATGAGGAGGAGACGAGTAAGGGTGGGAAGGAGATGACGGCTAGACATGAGACGGAACGGAGGATGTACGAGGCTGTTCGGAAGGCCGGGAGACTTGTCAGATCTGGTGGGAGGATGGGGGAGTTTAGTGCGGTACCGCAAAGGGGTAAGGGTGGTGGTGTAGGTGGCGGAGGGGGTGGGGAGTTCCAGGTGGTTGGGAGTGCTGATTTGGAAAGGATGGTGGCGGGCAAGCGGTAGCAAGAGCTTTGATGTGAAGCTATCATCGTGCTCCCATGAGCTTCATTTGATGACAATTCCCATCTATGCAGAGATCTGTCCTCAAGGTGTCGGAACTGAGACGCCTTTGATGTACAAGGGGTACTTAATGCATGTCCACCATTTTGTTATACAATCGGGTACACATTATGACTTTAGATATGATAATTCTCCCTTTACTGCAGTACCTCAATACAACCATCTCCTCTTCGTCCAATCAATAGGGAATCATCCCAGCAGCCTTCAGAGCTTTCTCTGACAGGTGTGGTTTCCCATACGGGAAAAGAATGTTCTCCGGAGACGCGGATTCCCTCTTGAATGAAAATGTGATAGGATCGTGAGACTGAGATGATCCATAGTAAGCTCCGGCAAGTAGACCATTTCGAGAACAACCACGACTCACGGTAACATATCCCTTTTCGAAGGCTTCTTGTTTCTTCTTCAATTGGGCTGGGCTAAGCTGGTCGGCGGGTTTGTAGCAGGTGTCTAAACGTGGAAATGCGGTTCAGCTCGATTCCAGATATCTGAGATTACCAGGGAAAACGGAGCTAGTAACGCTAAGACCACTTACAAACAGCCATCCTTGGCTTTCCAGCCGACGGTGCCGCGCCGTAATGAGCCTCTCTGGAGTCCCAGAATACTGCGTCACCGGGATTGAGATCTGGGTGTACCCATTTGCACCCTCTAGATGCGAACCAAGCTTCGTGTTCTGGGGTGAATCGGAAGTGGTCGCCTGCTTCGCAGTCCTGGAGCGAAGATGAGTGTCAGTAACACCATAGATGGGTGAATACAGTATGAGATGATTGCACAACTTGCCTGAGTGGCGTTGAAGGCCTCGAC
Organism: Phaeotremella skinneri; assembly: GCA_001599695.1. NCBI lineage: Eukaryota > Fungi > Basidiomycota > Tremellomycetes > Tremellales > Phaeotremellaceae > Phaeotremella > Phaeotremella skinneri. The sequence continues at coordinate 547,953 of BCHT01000008.1, read as the reverse complement.
GAACTCTGACCAAAGAGCTGCTGATCCTTTCATTACCCACAGACCACCGTCTTGTTCAGTATTGGGTAGCTGTTTAGAGTGGTTGACATATCATATCAGCTGTGCGCGGTGTCTCCTTAGACGAGATCCACTAATAGCTCACCAAGTTCACGAGACTCTGAATGCAATAGAAACCGGGGCGGTAGGGCGATTGATCAGTGTGCGGCCAGGGTCGACCTTCGTCCTCTACTTCTTCTTTTGGGAGGGGGACACCAAGGTAAGCCCCGTCGAATGAAACTGAAGAGTGTGCAAACGAGCCGTCAGGTATGTCCGTCAAGGTTTAGACTGCTGTTCATGATCCTTGCGGTGGTTCAAGCCACCTCATAATACGAATGTTCCTCACCAGCTAGGCGATCAGTCCCCCATATCCTTTCAAACGCCTGTACATATTTTGGTGCACTCTTGAGATCCCATACAAATTGTGCGTGAGCTATTGAGTAGCTATAGTGGGGAACGATCAGCGAGCTCTTTTAATATACAGAACACAGAATAGGGGGCATTCCCATCACGCGGTGTGTAGCTTACAGCGAGTATAATCCGCCCCTACGAATCGTGTGAGCATGCATTTTGATAGTGTAAAGGATGGTGATGAAGCAGATATAGGGTGGTTATAGACGACAACTCACTTGCCATGCTTGGGTAGCTGGTCGACATGCCACGTAGAGGGGTCGTCTCGCTTGTACCCCTTGCCAAACCCTTCCAGCCATTGATGAGCTTCGTCGACTGCTTGAGTGACTTGTTCGGCAGGGATGACGTTTCGGACGATGGCGTACTGGAGAGCACAAGTCAGCATGATAGTGCATCAAGGCTGATGATAAACAGGAAGTAGTCATACCCCGTCTCTCTTCAACGCTTCGAGGAACTCGTCCTTGGCCGTACTCAGTTGAGGGCCAGGCATGTGGACCTCAACGGGGAGGGATGGGGCAGAAATGGAGGGTGCAACGACGGACATTGTTGGTGGGTACCAAGTGGTATCCGTTTGCTCAAGTACAATAGGCTTTGATCTAACTTGATAGAGATAGGGACAGATGGGAGATGGTGCAGTGGATCGTGTGCTATGGATATCTCTATGATAAAGTCCTCAAGTTGTATTGGGAGATTGGTGTGACCTAGTACGATCGCTGCGAGTCAGCTGAGAGCGTGTGGTGTGGTTACTTCTGGGATCTGGGTTGCGTGTGATGTGGAATGACCCACCTGTATTTAGCTTTGTGTTTAAGGAAACCACCGAGCTGGGTTCTATGCGATGGCCCATACCCATCCGGCCTCCACCACCCCTCACACCGGTCAGCACCGCACAGTAGCGCCGATCTATGGGTGGAGGTGGCACCACGTGATAATCAGTGTGGCAGAGATGCAGAGATTGGGGAGGACCATGGCAGCAAGCAGGATCGGGATAGGGATGTCGATCAGTAGGGAAAAGATACATGCGGTGTGATCACGTTCAACCAAATCAAAGGATACCCAAGCATCAGCAAGCGAGTGGAGAGGGGTCTGGATTGAGGGATTGATTCCCTTATTGCGTCTCAATTTACGTACCGCGTGTGAGCTGGTTTTTGGTTCTGTGTCTCTCGTTGCTTCTTGACATGCTCGACAGTCGGTTGAGTATATTACCAACATATTGTGCCCCTCCCCCCCAAACTCTCCATCACCCCAAGCCTTCCAGCTCTAACATCTCTTATAAGCTTAGCCCTTATCATCCAAGGCCTCCATCAGCTCGACGCCCTCCATGCAGCTCCGCTTTCTCGTCGTCTTCCTTCTCCCCTTCTCCCTCTCTCTACCCTTCCCATTCCATCACCAAGGAGCTGAAAAAGTGGAGCGGGGGTTGATCGAGTGAGTACTTTGGTCTCAAGCGCCTCTCTGACGTTTGCATCAGACCGTTACACGACCCGCCTCACGACCACAAGCATCCTCACCCAACTCCTAGTCCGATCGTTATATTCCCTCCCATCCCCTTGGGTCCCGGTCCGGTCGTCATTCACCCTTCTACCACCCCAGTCTAAGAAAGAAACTTCGTGCACAATGCCATTTACACCGGCTCTTGACCGTAAGTCGAAAATACACCTCAGCAACGACGATCGATGGACAGCTAACACCAACGATATCGTAGAAGAGAGCCCTGGCCTTGGTCGCTCGTAAATGCTGCTTGCGTAAGGCTTGCTACTATCTATCGCTGTTGTCCGTATTTGCCATCAATATATATGCTTGCTCGTCGCTACGATCTGATGAAGACCTTGTATGAGATGTTCTCCTAAAAATAACCGGAAGACGCCAAGCCACGAAGTAGCGAACTCCGAGACAAGGATACAGCCACCTGCATTCTCCACCCAGCGATTATCTCCCTCTTCTGAAATCAAGAGGCAGCTTCCAGAGTTCAATTTGTCCTACCTTGCATAAATTTCATGCATGCACATCATGCATCACAATCACGATTAAGAATGCAGGCGGAGGTCCGACTATGCATCCTACCTCCAGGGCGCCACTTTCGGTCCGACGGTCCGCGCAAGACCAACGACTCGAGCTAACCACTTCGTTCTGAGAGGTAGACGATACCAGTTCTTGTACGCAACTCTTCTGACACCTTGTCGACTTACAAGCACCTCTCAGCAATATGTCAACCTTCCTCAGAACAGGACGGAAGGTATGTACTGTTGCTCTCTTCGCTGCTTTGGTACCGAGTCCCCAATCCGACGAGCGGTATCATGACTCGCTCCTTGTGTCCTGGTGTATGAGCTTAAATATGTTTTGATCCACACAGATTGTCGCAATAGGGCGGAATTATGGTAAGCACAGGGTCCTACCTTTCTGTACAGCGTGAATCTCTGATGCTCATACGCTCCCTGCAGCCGAGCATGCCAAGGAACTCGGGAACGCCATTCCGAAAGGTGAGGAACTTCCCCTTACTGCAACCAAATTCAACGCTCATGCTATATTCTAATCTACAGAACCATTCTTCTTCCTAAAGCCTACATCAAGTTACATTTCCCCTGGAGAGGGGAACGTTGAGCTTCCCAAGGGTACTGTGGTGCACCATGAAGGTGGGTGTCTGGGATGACTTTTATGCTCGCCGTTCTAGCTGCCGTACAACCAGGGTGGCTGCATGCAACGTTTGCTGTACGGTGAGAGGTGCTCATGAATGTACCAATAGTTGAGCTGGGAGTTATTATCGGGAAAGCAGGTCGGGATATCCCCAAATCTGATGCGGAATCTTATATCGCGGGGTACGGTGAGTCGTCTTTGCATCTCATTCATGGTTACTATCCACTCTCTCACCTTCCCTTCAATCTCTATTGCGTGTTGCTCCATTTTACACCACTGACGTCCAATTTCATTACAGCTCTTGCCGTAGATCTAACAGCGCGTAATATCCAGGACGCAGTCAAAGCCAAGGGACTTCCATGGACCACGGCGAAGGGATTCGATACATTCACGCCGATTGGGTGAGTGTTCATCTGGCTCATCCATCTCAAGATCCCATTCCATCGCAGCCTGTACCCTCACCTTGTAAGATTGATGACTGACGTTACTTCCCACAGCCCGTTCATCCCCAAGTCCGAGATAGCCGACCACACCAAAGTAGGCCTGCAGTTCAGTATCAATGGGAACCTCAAACAATCGGGTACAACGGCGGATATGATTAACGGGATTCCTGAGCTGATCTCGTTCGTCTCGGGGATTATGAGGCTTGAGGTATGTCTTCTTCTCTGCGTCTTTGTACCCAGTCGTCTCCTTCTATATACACATCACGCAGCATCTCCCTCCCTCTTTCTTAACACCAATACGGTCACCCGTTATCGAGATATATCTGACACCCTTCGTAGGAGGGCGACCTGATCCTCACTGGCACCCCTAAGGGTGTAGGACCCGTCAACGATGGCGAGACCTTTGAGGCGCGGCTGACATACCCCGGTCTCGACGGCAAGGAGCTGAGCAAGTTCGCATTCAAGTGTGAGACCAGGTCTGGGGGATACGAATTTAAGGGCAAGTAAAGTGGTGAAAGCTCGGTATGCTATGCATCAAATGGCACATCACAGCTTTGTAGCCGGTTGCTCACGAAAAAATATCCACGTTTACAAGATTTTCATTGGGGCAGGAGACTATGCTTGGGGTAACGTTTCGTTCATCTCAAGGCTTGTATACGGGTAGTCATAGAAGTTTCGTTATTCATCATCATCACCGTCATCATCATTGTCAGTCCAGCGTGACGTTCATCACCATCGATCTCATTGACACCTTGTCCCTCGCTGCCTAGCCATTCACACTGTCGGCTAGCCTAAGCCTCCATCCACTCCCCTGGCAAAGCCCGACGCTTCGGTAGTCCCCTCCCTGATCCTGATGTGGAATTACTCGTCCGACTACCTTCCGACCAAGACGATGCAGATGATGTACCGGAGCTACCGCAACTGCTGCGTCCAGTTGATGAAGTAGTCGGCGATGGGGTCGAGGCTACTGACTTATTCGACAAAAGAGATTGGAGGAAGGTATGGTCCCCGTTCAGGCGAGGCGTAGGATGATATAGCCTACACGGAGGAGATGGTGGGGGTGGTGGTGACAGCGGATGGCGCAGGGATCTCAAACGGGAGGGAGAAGGTGTTCGTGGAGTATGGATTTCGAATCCTGCTGAGCGGGCGGGTAGAGTAGGAAGCCTGACTTGCGAGTTGGGGAGAGGTGAAAGGCGGGCTGGAGGGAGGGGAAATGGAAAAGTGGCCGCTTGGGTGATGCCACTGGGTTTCCGCTTCGCGTCGCTAGTACGTTGCTCGTACGACGCCGTAGAGAGAGAGCCTGACGAAGAGGAATCTTCAGACTCGTAGGTATCTATCATCTCGCCACATGACGTGAGCAGTTCTTCTAATGCTGAGACGATATCCACAGGATCATCCGGTGATCGCGGTTTTGCCTTCTCTGAAGAACGCCGGCGACGATGGTGTTTCGTCCTAGTGGCTGGCGCAGATAAACAATAGCGACGATCGAACGTCGGTGTGGAAGGGGACTGGGAGGAGGAGGATTGACGACGCCTCCAATCTTTGGGGGAGAGGATTGGGAGGGCGGGGAGTAGCTGTTGAGCTTCACCAGATATCTCGGCCAACGTTGAGCGAGGCGTAAGAAGCTCGGGTGAGAGGGGGGCTGTCGAGGACCGGTAGGGGTGTCGACGGTATTCTGGGACGAATGTGAGTGGGGGAGGTCGACTCCTCCTCCCTGTCATTGTCGGAAGTCTGCCTCTCGCAAAGACGTGAGGCTCAGGGGAGGTCGTTACGAATTCCATCTCAAGTTCGTCTTCATCTTCGAACTTGGCCTGAGCAGTCAACAGTTTAAACTGGAAACAGAAGGGATCGTCGCCTTCTTCTTCGGTGAATGGAGTTTCAGCCTCCACAGATTCGGTCTCGGATGCGCTTCCACTGGTCATGCCTAGGTCCCAAGAAGGCTGGGTGAACATCGCAACATCCATCATCTCGATGTCTTCCTCGGGTTCAACTGGTACATCAGCTTGTTGGTAAGCTGGTCCAGATTCGACATCAGACCCCGAGTCCGCATCTCGAGGCAGATCGGCATGATCCCTTGCTAGAGAGGGAAGACACTCAGAGGAAGATGCTGCTGACCGCATATCAGTCGACGTCGAAGCTGTCAATGGGTAGACCGATTCCAGGCTGGACGTAGAGGCAGAAAGGTTGAATGAAAGTGGAAATGGGCCGCCTTCGTCGACTTCGCTTACTGTGAAGAGCCCACACAGAGCGGGCTCTCTCATGCGTATGTGTCGGGCACGAGAGCGTCGAGGTATGTATCGCGGAGGTCGGGGTGCTTGGCGGTGGGGCACAGGTGGAGAGACGGGGATAAGATTGGAACTCAGGATCGGATAAGGAGGTATACTCGGATCAGGTAGCATTTGTGATGCCGCTTGGTGGCGAAGGATGTTTTGGACGGTGTCTCAGGCGGGACAACTAGACATGCGGGAGGCGTTAGCGTCTGGAACCGAAAGTGTCACCGCAGGTCGGTTGGGTGAGCAGTTGGAACCTACTCTCTGCAGACTAGAGTCGTGCTCAACGCTTGACTAGACAAACAGATGGATTTTTTCAAGTATGCCACTCTGACTGTCACCGGGCTGAGCCTGTATGGCGGAGGAATTCGAGCAGGGGAGTTTCACCAGTGTACGTTAAGTATGTGCGCTGTAGTTGCAGTGGAAACGCAAGGACGGTGGCGGTGAAGTGCTGAGGTGGTGGTTCGAAAAGGGTATGTGAAGTGATTAAGAGACCCAAAACCAGAGGATCGAAACGATAGTCATATAGTCAAGTAATACCAAAGACGTGGACCAGGAGTAAGGACCGTGAGGGGGAACAAGAAGCGTTCGGTGCACCGGCGAGCAAGACAATAAGCTGTCCGCCACAACGTGAGAAGGACAAAATAGGAGCGACTGGTAGCAAGGGATAACTCGGGAGACTTGCTATTATCCTGTGAGAGGAACGGATGGGAACGAGTTTCGTGTATGGGTCAAGGGTTATTGTTCGGACAATAGGAGGATTTGGGCCGGGGAATACGAACAATGAGTGTCTAGGGCGGATCAATGTATGAGCAGGTGGGGTTTGTACATGTCGTTTTTTCTGGTTCGTGAGGTAAAAGGATTGGGAGGAAGGAGAACGGATGAAGAGGAGGTAGGGGGGAATAAGACTGGGGGTCGACATAGCTTCTGTTAGATGATGAATGGCTCAAGCCAAGGGCAGACCGCAGAACAGCGCCCAAATGTGACTCAAAGGAGGGCACACGGCTCGGCTCGCACGGATCAACAAGCCCGGGTCAAAGGAGGCTCACCGTGCGTCACCCCCCCGTACTCCGTATTCTGGGCGGGATGGGTGATGGCCCGAGCGTGGTCAATGGCGGCGGCGGCAGCGGCAGCGGCGTCGGCATCGGCATGTACCACCATACCACATCTGTCTTCCTGACTCTCGTCATTCATTTCGTTTCGTTTCAGTATACAGATGAACAAAAGGTAACCCCTCATTCACCTCCACACCTTAAACCCCCTGGCCGGACCTTTTTTCTCCTATCAAATCCGCTTCCGAGCGGCAACGTTATTCACCCTCAAACGATAAGTCCTGCTGGCCCTGGTTCCATTGTGTGGGTCCGAGTTCAAGCCTTTCAAATATGATCCATGTTAGCATGCTTTACCGTGCCAGACCCACATGTAAGCCAGCTTGGAAACCATCAATCCCAGCTGTTTGCTATAGCGTTAAATATCGTCATCAACCGCCCCAATTTTATCTTAGGCGGCCATCCTAAAGGATGCCATCTCAAATGAAACGCGCCCGCGACAATGCACGTGGTCGGCTGCCTACAAACAGGGAGGGTCGGTTAAACAATGCCACGTGAGATGTCGCCTGAACCGTGCCTAGCGCGTCGAAGATGAAGATGTTTTCAATATGGCCAATTTTTCCTCTTCCATCCCTCTTCTCGCAGTATCATCCCCATCCCGCAACATCAGACATCATGGGCCACGAAGACGATACGTCAAGTGCACTGAAGAATGTCTCATTCGGAAGTGTGAGTTATCTCTGTTCCCTGCCTCCGCCAACTCGCCCCGAGCTTCATCTACTGACCTATATTTTCAGGTCGCTGGAATGACGGCTAAGGTCTTTGAGCACCCCTTCGACCTCGGTGAGCTTTGCGGTGGCTAATGACCTAGAGGGATCTTACTGACACCGCCAACGGACTTCTATAGTCAAGGTTCGCCTACAGTCCCAGCCTACAGACCGGGCTCTAACATTCAAGGGGCCTCTGGACTGCTTCAAGCAGACTTACACGAAGGAGGGGTGGCGAGGCCTATACCGTGTAAGTGATTGTGTACCTTCTTTGCAAACACAAAAAATCCCCTTTAGTGCACCTTCTGACCTTCCTTTTCCATTAGGGTTTATCCGCTCCCCTCATCGGCGCTGCATGCGAGAATGCATGTCTCTTTCTAGTGTACAATAAATGCCAAGAACTCATTATCCATTTCAATCCTGGTCCGCTGTCTACGGATGTCGCAACTGATGGAACCAACGTCGGAGGACTGTCGGAGAAGGCTAGAGGGAAACGGAGGGAACTGTCGACACCTGAATTGTCCTTGGCTGCGGCTGGTGCTGGAGCTGCTGCGAGTTTCGTCTTGTAAGTTGTCTCAGGATGCCTCCCCCTCTTTCAGCGACCTCAGCTGTCACAATATATCCCCTGTTTCTGACATCATCGCAGAACCCCAATCGAGCTTATCAAGTGCCGTATGCAAGTTCAAATGCTCTCAAGGGAAGGCGCTTTCGGTCCTGCCTCTATTCCCCCCACGTCCATCCACAAACCCACCTCAACTGTCCTCCCCCTCTCGACAACCCCACTTCGGACCATCTCAACGTCGACTACCTCAGTCCGACTTCCCCCTCAAATCAATCACCCGCCACTGCAAGGGCCCTTATCCCTCATCGCGTCCACAGTCCGAACCTCCGGCCTTAGAGGTCTATGGCTAGGTCAAATGGGAACTCTGTTCCGAGAAACCGGTGGTTCTTCAGCATGGTTCACAGCCTACGAAGTCGCCTCCAAAGCCTTCCTCGCCCGCCGGCAAGCCCAACTCGACACCCTCTCCAAGACTACCGGCGAACCTTCGAGGAAACTTACGAAAACAGACCTGAAAACTCACGAATTAGTGTTCTCAGGCGCCTTAGCTGGCATGTCGTATAACCTCGTCCTCTTCCCCGCAGACTCGGTGAAATCTGCAATGCAGACAGCGGCGGAGCTGGATCCGTCACAAAAGGGGATCAAGTTTGGGACGATGGCTAGGAGGATTTGGAAGGCTAGAGGCATACGAGGGATGTATGCTGGTTGTGGGTTGACGGTTGCACGGGCTGCGCCGAGCTCGGCGATGATCTTCTTGATCTACGAGAGTCTTGAGAAGAGATTTGGGGCGTATTTCGAATAGAGAGGGTGCTGTCAGATGGGGAAGGGATGTTGGATGGGAGATGATGGGGTGCTTGTTCAAGAAATCTCCAGGATGGTGTACGAAGAAGCCGGACAGGAGTTGGACGGAACGGTGTAGGATTGGGTCAGATTGATTGGAACTTAGCCGAGGTGTTCACATCACCTTGAGCTTCGGTCGTCTACTTGCTTGGCAAGGTCGGCTGAGCGAGGAGCTGCCTTTCCAAGTCCTTGGGAGAGAGACATCCCAGATAGATGGGAATCAGTTGTAAAGTTGTACCAGCCTTGCATATGCGATACCCAGCATAATTGTGTACACGTCGTCCGAGAGGACTGCTTTCTACATTTATTGATTGGGCAAGATGTTATCCAAGTATTGTATTTCTACATCTGACATGCCGTCACCGCCGGACCCACATCTCATACCGATACTTGGTCCCCTTCTCCTCCACCTCCCCTTCCGGAACCTCCCATCCAACCCACTCACACAATTCATGGTGTGTACACTGTCTCCATCGAGTTATCGTCGTTCCCGTACCCACCCCATCCTGCTTTCCGTCACCGCTATTCACTGCCGTGAAATCAGTGAGGAATGTGTCACAATCGAATGGGCTCAGGATCCTCGTGAGCAGCACTCTATCGACTAGCGGCGGCGAGTCTACTGGAGGAGTTTGGGAGAGAGCAAGATCGTATAGTTGGGCTCCGCCTATCAAGAATGTTCGATGGATTTTTGGGGAAGTTGAGCTCTCATCTGAGATGATTGTTATAGCACCCTCTAAAGAGTTGTGTACGGACGTCATAGGTTCTCCATCCCTGTTGTTGGTGTCAGTACAGGATCTTTATGAATTCAGTATCCACGACATAAGGCCAGTACAAAGAGGAAAGACGAAATCCATACTTGGGTGCAGTGGGAGAAGGGGGAAAGAATGCAAGACGAGAAAACGGAACATACAGCTCAATCCCGGCTCTGGAGACTACCAAATTCCGTCTGCCTTTCAACGGCCTAAACCTCTTCGGAATCCCATCCCAAGTTTTCCGACCCATGACCACAGCGTTAACAGTCCCTCCAGGCAATCCCTCACCGGTAGTGACTGCCTTGCGATTCGTTAGGTATCTTCCCCAAGCGGTTGACGTAAGCCCCGAGCTGAATCTCACTCACCTCGAGCAAAATACTTCATCTCTCCCGGTAACCGCCATGGAAGACCCCCGTTCTGACCTATCCCGTTTTGGAGGGTGGCAGCCACTATCGCTGTCATGCTGGAGGATGAGGTTGAGGCCATTTTAGGACTTCTTAGTAATGGGGGTAGTTGCTTGAGAGGATTCAAGGGCATATATGCATGTAGGGCGCGCCGACTTTTGAGATGAAAGCAGACGCGTGGTTATGAGCCAGCGCTGCAGGGTGCTTATGTGGGAGGTTGGAATATGGAAATTGCATTGGCTGTGTCGTGCGTCACTCTACGTACATAGCATGGGCGTACTGGATCTATCGTATGGTATCTCTTCGACATCTTGGTTTATCTGCTGTGTTTGACCTCTATTAGCCTTCGTCATGCCTGTGGGTAGCTTCAGAACTTGTCACTGAATCATAGGGATATGCAACGAAACCCACCAACTGACTCCGCATCTGCAGGCTTACCACTCCGCGTTCAACGATGATACGTCCGTCAGGCAGGTTGGGAATATGGGCTTGTTACCTATCACCACGAAGATCAGAGGACCAGCAGCCATAACTTGTAAGTCTACTCTCTATATGTGTCGTGGCCACTACAAAGTGACGCTGACAAAATTGTAGCGGATCCATCGCAACCAGACATCATCGAGGAGAGCTTGGACCTGTATGTTCAACCTACGAGACTTTATAATACGATTCCTTGACTCACTTATAACCTGCTAGCTTCCGAGCCAACTGTCTCTTCAAGAACTTTGAGATCAAAGGTAGGTCTCTACAGTCCTCCGACCCAGTCGTAGGGAACGAGGAAGCGCGGGATGACTGGAAGCTGATATGTGATCTAAACAAAATACATCAGGCCCGGCCGACCGACTTCTTATCTACTTAATCCTTTTCATCTCAGAATGTCTTACCAAACTCGCTCCAGTACCCGGACGACCTTCTCCTGGCTACCAAGAGGCTGTCAAACAACTTTCGACCCTTGCTGTGGAATCTTTCGCACTACCCGGAGACGCTTCGTTCCCTCTTAACAGTCTCTACCACGCCCCCGCCTCGAGACTAGATGCGGGTAAGTCAAACTTATTAGATTTGATACGGACAATTAAGGCAGATCGTGTGAAAGGCGAACGAAAGAGTGGCTGATGATCTTTCTTTTGTCGGATTAGACGCACTACGCTCGTATCTTACCCAGACTCGCTCGGAACTGGCGTTGAGACTCGCGGATCGGCTGTACCCCTTCGAGCAGCAGGTTGGACCTGATGGTCAGCCTACAGGTCAGATGGGTCCGAGAGCTACGAAACCGAGTAAATGGTGGATGGCGTTCCAAAAGAGGAGGTGAGTCCATCTGCTGCAGGATAATATAAACGTCCCGGATATCGTCTGCAGTCTTCGGAGTAATGCTATTCCAAGATGTTAACGAGCTCATCATCGATTCAAACTGACATGCCTGTTCAGATTCATGGGAAGGAGCTTGGGGAGCGCTTAGATTTAGATGGGACCGAGGTATGCAAGGGGAGAGCTGCGGTGGTCAAGGGGAGGGAACTTGTTGCCAAATGAAGTTGTGAAGCGGGATGTTACTGCGAGGGAGGCAATGGAACTATGTGGGGATGGAATATTTGTATAAGAAGCGGCAAGAGAGAGCGGTAAGGGGAGTATGGTGGCGATGAATTATACAGCGGTCGTAGGAGTTGCGGTAGTTTTATGAAATGACCTTACATCGCACTAGTGTCATCTCACGGCATGGTCCAACCATTCCATGACCGACCAGTGGGTGATCTTCTACACCCAAGGTGACGCATTGAATAGATGCATCATTCAATAGCAGTCTGACAGTGACCAAAAGACATTGGAGCCGCCTTCTGTGACGTGTTGGAGCGGACAGACAAAGGATAGGATGTGAAAGGTGTGACTTTTTGAGGCCGACCAATCGTAAGGGTATAAGGAGGAGTGGAAGGCGGATACGTCGTTTGAAGGACGATAGTCGTCAAAATCCACTCCTCTCTCCCTCACTCTCACTGTCACTCTCACCACAACCACTACCACAACCTGGTCACAAGTTTCCATCTCCATCTCGATCCACTGCCTACATCCTAAATCTACTGCCTGCCTTGGAAAGTTGAGTTGAAGATGAGCTCCCCACCCACTCCGACTTCTGAATCCCCAACGACGCCTCGCACACCGTCAATGACCTCTCTTACAAACCAATCCAACCCAGATCCAAATCAGAGTCCGACAACCTCCAAAGGGGATCCCACAAAGTCGAAATCCATCACGAAATATCTATCCTTTTCTGACGTCCCGGAGATCATCCAGCTCTCTCCTCCCCATTCCCCTGTACGTCACTTATCGTCTTTAGCCCCGATTCTGGACGAGAGTTTGAGTACGGAGTCGTTTGGGGATAGTGTGTTTTCGGTCGATAGTCGGTTGGACACTATTCAGGAGGTCTCGTCAGTCGGAACTGGGGACACTGATTCGTTCTTGACGTTCTCCGTCCGTCAGGACCATGGAGTGGACAGGGATGGTGGCTCGTCTCGAGACATGAGTGGATTGTTCGATCCTCTCATCCCTTCATCTACGTCAGAAACCCATCCACCCCTCCCCCTTCCGATAGCCGTACCCACCCATCCTCCTCCCCATTCCCCAGTCCCCATCTCAGGCTGGCAAGAGTCTCCACACCCTCTCCAGCCAGCGCTGAAAGCGCATCTCAATCTCTTACATCCCAGCACCCCACCCAACATTCTATCCTTCATCGCCACGCGTCTAGTATCCCCAGACAGACCGTTCGGACATGACGGATCTTGGAAACCGGTGTGGAACGGGTGTCGGGATCTCTCGATAGCCGGAGTAGGCGCTGAGGCTGGGAAGGGGGTGAAGCAGGTCGGTCCGGGTCGACTTGAGGATGAGAGGTTGGAGAGGATGTATAAGGTTGCGAGGAGGAGTTGGGGATTGTTGGAGGGGATGCAGCCGGATGTTAGGAAGTTGTAGGGCGGGTTATTTGTCGTATGAAGGGTTCACAGTACATTGTGCCTTTGCGGGATTGTCAGTAGACCTTCGTTGGAGATATGATCTGGATGTTATCTGTATGGATGTCTGTTGATTGACGGGAAAGAGGTCAGATGACGATGGAATTAGTGGTCTTGAGAGATCATGGCGACGCAGGATTCAATTTGAAGGCCGAGCGACAAGCCTTCGCGGTGGAGGTAACTAGAGCTGAACATCGTTAGTACTAAATATGTGCAAGGAAAGAGATTCTGTGCGACGAGTCTATTGAGAGCGACGTAACGAAAAGGCCAATTCAACCATTGAAGCCGGAGCGGAAGAAAGGATACTATTAGTGGTGTATTTTGCCAGCTGTTCGGGTGCAGCCCTACTCATCATTCCCAGACCATGGGATATAGTCTGAGATATAGGGCGATGCGATGAACAGAGTGGGATTGCACGCATAGTGCATATCCAAAGCCAATACGGCATACAGACGAAACAAAGGCAGAGGCGCTTTCACCCAGTTGTCTCGTGTAGAGGAATTGTGGCAGTTGGGCTTGGCATATTCGAGGTTTAGTTTTCGAGGGTCCCGTCAGCTTGTCCTTCTTTCTGATATGCTTTGAGCTGTCCAAAGGGAGCAAGTCCACCACCATCGTCTACCTCAAGGGTCTCCCTATACGCTGAAACGTTCGGAGCACAAATGTATTCGAACAATCCGTCCCCAACTCCCATCCCAAGACAACAGACCTCATCCCCGGCCTCCCGATTCCCTCCGCGCCATCCCATCAAACCCAGCCTCATCCGACCGGTCTCTGTGCCCCCCCAAAAGCGTCCGTCGACGTCTGCCTCAAAGACTCATCACCTAGTTCGCACGGCCCCGAGCGCTGGACAGAGATAAAGCCGGTAACGCCGTGCTGTAGCGGGTAGGTACGCTTGGGGGTGGGCTGGGGGGGAACGGGGGGGGCGATTCGCTCCAATCAAGACAGAGCAAGGGGTGAAGATGCGCGTTGAGGAAATGGAGTGCGATGAGCGGGGGGTTTGGGTTGGGTTGGGTGAATCCATTACAGGTCATACCCACGTACCCACGGCTGGGTGGCACCATGGCACGGCTGGTGCTGTTTTTCACATAAACCTCCTCCTCCGCTTCGTCGTTGCCCTCTTCTTCCCCCGCTGCACATCGTTTTCGCTTTCACCCTTTTACACCACCCATCCCACCCGCTATTTGATTTACTCATTTACACTCGTCCATCGTTCTCTTCGAAATGGGTAAGTGACCGGGTCTCATTTTACATGCATTCGAAAGAGGACCATCCACTGATCATGCGAATGCATGCATACGTCCTCAGCTCGTACCAAGGTGAGCTTGATCGCGGTTTTGAGTTGCGAAAAGCGATCAGGATAGGAGAAAGAACAAAACATCGTCTTCGTATGCATGCACCACCCATGCCATCATGAGGTGGTGGTGCTGCCGTCTTGTGGCTCTCTTGGTGTTGCTTTCTTCTCGTTCTTTCTCTTACCTCTCTTCCATCTTCACCTCTACATCCACTCGGTGACTCCATGCATACCCACGATGCATGCAGAGGATCATCCAGGATGCTTTCCTCGCCACCCGCCCTTTGTTCCTCACTACCAGCCTCCTCCTTCCTCCACCTTTCGTCATTCAACCCCATCATCACACCATACTGTTTACACCTCATCCCACTATTCCCGCTCCATCGATCTCTCCTATTATACCATCCCACACCCACCCATTGAACTCAGTTGTCATGACTACATCCGTACCGTTCTAACCCATTTACCCCCGTAGCAAACCGCCCGAAAGTCCACCGGAGGTAAAGCCCCCAGGAAGCAGCGTGAGTCTTCAGCCCACTCCACCTTGTCTAGTCGTCATCAAACGCTGACTCGTCCTTCTCCTCCTCAACCTCATTCTATCATCGTCTTCATCACTTCTGCTCACCATCCTCGCCATCCTCCTCACGGCTTTCCTCGTCTCCCTTCCATCACCCCTTGTCCTTCCATTCATCCCCTCTCCCCGTTTCCCCCCCCCTTGGGACATCAGTCGCCACCAAGGCTGCCAGGAAGTCCGCCAGCGTCCCAACCACCGGTGGTGTCAAGAAGCCCCACAGGTACAGGCCCGGTACCGTCGCTCTTCGTGAGATCAGACGATACCAGAAGTGAGTCTATCTATTGCTTACACCCCCTTCGCAAGCGGAGTGATCAGCGCTGACGTGTACCCTTCACTCCCTCCTACCACTTCCTTGATCCGCCCCGTTTATCCCGATGTGCTTTTACTCCTCGCTCTTCTCAACAGGTCCACTGAGCTCCTCATCCGAAAGCTCCCCTTCCAGCGTCTCGTCCGTGAGATCGCTCAGGACTTCAAGACCGACCGTGAGTGTCCCTAGCGGTACTCAACTGTCAATGTTTACTGACTCATCATTCACCTCAGTCCGCTTCCAGTCGTCCGCTATCGGCGCTCTCCAGGAGGCCTCTGAGGCCTATCTCGTCTCCCTCTTCGAGGACAGTGAGTTGTCTTCTATAGATGGACAGAGTTACGATGCTAGTTCAAAAGTAGTCTACTTATGCGGTAAGCTGATGTTCGTTACCACTTTAGCCAACCTTGCTGCCATCCACGCCAAGAGGGTCACCATCCAGCCCAAGGATCTCCAGCTCGCCCGTCGTCTCCGTGGCGAGAGGTCTTAAGCTCCGATTCCATTCGATACTCCCTCTTAACCTAAAGATGGATAAGATGGCCCCTTAAGAGTTTTCACCAAGATCTCAGATTGTTTCATTCTCTTAAAATCGAGTGACCCCTGATTTCTTTTCGTGTTTCTAATCCCAGTTGTGTATATCCTCTCTTCAAGTTTACCATTCAATTCGTAACAACTTCATTATTCGCTCATCCCCTTCTACCCTCTACCCGTTCGTTTTCGCTTCGATCGCTTCTACCACTGCCAAACTCGTTTTCACCCTTCGACAGTTTGTGGGTAGTTTGTACACAGTCTGAGATATGTAATCGTTTCGATGATCTCATGCGTCGTGGGTTGCCTGATGCGGTGCAGATCAGCTCCATAATGTACCATACATTGTCCATACATTGACAGGTATTCTCGAAGGAGACTGATATCTGCAGGTAACAGGATATATATCTAGCATGCTAATGGCCAGTATCAAGCATCAAGCATCAAGTATCGCTATCCTCATCAATCACCATCTCCTCATCACTCCCTGCTCCCTCACTATGCCGCCCCCCATCCCCTATTGGGACCACATGATCTTCATCTCCCTTCTGTCCCTCCTTGACGGCATCTACCTTACCCTCCTCTCTCAAAAACCTAACCGCTTCCCGCATCTCCTTCAGAACCGCCAACTCAACTCTTGAACCATAAAGTCCCAACTCCGGCCCACTGTCTCCATCCCTTCCATCCACAGCGTCCAGGTCATCGTCCACACCGCTTGGCCGAGGTTGATCAGTGGACGGTCGGAGAGAGGTAGAGGTTGGAAGTGTCGAAGCGAATGGTGTGCGGAGAGAGACGAGGGGAGGGGGTTGGAGGGTGTGTGGGGAGGTTCGGGTTTCGTGTAGGTAGTAGACTGTTTGGCGGAGGATGAATTGGATTTTCTGAGGGCTCGAATAGGATTGGGAGATATGTCGTCGACCGGATGAGAGAGAAGCCAGGGGATCAAGGTCGTTAGTTAGTTTTCTAAGCTGGTCGTTGACGGGATAAGCCAGAGGGTTGAATTGATAAGTAGGACAAAAGGTGTCCAAGGCTTTGTGCGGTACGGTACACCAGCACACATAAGTCCAGGACTGAGCTCAGCTCAAATAGCCATCCCAATTTAGGGGTCTCGACTCTGGTTGGAAACGCGGCCCACGGAACACCAAAGCAATCACAACCACAGACAGTTTAGGACTGAACATAACCACATGAAAGCTAAAACTCACATCCAGAAGCACCATATACCTCTCGACACTCTCCCTAGCGAGGATCCCACCCCTCTCCTCATCCTCAGACGAAGAAACGAGGTGCGCTAATATTGGTTTGACGCATAAAAGGATTTCTGGGATTGCCTGTGGGGTTGGGCAAAGAAGGGGGTAGGGCGTAATCGTTAGCTATCATCCAGTTTTGGGGTATGGGTGAGTCTGTAATGGGAAAGCGATAGAGGGACAGGATGTGGAAAGTAAAATGGCATACCTTCTCGACGTTCGTTAACGCTTCGAACAAGGAGGTCGAATCTAATGTTTCGAGATCCAAGGGATCAGCTTCTACGCTTGGGGAATGAGGTGGTGGTGGGGTTGACATTCGGATGGAGAGTGGTTGTCGCGGTGCTGAGCTTTTGGACGTTGTGCTTGGGTCAAGAGGTTATTCCAGCGAGAGATGCCAGTTGTTGTTGAGTTGACCGTCAATCTCGGTCGGCCTCTGCTGTGGCGGTTCTCAGAATCAGGTTCTCTGTATGTCTATGCACAATAATCGTTCACATAATGCGTCTATGGAGTGTGCAAGGTTCTATGAGTTGAAAAACAGATGCCGAGTGGCTTGGATGCAAGCATGGTAAAGTAAGACCCTCGTCGACCAGATCGCCCCGTGAAATTCAGGCTATATCGCCAGCTACTACAACCTCTTCGACCCCAGTGAATAACCATAGACGTGTCCTCGTTGCCCGGGATATCCAGGCGACATGTTGAAAGTCGCTATCCCATCCTACACAAGCCCCGCACGCAACATCACCGCCCCGAAATCATCAAAACTCAGTCCCCTTTGTTCATGCTGACTCGAGAACAGCGTAACCATTTCCGTAATCTGCTCATCGCACCACCCAGCATCCTCAAGTCAGCACATCTCCTCATCATTGTTATCATATCATTGCTATCATGAAAGACAGAACCACCAACCCACCTCATCCTCGGACCACATCTCTCCCAACGTTCTGACAAGACTCCGAACCTCATCCCTCCCCAGGATGTCTGCTGTTCGCCCCTTCCCCCTCCCAGCTGTTTCACCCACATTGGAAGCCTTCAACAACTCCCATATATCTCTGACCACCTCTTTCTGTCTCGCAGAAAGCTTTATCGAGCCTGTAGAAGCTTCCAAACCCTTTTTGGACCTCCTGCGAGATTTGTCCGGGGTTGCAAAGTCCCTGGAGAGGGGTTCTGTCGATTTAGACCTTGTCTTCGGCTTGGTCTTTGACTTCGATTTGGTCAATGCACCCCCTCCGTAGGATGATGACGATGACAACGAGGATAACGACGAGTCGGACCCTTCACCGTTTGAGAGCTCGAATGCGTCCTCCTCCGCATCATCTTCAGACGGCTCTACCTCCACTTCCATATCCTCTCCTCCCTCCTCAGGACCCATGAGAGCTGCGCATACCGCTCGAAAATCCTTTCGTTCGACTCCAAGCTCCTCCTCAGTTTCTTCGCCGCCTTTCCGTCGTCTTGCCCCGAGAGCATACCCCGAATCCCCCTCCCATCCCTTTGCAGACGCTTGGAATACCGATAAAACGTCCTCGTCTGACGGAAGCCCGAGTGATGTCAATAGTGCAGGAATAAGATGTATAGGGATTTTATCGGACTGATTTCGTTTTTCGGATGCGAAGGAATTGAGATGTGGAGGATCGTTGGAATCAGGTAAGAAGCCACCTTCCGTGTCATCAGGGAGGAATCCGCCCATATCCTCGTCATCAGGTAGGAATCCGCCTGCCTCATCGTCGTCGTCGGGTACGAAGCCCCCTGCACCACCCTCTTCGTCATCGGGGACGAATCCGCCTCCATCCTCGTCGTCGTCGTTCCCAATAAATCCTCCGCCATCGACATCACTCGATGCGAGAGCCACTGCATCCCCTCGATTTGTTTTCCGACGTTTTCGAGAGTTGACTCTTCGTTTCAGGGTACTTAGACCTCGGTCGAAGGCTTTGTCAATAGACTTTCGTTGGCGGAGGGAGAGTGCCAGAAAGTCCGGGTCCGCATCGGGGTCTTGGGGCGGGTCGGTGGAGGTAGAAGCGGCTGAGCGTCTTGGGCGAGGTGGCTAGAAGAAAATACAGCCGGTCAGCGATATGAAGCCTGGCACTAGATAAGTGTGAAGTTCTCACCATGTCTAGACAGTTGCTGCAGATATGCTATAGATGTATCCGAGTCCAATGGTCCAAGAGATATAACCTGACGTCAACCAGCGGAGATCAGCCCTATCTCCATGCCCACGTGATCGACCATGAGATGGGTTTGTTGTTGACCATCCATTGAGATGATGGCTCAAACGAGAGACGCACAGTAACAAAGCCGTCAGGCCTCCTGTCAAGACAACATGATGCATGCATTGATTTGCTACAGGGTTACAAAGTTGTAGCTTGTCGACGACGAGCTCTAGCAACCTTGACGCTGTATATCCTATCAACTTAAGGACGAAACACAACAACCAGAACCAGTAACAACAACACGGAACGCTCAGACCTCTAAAGGGATATACATCAAACGTCAACAACTCTTCACGTTCACATACACTTCCAATCCTACTACCTTCACTTCTTATTGTATCTTGTACCAACACAGCTGCTCACCTACCAATATCACCAACTTGTAGCATGATGGAGCGCCTCTCTCTCGCAAATACTACCACCTTGCCCGGGATGTCAACAAACTTAACCCAAACCGCCGAGACCTTCGACCTCGACCCGCCGTCCTTTGACGACGTTGAGGTCCTTGATCAAGCCCTCTCTCCCTCTATCGAAGAGGAAGAGGAACAACGAACATTCGATCCAATCCAGAAACTCACGAATTCCTTGTCAAATCTAACACATGCGGATATTAAAACGGACCCAATCCTCTCCTCCCTGGCCAAACATCAGCGACAAAATTCGACGTTCCAATCAAACAAGTCGGAGACGTCGAGCACCGCTGCTCCGAGCGTGACATTCAAGGCTCGACCGGCTCCGAGTGGGATGCGAGACGAGCATGTCGGGCCGAGAATGACTAAAGCTGCGGCTTTGAGATTGGGGATCAAATGGGATGAAAAGGGCGGGAAGGGTGATAGAGAAGGGAAGAACCTGGGATTCGACAACGTTCCGGGGCATAAGAGGGCTAGTATGAGCTTTGTGAGTGATTCTTAATGTCGACACATCGTAGACAACAGATGTCACTCATGGTCCGCTTGACGTTGGACAGAAATCCATGTAAACATCGCCACTGATGACCATCACGTTGTATTTTCAGAGCATAGCTTCGCTGTCCTCTCCCACTGTCACTCCTCGCCAGAACAAAAGCTCTCAACTCCGCTCTGGCCATACAGCACTTGCGTCTCCGGCTCCTGCCAAAAAAGATCTAGAAGCCATTGGGGCAGCCAATAGAGCCAGAGCTCAGGAGGAGAAAGCGAGACGACGTGCTAGTATTGCGCTCCCCGCAAGCCTCAGTGCGCCCACAATTGTGAGTGTATAAGCAGGACTCTTCACGATGAGGTCAACAAGGAGAGGTGATTGTCAAGTCTGATATCATCGTCTGTAATCAGATGCCACGCGCAAACAAGGCTTCAGCACTTCGGACTGGAGTCCAGCCGGATACCAAGTCGTCTGCTGCTTCCGTTACATCGCTGACCAGGACACGATCGACTCTGGGCTCTACATCTGCTGCTAATGTACGAGCAAAGCCTGTGACAACGAGCGACAACGGCGAGAAAGCTAGCACACCTTTGAAACGCGCGAGCGTGCATGGTGTCGTCAAGAGTCTGGGAGCTCCTAGCATCGTGCGTAGCTGATGTGGTTCTTATACCAGATCTCTGGCTGACTAGTGAGCGACTCGTAGACCCCTCGGCTCAACAAAGCAGCCATGCTGCGAGCTCCAGGTCTATCCAGTGCTACCCAACAGCCACAGTCTTCATCAATCTTCATACCAGCCTCTCAGCCAGGACCGGTAAAAGCCGCAGCGTCTTCGCCCATGCCAGCCAAACACTCATCATCGACCGCCAAGGCGGCTCCCGCCACGAAGACTTCTGCAAGCCCGGGCCCCAAACCCACGAAGTCCAGTCTCCTTCGGGCAGGCCTTGGTGCTAAATTCCTCTCCGGTTGACCGACGTGAGAAGGGAATCAGGGGGTTCGGAGTAGAGCGATGTAGGATATTGCAACACCTGGATGTCTGTAAGCTGGGATTTGGTTGTGTGTCGGGATTTTAAGTTTCAGCTTTGTCAGCGAGTCGTGTAGGACAGGGTCAGGGAGAGTAGATGGGGCCTTTCATCTCCGTCGATGAGAGAGACATATTTATGATTGGCTCATAGTCTGGGATTGAAGTGATTACTCAGCACATTGTATCTGATGAAATGATGCCCTACTCGCATTGTATTTTGGGAATGAAGGGTTGTCAGGCGACAAAGTTGGGCCCTTCAAAGGCCGAGACGCGCATGATCAGGGGCAGGGCGCCGGGCGTTAAGTTAACTTATTAACTTATTCCAAATGGGCGCGAGGTTTCTGAGACCTTGTTTCCGAATCGTCTGTATATGGAATCGCCGATTGACGTCATTTTTCGGGTATGCATGCTTGCAGCCGGGAGATCGCCCGATATCCCCCACACGTTCATACCGGCTGACTCAGCTGCCCTCTTGATCGGTGAGATCGAGAGAGGTGACAGGCAGGCAGGGTGTATATACATACAATCACAACACAACACAACACACCCGATGCAAGACACCCCATCCCGACTGACTTTCGTCTACCCGCTCTGAGAAGGACCATTCATTGCAGTGTTACTTGCCTTTGAACCAGATCTCTGGAGCAGTTCACTCTTGACAACTTATAGCCTTGTCTCCTCTTCTACTGGAGATTTACACGGTTTTCATTCAAAAGGACAATCTCTTTCTCAGTTCTCTACTTCCGTAGTCATCACTAAGATGCCAGCATCAACTATCTACTCTCTACCAGTCAGCCGTTCCTCCTCTGGATCCTCAGCACCCAGTCTCCGGGACGAGATCGAACGTGGTCTGATCGGTACGCCGGTCCCCACGGTCCCCGGCTCGGAGGAAGCGGATAAACGGTGGGCATTCAAACGCAGCATCCCAACAGTCGTGCTATACGACGAACAAGGGCTCCGGCTATATGATAGGATAACCTCAGATGCTCCCGAATACTACCTCTTCCCCGATGAGCTCAACTTGCTCCGGACGCATGGTATGGACATTGCTAGATCGATGGGCTTTCCTGGTCCTGGAACGGAGACTCCGCTGAGTCCTAGTACGGAGACTCCGCTGAGTCCTAGTACGGAGACTCCGCTGAAGGAAGAGAGGGAGGATGGACAGGGGGGAGGGGGCGGAAGGGAGACAGAATACGTCCCTCCACGACCTTGGAAACCGGCTCGATGGGGCGATGCCGATGTGGGCAGGTGGAATGGAGGTGTCAATGGGGAAGAAGGATTGGCTGGCGGATGGGAACCCGGTTGGGATATCGTTGAGCTCGGTGCCGGGTGAGTGTCAGCTATCAGCTAGCTTCTCAAGCATGTGATATGGCCTCTACGGATACTGATGTTCCGTCTAGCGCACTCCGCAAAACAGCCCATCTCCTCACTGCCCTCTCGTCGGCACTACCTCCTGCACCGGCTCATGCCAGCTCCCTCCCAGCTCCTATCACCTACCATCCTCTCGATCTCTCCTATCCCGAGCTGGACCGGGTCCTCGGTCAGATGAACGATGCGTTCGGAGACAAGTTTGAAGGTAAAGTAGCCTGTGTAGGTCTGCATGGAGACTATGAAGCTGGACTACAATTTATCCGAGACGGCAAACTTGATACCCTCCGCCCCAAGCCTACTGGATCTCAGCTTTCTCGTGGCCGTCAAATTCAACTGGACGTCACGTCTATCAGGGATGATTGGTCCCCCTCTCCGGACTCTATCGTCCAGCCTACAACTCCTGAGACGAGGATCAAGGGTCTCCAGCCTAGTCCTCCGTTTTCACCTCTCTCCTCTCATCTATTCACGCCTGGTGTGGATGTCTCGCCTCTACCCTCGGCTATCACTGATGACTCGTCATCCATCTCGAATATGGAGGGCTGTCATGGCTCAATCACCGCTTCTGGAACCTGGTCTCCCTTAGAGGATAGTGACCCCCCAGTCGAATCGGTCAAATCCCTGTTGATCGAGCAGGACGATGTCTCCACCCCTCCTTTGTCGAACCGACCTCTTCATCTTGTCTTTCTAGGTTCCTCTCTGGGGAATTTCCCTCGAGATGCAGCTGCACCATTTCTCAAGAGTCTTCCTCTCAAACAAGGGGATACATTCCTCATCGGCCTCGATGGTCGACCACAGCCAGGTGAGGAGGGCGCCCTTAAGGTTGAGATTGCGTACAACGACCCGGCGGGCTATACGAAGGCGTTTGAGGAGCATGGTTGGGAAGTTGTCAGAAAAGAATTGGGGCTCAAGGGAGACGCTGGCGTGGAATTCGTGGGGCGGTATAACGAAACACTGGGTAAGCTTTCATCAAAACGTGTTTCTCTTCTTGATGGAGAGTTGTCGAATATCATGCCGAAAGCCCGAGTCATGCTGAGAACCGGCTGGGTCCGACCTCGCTGACCATCATCACAGGTCGACACGAGGCCTACTTCAAATCCAAGGGCCGACAGTCACTCCATCTTCCCGGCTCCCAATGCGACATCACACTCGAAGAAGACGAGCTGCTGAATATCGAATGGAGCTATAAAGTGGGTTTCTGTTGATGGGCAGATGACACTGCTCTATGTATGCAAGACCCGAACAAGTATCTGACTCTACCGTAGTACTCGTATACCGAAGCTTTGGAACTCTTCCATCGAGCCGATCTTCGTGTCATTGATTCGTGGAAAGCACCAAACTCGGAGTACCGTCTGTGGCTACTTGAACGACCTTCTGTCAGGTTCACCATGACTGCGAGCACCGTCTCACCAGCATCTGGCATTGGACCCAGTGCCGTTGATGCCGCGCCGACGCCCGTCAACGTGCCCCAATGGCACGAATGGGTGTCCCTCTGGAAGCTGTGGGACCAGTAAGTTGATTCCAACAGTATTAGCTGACGAGGCAGTATCACGCTGGATATGATTCCCAAGGAGATGCTTCATCAAAAGCCGATCGATTTGCGGCATATTTGTCTGTTCTACCTCGGTCATATGTAAGTTCGCTACCTCGGGAGCACAACTGACAGAATAGTCCAACGTTCCTCGACATTCATCTTACTCGGATGACCAATGGATCCCACACGGAGCCTGAGCATTTCAAGGACATCTTCGAGCGCGGTATTGATCCCAATGTGGATGACCCGACGCAGATTCACGTGAGTTTCATGATTATTTACAGAGCTGACGGGACAAGTCCCACTCCGAGGTGCCCACTCTGGAATCGGACTGGCCGACACTAGATGAAATCCTTGGATTCCGGGACCGGGTCCGTCAACGTCTGCACGGGATTTATGAATCACTCGAGTGCGGTCAACTGGGATTTACTCGCCACATTGGCCGTGTCCTATTCATGACGTACGAGCACGAGGCGATGCATGCCGAGACGTTAATCTACATGCTAGCCCAATCAACCCTCACCCGGCCTCCTACGACTGTCGCAACTCCTCGATGGGATGTTCTAGCCAAGCGATGGGACGCCGAGGCGGAGCCCGGAAGGACCCTGATTATAGAGGCAGGCTCAGTGGAACTCGGACATCACGACCTGGAAGCTGAGGACGTGGATTTCGCGTCGCTTGATAAATGGGCAAGCCATGAGTTTGGATGGGATAACGAACATCCACATCTATCCGTACGGGTTGACTCCTTCAAGATAGACACACTCCCAATTAGCAACCAAGAATACCTGGACTTCCTAGGAGGACCTAGTGTCATCGCTTCCAAGCGAGTCGAACAACTCCCAGCCTCATGGATCAAAGTCGATGATGAATGGAAGGTCCGCTCCCTATACGGCCCCGTAGGATTTGATGTGGGTGGAAAGTGGCCACTCATGGCTTCCAAACTTGAGATCGAGGCTTTTGCGAAATCCAAAGGGGGAAGGCTACCGACCGAACCGGAACTGCGCAGGTTCTGGGATAGTCCAGAGGGCACAAGGCCCGCTGGTCCACTGGCCAACGTTGGCTCCAAAAATTGGCATCCCATTCCGTGCGTCTTGAGATTCTTTCGTATTGATGCCATGCTGATTTGTGATCATAGACCGGTGGCGACGAAAGTCGATACAGACGGACAGATCCTTCATGGACATAATGGAGGGGTTTGGGAGTGGACTGATACTCCGTTCGAAGGGTATGAGGGGTTCGTCCCATCGGACCTGTATCCTGGGTATTCAGCCGACTTCTTCGATGGCAAGCATTACGTCGTGGTGAGTTATTCCTTTCTTAGTTTCTCGTTCCTCCCTGTGGTTGTCATGCGTCGGTCGCTAGAGTATTGGCAATTAAATATCTGAAGTTGATGCTGACTCACAACGATAATCAGCTCGGAGGGTCATTCATCACTCTCCCTTGTCTGGCCGCTAGGAAATCTTTCAGGAATTGGTATCAAGCCAATTACCGATTCTCCTTCATCGGTGGTCGGGTGGCTTATGACCTGTAGTCCCCATGGGTTCACGAAACTTTGTGCAGCAGAATTAACATATCAGGCTCAGTCCGGCGTAGGAGTGCTGGATATCATTGTAGGTGGATAGGGTGGCGCGTGCGGAAAAGATGTTCGAGAACAAGAGAGTACAATCAGAAGTAACAAAATAAAAGCCAATGAAATGGCGAGGGGGGGCGGGGGGGGGGGGGGGGGGAGATGGACGATAGTAGCAGGGATATTGAGATCTTGTAACAGACTCAGCAATATAGCACAGCTCAATTGGCATGTAACCCATAGTGTATGCTCCCAGCCTGCCGTCGATGGGCACAACAAGCTGCATGTTGAAGATAGCACTGGTCAGTCGTATACTGTTACACCATGCATTGAGATCCAAAATGGTCTAGTCCTGTATCATACGATCACTACCGTCCTCCTTGGCTTTGATAGCTTCGAGGACCTCCCTAAAGTTATCGTATGATCAGCTTTCGCTCACAACGAAATTTATTCCTAAAATCTCTTAGAATGAAAAACCAAAACTTACCGCTCCAACTCCCGACTTCGATCCACAAACTTGTTGGGATGCACCACGCTCTCCCCACCATTAGCTCCGCCCCCACCTAAGCCTTCCCCTTTCTTCAGCCCATGAGTGACCTCAAAGACCCTCGTGCACGCCAAATGATAATGCGATGCTTTGACGGAATCCATAATATCTCTCATTTCTGGTGACGACCTTTCGAGCTGTGGATACGTGGTTAACAGGTAAGACGTTAGATTTTCGGGCGAAAAGTGTCGAAAGGGACACCCGTGTGAGTCTTGGGTACCTGGTTGGTTTTGGGTGAGGATTTGTTGGCAGCTGCGCAGGGTTGTTGTTAGTATTGCAGCTGGCTGGTCGATGAGGCAGGGGGCTAGGGGCTGTGGATGTGGATGTGGGTTGGGAATAAGGGATGGGAAGGGGGGATATATCAAGACAGGCTTGGACATACCTCTTTGGTGGGTAATTTGTCCGTTTTCCCTCTTGGCCATAGGAATGACGGATGTTGTATTTGTACTCCTTATTGAACTTGTCATCCGTCATGCTTCCACCATACATCTTTCGCCAAAACACGATAGCCTCGTCAAGAGGTAGACCGATCCCCTGAAAGTAGTCTCGTAAGCTGCTGTTGATGAAGGACCTTATTGCCGCAAGCCATGGCAGTGAATGCTCGCAATGAGTGAGATCGAAAACTCACCTTGAGGAAGAGCCCAAGTTGCAGTCTCGCGAAATGCTTGAGATGTCTGTCCCTCTTCAGTCGGTCGTACAGATTCCGCATGCAGGGCGGGAAATGTTTTTTGGCGATGTCATCGACCATCTCGGCAGTCACCACTGCACCCTCCCCAGCTTCCCCTGTGGGCTGGTAGTCTGTTGCTCCGAGACCTGAGAGGAATGATGCAGCTAGATGATCTATCACAGGACCTAGACGTTCATCCTCGTCTAATCTCGGGAGATTTTTGGCCGTAAGCTTCGTCATGGGCGTCAGCTATTCTCTGCAGTGGATCATAATTCTCAGTCTTCTCACCTCAAGAGCTCTTTCTAAGCGGGAGCCGAAAGCTTGAAGGACCAGACTGATTTGTAGACTTTGGGGAACATATGCCATTCCAGCATGGACGAACACTCTGCGTCCGCCGACCAGATCGGGGACGGTATACCAGGGTACCTGAGAGCATCAGCTTCAGCTGCTGTTTCTAGCATACCTTGAACCAGCTCTCGGCCTTGAATGCATCATCCTTTGTCCCCCAGCTCATACACGCTCTTAGCTTCTCCGCATACATCGACTTCTCCGTCTCGTCAACCAACTGCCAATCAAACTCCAGAGACCGCAGAAACGCCGCACGCTCATTCACGTCGTCTGTCTCGAAGCGATTCTTGAACAGCGCCAGTTCAGATCTAACGAATCTCGCCCTCAAGTCTGGACTGCTTGTATGCGTCAGTTCCAGGAGCGGACGTCTGGCCGAGGACGAAAGATCTCAACATACCTTCGACAGAAAGCTAATCGTAAAACCCAATGGCCTATTTCGTCTCGCCGTCTCTCCTCGTCGAGATTGGCATTCCTTGCTGTATTACTTGCTAGAGAGAGATGTTGCTTGACATATGTCGTGATGGCTTGAGATAGTTGGGGGTAAGGTAACGATCGATGGGAGAGGGATTCGATGTGGGATAATACTCGTAACCGGGCAATGGCGCAAGTCTCGAATTCTTCCAGAGTGATATCGAGAGTAGGTGGACGCTCGTAGCTGATGATAGGTATGGATGATTAGTATCCCAATCACGACAGATGTATCCGACGATGGCCTACAAATTCAGTCGATATGGCCATCGCCCACTCGACTGTCCGACGCCTGACTGTCTCTTGTTGAGCTTGACTTCGAGATTCGGGGCGGCAGAGGTCGATGGGATATTATGACGAGTGGTTGGCTTGAACATCTTGATTCCTGAATCCTGAACCCAGAGATGAACTAGCAGCTAGAGATGAACAGAGTGGGATGCTGCAAGCCGAAGGGAGAGACAATAGATAACTAGGTCGATGGTTTATGGAAAATCAAAGGTCGCGTCTGTCAACAATCTGATATTACAACCGGTCGCGTCAGGTTGAGCCTGACGTCTATCTACCTTCTTCTTGTGAGCCTGACACTGGCTTTGTAAGGTAAGTTGACTGTCGAGCTGGCACTCTACAACGAGCTCTGTACAGCAACATCCCATCTATCTCAGTCAGTCTGGTCGAGATAGCATCCACCATGCGCAACCTGTTCATCTACCTATCAGCTCTGAGCCATCTGCTCTCAGCAGAGGCGATGCGTCACGGCGCCTCGCAGCTCGAGGACCTCATGGCCTTCCCAAAATATGAAGTCCAGTTCCTCAACAACCTCCCTTTGTCGAAGAGTGACGCAGCTCGATGTCAGTCGATGGGTCTAGACAGGGAAGAGCAATTTATGGATTTAAGACCTTCTTTGGAAGATCCCAAGACTCTGGGTGAAGCTGAAGGCACCTCAGAAAGAGTACGTACCCGCTTCCTCATATTGCTACTCATTACGGCTGGTCATACTGATGACATCCTAAAAGGGTGTAACCAAGGATGATCCTCTTGTTCTCATTCCTATGAATTTGGGGTCCTCCAGGTCATCTCAAGGCCAGCAATCGTATCTCTGTCTCATGCCATCAGCCAATATGACCGCGGCGCAGACAGCTCGGATGGATGCAGCGTTGGAACACGAAGATGAACCGGACCCTGTTGATAGCTGGCGAGCGCTCAGTCATCTAGACGGTCAATGTCTGTATTCCAAACAAGGATGGTTCACATACTCGTATGTTCCCTGTAACCCAATTCCAGTCACAGACATGGCAGGCGGCTTTACTGATACCTGGTATCTGCAGATACTGTCACAATTCTCACATCCGGCAATTCAGAGAGGCTCGACATGGTCATCCCCACCCACCTGGGGGATATGTTCCACAAGAAGACCCGAACTACGATGCCTACACTCTTGGTCAAGCTCGTCCGTCCCCGAAAAAGAACAAAGCAGCCCTACCCCCGGGTCATGCTCACTCGCGTCAAACGTCTATCGACAAATCTAATCCCCCAGCTGCTGGAACCGGACCTTCCCACCCAGACAAATCTGTTTCTTTCGGGTCCGCCGAATCGTCCCGTTACCTAGTCCAGCGATGGAGTGATGGAACACGATGCGATAAATCTGGTCGGCCTCGGGAAATCGAAATTCAAGTTCACTGCTCGATGACTACGACCGACATCATCTATCTGGTGAAAGAACTTGCAATCTGTCAATATGTCATCATCATTCACTCACCGCATTTGTGTTCCTTACCAGGATTCAGGGCGGAACACAAAGATGTTGAATCGGCTCCAGTGAAGTGTCGGCGTATCTTGGAGGATGACGAGGTGGCAAAGTGGAATAGCCGCGACGACGATGGGGTTCTTCGACTTCCTTACAGCTCTAGACCGAATGGTATGGAAATCCGCAGGAAAGGTCTTCCACCTATAATACCTATCACACCCGATTTAATAGTCCAAGGGATGGGGACAGACGAAGGGGAGTTGAAGTCAATGCTCCAGAAAGCTTTGAGTATGATGCAGAACAAACTCAAGGATGGCGCAAGTGGAGATGGGAGCGAGGGTGAAGACGGACAGGGACAAGGACTGGATAGCGAGAGCTTAGGTGGATTACGTCAAGAGGACGTTGTCGTGCTATCATGGGAGGAAGATGAGAACGGTCAAGCTATCCTCTTGGAGGCGGATGTGATCGAACGTCATGGACAGGATGAGACGGGAGAATCTGGCGAGGTGGGGACGGGGAAGGGGGGATCGACGATGGGGGCGAGCGATCGTGAGATGTTGTTGAATGTTATGCGGGAATTCCTGAAGCGTAGGGAAGAGGATCAGCAGCGCAGAGAACTTGGACAGGAACAGGGTGGGGAAGACGATGGGGAACAAGGAGGGAGAGGAGTGAAGGATGAATTGTAGTTTCTGATTTAGCAGCGGTTGAGAATTGTAGCATTTATTCCATTTTATGACATCTACATGCCGTTGTTTTTTCCCGAATGCCAAGGGGAATAGGTCATTCCACAATGAGGGCAAATGAATTGCTGCAGGAACTAGACAGATAGACTCGTGACCAATATGCAGAATGCGACGATGTTTACAGTTCTACTACTTTTAAAATCTCTTCCACCATCCCCATCCCTCTACCTCTGACCGTCGCTCATGCGACAATCTTCATTTCTCACATGCCGTTATATATCTAAGTCGACCAAAAAACAATCAGCCGACATGCAAGAGAGCAAAAGCGAAATGACACTCACGTTCCAGCTCTTGCGCCAACCCAGTCCACGATGTTCGTTGATCGGTCCATCGATGCCCAGGGCAAGACCTTTGAACCACCAAAAGCTAAGGACCACGCTTCCGGTCCAAAGGGTGAACCATATGAGTTTGGCGGATTTTGATCGCCGGGGGGAGGAGAAGATTAGATGGTCGAGCATGTGACCTGCCATCAGGACTGCGAACCACAGTGTTGGTAGCTGGAGTTTACATTCATAATCAGTAGGGATCGGACGATACTTATCATATATCGTACTGTTGAATGGGTGCTGTATGGTGATAGTGGAAAGGATGACTCACGTAGTGATGTAGATAGGTTACTCGACCCATAATGAAGAACGGGACTGGAAAGTTAGTTACGCTCAGGCTAGAGGTACTCACGGAAATGTAATGCCCAACCACCAAAAGCGATCTTGCCGACATATAGGAAATGATCCCATTCCCCTATATCATCGTTAGCTACTTGGCGCTCTAGCTTCCCGGAAGTTGAACAGACGAAGGCAAAACTTAGCTCACCTGGAGCCCAGTCCTTGTACTGCCGTTGCATCCGTAATAGATACCATGCTGCAACCAGTAAACCCAGTCCTAAACTTATACTACTCCACCACCAAATCACCGGTGTTCCTAGAAGGTAGAATTTCATCTGGTTATCGCCCCAGCCGCACATCCTTAATCCTAGTTTCAGGAAGGGCCAGTCCTCTGGCTTCGAAGCGAGGATATCCTCCTTATCGGGATCTGGGACTAGCGCGTTGTTGGATGTCCACATTGCCACGTTGAGATGGGAGAAATCGCGCCAGAACGGCGACCTGTATAGTTTGACGTTACCAGCGGGGACTAAACAGATCTGCCGTCAGCTATGTCAATTGTCAAAAGTGAAAATGCAACTCACGCCGTTCATTCCAATGAGACTCGACGTTCCAGTATGTATGGACGTCTTTCGGATTGTTCTCTTTATCGCAAGATACCTCGACCTGCTTGAACCCCCACTGTGGTAAAATCGCATTGGCAGCCCTGAGATAGCAGTGCAGATCCCTATGTCTGAATCTCATTCGGGTTGTAAGTGAGTGAATCCGTCCGTCCGCAGTATCAGCTTTGGATCGATGGGTATCATCAACAACCTCGACCACCCAGTAATCGTTGGAATCGCCTATTGAGTCGTTTCCATATCCTGAGACTTCGTAGTTCGTCTTTGTCACTGGCGCCATGATCGGATGAGAATGGATGTTGCGGCCGGTGGAGGCGTGGACCAATCGAAGGGTGTCGCCGTCCCGAAGATATCGAATGGGACCATCGATGTCGACCGGATTGTCCTCCCAGGTAGGCGTCACGATGAAGTTGTTGTTCTCGTCCTTGTAGTGGTAGCATGTCACTTGTTGTTGATTGGATCCTACCGGATATGTCTGCACGTGTGAATGCAACAGCCCTCCACCGTAGCCATAGTTCTTCAGCGTAAGCTTGGAGCCAAAAGCCACCTCTAAAGGAGATTCCCCGAAGTCGTTACCCCGAAGATGAGCCTGGAACAGCGAAGACATTTGGGCGTCGCCTGGTCCCGAGCGATTGAGGATCAAAAAATGGATCTTGAAGCAGGTAGCGTAAACGATGAACGGCAGGACGATGAGACAAAAGCCTCGTGCTAACCAATGTCTGATGTAGGTTCGCTGAAAACTCAGCTGCGTCCCTTTTGCAAACACTCACTAGTGGCATTGACAAATCTCCGAACTTTTCCCACAGGTCTTCGATTGTATACAGCCCAACCAGAGCGGTAATAAACATACCGACCCATTTGACACTGCATACGCAACCGATCGACCACCCGGTAAAGACTAGCCAGATCCACCAATCGTCGCTGAATGGGCTAACACCGGTCAGGTCGATTCTCACTCATGGACCTACTCATGACGCTGATTGTGGAACTTGACCAGACCAAGAGTCGTGGTGAAGGTGAAGAATAGCAGCATCGAGTCAAGAAGGATGAACCGAGAAATGCACAACCATCCGATATCTGCCATCAGCTGCGTCACAATTATCGACTTGCCACACAGTACACAGATGGTGACCCAGTGCCTGGTCCATCGACTCCATCCCATCTCCCCCGCAGTCCACCAAGCTATAGGGACCAAAGCGACACCAAAACTTGCCATCATGACCCGCATGGTGGTGTACGGAACGTCCTCTGGGTATTCGACGCCGGATTTGAAGTCGAAACCTCCATTATATCCTGACAACAGACCAGCTAGACCCACTAGCATCTTCCCCAAGGGCGGATGGACGTCAAAGTAGAAATCTCGGTTAATGTAATGAGAGCCGAACTTTCCAAAATGAGCTTCATCCCACACGACAAAGTTGGCTGCTCCGATTCGCCAATATCGGGTGATCATGCTGAGCAAGGTGTAGACTATTGTCCATATCCATTCCTCGTGTTCTAGCATGAATCCTTGCTGGTCTGTCAGCTCGTTCTTCCATTTTGGGACTTACCCAGCCCCCAATCCGCTGTCTAGGTTGTAAACCTCTTCTTCCACCAACACCTGGACCAGCTCCATGTCCCTTTGCCCATTTCCCTTGATCATCGATCAACTCCTGCTTCTCACTGACCTCCTCTACACCCTCTCTCTCGCCATACCGTCGACGAGCTTCCATCCCTTCGAGATGTAAAGGTAAATCCGACTGATCTACTTTGGACCCGTAAGACTTGAGAGGAGCTCTAGTCTCCCAAGGTCGTGGATCCGCGAGATCGTCCTCGTCAGAGCCTTGGATATCGGTAGATGCAGCTGAACGGAGTGTGCGACGTAGAGCTGTCGAGGCGGTTGAGGATGTTGAGCCCGACCCGTGGGACCTCTGCATTGAGGGTGGTTCAAGGATGGGGACGGAGCGAGAGCGGAAAGGCGATCTCGGCTATGGATGTCGCTTGTGTTTTTAGGTACTTCTTGACAGCAGCTATCGCCGGGTATCTCTCATGGAGGACCAGACGAGTGAGAATCGTCTGATACCAACGTGGGATCGATAGACTGCACTGACAAAGGGAGAGATGACAAGGGAGGGGGGGGGGTGTTATTCTGTCTCTCTGTCTCGCTGGGTGCAGCTGGGTGCGGACTGATTTTGGCACGTCGACATAAACCGCAGCTCACCAGCTACAGCTACAGCGACGCGCGTGGCAGTTCACCGCCTCACGTGGGAGACAAATCCCACGTGTGCCACACTGTACTCACTCGTTGCTGGGTCGAAACGCCGGGAACTAGACGAGAAATTGCCGGCGTCCTACCTGCTGCTCTGCTGGTGCGGGTGTGTGGGTTTTTGGCGAAAGAAATCGTTAACATCTTCAAAGCATCCTTCAAGCCCTCACCGATCGTGAGTACTCCCGTATTGACGCTTGCCGAACAAGAACAAGACACTGACAGATACTACCTGCTCTCCTGCTTCTCCTTGCCATATTCAATCAACTCGACTCCGTACCACTTTTCGTCGACCCTATCCCATTTCATCTTTGTTCATTACGTCTCTCCTATAGACAATGGCTGCCCGTCCCACCGTCTCCGTCTTCTCCGCCTCCGGCGAGGCTTCGGGCTCCCTCGCCCTCCCCGCTGTCTTCACCGCCCCCATCAGGCTGGATGTCGTTCAGCAGGTTCACAGTGAGTGCTTTTAACTGATATTCTGATCTGAAGGGAGCGGAAGGCGTGATGGGTTGGAGAAGGCATGGGATGTTAGGCGGGGATTTGCGACGGGGTCCATGCAGGCGGACGAAATTGTCTTAGTGTGATAGCTTGCTGATTTCCATCCCAGAGTCTATGGCTAAGAACCGTCGTCAACCTTACTCCGTTGCCGAGAACGCTGGTCACCAGACCTCTGCCGAGTCTTGGGGTACTGGTCGTGCCGTCGCCCGTATCCCCCGTGTCGGTGGTGGTGGTACCCAGCGATCCGGACAGGCCGCTTTCGGTAACATGTGCCGAGGTGGTCGTATGTTCGCCCCGACCAAGACCTGGAGGAAGTGGCACGTCAAGGTCAACCAGAACCAGAAGCGTTACGCTGTTGCCTCCGCTTTGGCTGCTTCTGCTCTGCCCTCCCTCGTCCTCGCCAGGGGCCACAGGATCGAGCAGATCCAGGAGGTCCCCCTCGTTATCTCCTCCTCCATCGAGTCGACCACCAAGACCCGTGCCGCTGTTGACCTCCTCAAGGCCGTTGCCGCTTACCCCGACATCACCAAGGTCTCCAACTCCCGAAAGCTTAGGGCTGGTAAGGGAAAGATGAGGAACAGGCGTTACAGGCAGAGACGTGGTCCTCTCGTCGTCTACGCCAAGGACGAGGGTATCGTCAGGGCCTTCAAGAACGTCCCAGGTGTCGAGACTTGCCCCGTCGATGCTCTTAACCTCCTCCAGCTCGCCCCAGGAGGTCACGTTGGAAGGTTCATCATCTGGACTGAGGCTGCCGTTGCCGCCCTCGACGAGGTTTACGCCAAGAAGTCTGGCTACACGTGAGTCTATCTTCATTCGTAACAGACGAAACTTAAGCTGATCCGTCGTTCATAGTCTCCCCACTGCCAAGATCTCCACCTCCGACGTCACCCGTCTCATCAACTCTGACGAGATCCAGTCCGTCGTCCGCCCCGCTGGCCAGCCCATTGCCAAGAGTATGTCTTCTCTTTCTCACTTTGTAGGCAACCTAAGAGCTAATCCGCTTTCTCTTCCTATAGGGCCATTCACCCAGAAGAAGAACCCCCTCCGAAACAAGGCCATCCTCTTCCGTCTCAACCCCTATGCCAAGACCCTGCGTCGTCAGGAGCTCCTCCGAACCGAGCGCAAGGCCAAGGGATCCGTCAAGAAGTCCGTTCCAGGTGTTGCTGGCAAGGAGTTCTTGGAGATTCTTCACTCTGCTTAAGCGTGCGGCCTTGGGGCGAGTTGCGGTATATAGGGAAGGGCATTGTGTATTTAGTCTTCCATAGTCTATGGAGATTTGCGCTGCTGTGAGACAGATCTAGAGTTGCATCGATCCGAGCGATATACGGACCAAGAGATTAGGTTGAGCGATGAGCATTCGATTTGGGTTGCGTTCAGGGCGCAAAAAGTTGGAAGCCTCCGCCACTGAAATTTCGGCCCATTTGCACTTGCTCTCGTTCTCACATTCAACTGCTTGCTCTCTGTCCCATCCTGCATCACCAGCCGTTCCTTATTGCTACCAATACACCATTCGGTCCAGTTTGAGCGATCAGGCTTGCCAGTAAATAGTCGTAATCACCGAGTCCCTAGTCGGTCGTCCATCATCACCGAATGTCCTCCCGTTCGCAGACCCCGCCAAAACGGCCAGCCTCAGGCGATCCTCCGACCCAACCCCAACCCCCAAAAGCCTCCAAGATGTCAGCCAGCGCCCCAGTATTCAATCCCACTCGTCCAGTCACATCCACAGCGGAATCCTCATCGGCAGCTGCTGCGGCTGAAGCGATTGCTGCAGGGATAGCGTCTTCGAGGGTCACTCGACCTCTACCAAATTCCAGACGTCCAGTCGCTGCCGCCAATTTTGCGCCTGTTCAAGCTGCTGTACCCAAGTCTAATGAGGCTAAGGAGAATACTCGAAGGTTAATTGTCGTCCTCTCTCAGGTATGTTTTGTGTCTCATCAAAGATGGAGAGGATGGGGGTAGATGGATAAAATAAAACGGTTGAACTGATGTTGTATGATGGTTCCAGGCTTGTTTAGAAGCTTATAGGATCTCGTCTGGATCGGGAGGGAAGAATGCCTCAGGGAAAGAGGCGAAATATGCGCTGTTGAATTGTGATGATCACCAAGGTATTCTTGCCAAGACGGGGAGAGATATCGCCGATGCCAGACCGGATATCACTCATCAAGTGAGTATATTCCTGCTTTATGGATTCTTCGTGTCTCTTCAGGCTTTCATGATCCCTATTTCACTCATTTGCTGACATTCCCTCCGTCTCCAGTGTCTCTTGACGCTCCTCGACTCGCCATTGAACAAAGCCGGTCTCCTGCAAGTCTATATCCACACCGCCAAAGGTGTCTTGATAGAGGTCAACCCCCATGTCCGGATACCCAGAACTTTCAAGAGGTTCTCTGGTCTTATGGGTAGGTCACTCGTGTCGTCCTGTCTTCTCTTATCGCTGACCATCACGACCTGCAGTGCAACTATTGCATAGACTCAGTATTCGTGGTGTTCAGGGTTCAGAGAAACTTCTGAGAGTCATCAAGGTAGGCTACCCTTCTGTTACTTTCCTCTCAGTCGATAGGACATTGCTGACCTGATCCCTAGAACCCCGTCACCGACCACTTCCCAACCAACACAATCAAGCTTAGTGAGTTTCTTTCTCTCCTGATGTCGGCCTTGTAACAACTCGTCCGACAAGGAGGAAAGGCTGACCATTGGAAACTAGCCTTGTCGGGCGACGCACCGACTATCCGATTGTCCAAATTCCTCCCCACCCTGCCCGAGACACATTCCGTTGCCGTCTTCGTGGGAGCCATGGCTAGAGGGTACGTCCTTTGGTCTTGAGACTATCATGATGTCTGCCTTACATGGCGTAACGCTGATACGTTTGCTATTTGTAGGGCGGACAACTTCGCCGATCAGTGGGTGGATCAGAAGATCTCTATCAGCGATTACTCTCTCTCGGCTTCGGTTGCTTGTGGGAAGTTCTGTTGTGCGATGGTACGTCTCTAGTTCCTTTAGATATGCACAGTGGGTGGAGTCATGCTGACTGGCTCTTGGGACTGCAGGAGGAGATGTGGGATATCGTCTGATTGTAGATGCATTACATTCATTCCGATGGCTGAGTTGTCTAATCTGAATATGTATTAGAGGTTCTGTGGTGGACTGCCCATGATTGGCCGATAAGGTAGCGAGCGAGTGGACTGAGGGTACATCTTTACGTAGAGAGAGATCATGTATGCATACAATGTGTCCCATTTCATTCCCAACATTAACAGCGACCACCTAAAAATATACCATGTGCCTGAAAACAGATTGTCATCAACAAACTCAAAACTCATCATTCCATCCTCCATCTCTTCTGCTCTATCCTGCTCGCATATGTTCTCGACTTTCAATGACTTGGAATATAAATGTTGCTAACATCCCTCCGATGCTTGAATCATAGAACACGCCATCCTGAATGCTGATACGAGTGGCAACAACAACAAACCATATTCCGGCATGAGTGGTGGATCCTCTGCCGACCCCCAACCTCCACATTCCTCCTTCAACACAATGACAACCACAACCGCCTCTCTTCCAAATGCAACATCTGGCACCTCCCCTCCCGCCTCGCATAACCAACCAATTCGCTCCCGCCGTCTTTCCCATCGCACGACCACCGACTCCACAACTTACCGTACTACTTCAGCCGTCTCCGAAGACCCCGAGCTCCCCCGTCCTCCTCGACCGCCTTCCCCGGAACATGTGGCTGAGGAGGATAATGCTCCACCGCCCATGGAGGAGGTGACGAGGTCGAGGTTTTTGGCGCATTATGCTGGATTGGTTTTGGCTAGTATGATTGGGTGTTTGATCCGCCTTGGATTGGAGGGGTTGACTAGTTGTAAGTTATGGTGTTGCATATGGAGAAGCTGTGTCATATGCTGGTACACTCATCCGAGATACCGCAGAGGCTGCGTGAGAGTATCCAGGACGTAGCTGATGGACTCATGTAGATGATGGACAAATCATATATTCACTGGCTTGGGTTCAGGGGGTAGGGTGCGGGATTATGGGTTTGGCTCTGGCACGGAAAAACGATATCATCTGGATGTAGGTGGTCCCCTATCTCGATGCTGTACTATGGCTAACGAGCACACGAATCTGAAACAGATATCCACCACTGTATACTTTCTTGACGACTGGTGAGTGTTCGTTGTCCGTTCGCACGGAAGATGGATGGCTGACATGATGCCCACAGGGATTGCTGGGTCCGTCACGACTTTCTCATCGTGGATGTTGGAGGGATATGAGGCTTTCTCCAACTTTGATGGCTTCGATCGTAGAGGACTGCATGACGTTGGTGTTTTTCGAGCAACGTTGGGACCATTTTAGCTAATTTATTACCCTTAGACGGTCGACGGCCTCGCCTACTCTTTCTCGACGTTTGCGATATCCTTCGCCTGTCTCCGCTTCGGCGAACATGTCAGCACCATCCTTCCCCCTCTGCATCCATCTCTCAAATTCGGAAATCGAGCCCTCTTATCCGAGAAACAACCAGTCTCATCCACTTCATCACCGCCCTCATCGCTCACCTCGCCTGTGAAGTATCATCAAAGACGTGTGACGCTCGTCGCCGATATCATCTGGATCTGCACAGCAGCTCTAGCCTATCTCATCGCCCTTCTCCTGTACTTTCTGGCGCCAACCTCCTGGAGACATAAAGTTGTCTTTGCCCTCCTCCTCTCACCCCCTGGCGCTATTATCCGCTTCGCCTTCGCCCGTCTCAATCCCCTGGAACCATTTATCGATCGTTTCCCACTCGGAACGTTCATCGTCAACATCGCCGCAACACTCATCATCGCTGGGACAGTGTCTGGTCAGTATCTCCGATCCTCATCGGCACAAACGAATGCTACGACTTGTAACGCATTGTACGGGATTCAGCAGGGATTCTGCGGGTGTTTGAGCACTGTTTCAACATTCGTCGTAGAGTCTAGGAGTATTAAGGGGAAACGGTGGAAATGGTTGTATGTTGTGGGAAGTGTTGTTCTCGGTCATGTGCTGGTATTGGCGGTCCTTGGTGGAGAGGGGTGGAGGGAGGGATACGGGGCTGTATGTGTTGGATAGAGTAGTACTTATGCATATTGGGTTTGGGTATAAGATGCTGGGATATCGTTGAAGGTCACCTTTCCACCGTCCACCCTCCTCCGTCTCCTCCGTCTCCTTCGTTCCTGTCACTAACCCTTTGACTAGGCTCATATATTTGCGATAAAGCAAAGGGGAGGAAGACTACTTGATCTTAGTCTCAGTGAACAACACATGTCGCTTGACTGCAATATATCAGCTCACACTCCGTCTCACCATCATGTATATACGCGAAACTCACCAACAGGATCATATTTCATCATCGCCAACTTCTCCCCAACCCGAGTCCTTGAGACCGTATAGAAAAATCCAGTCAAAGCCGTTGAGACGAGTTTCACGAGAATTCGCCTGTGTGTGGAGCAAGTGTCAGTGCCAGCGCTATGCGGTCGTGTTTCACTGTTGAGAGAGTTAGACGGAGATGCACCTCTGTTTGGCTTTTGGTGCCATGGTGGCTGAGCCTGCGTTTTACGTTTGTTGTGATAAAAGTAGATGATCGCAAGGTGGACGGGATTGCTGGATGATCTTTGGTGGTCAATATATTTTCTGGATGATTTATTCCGATTTTATCCCGCCATTTCGTGGCACCCTATACTCATCTGCTAGAGTCACAGCCGCCTGAATTCCGTCCATGTCAAGCCAAATAGTGCACAGGAATATGGTCTTATACGCTCCAATACTCTCCACTGCAAATGTTACTGCTGCAGACGATAGACATAAAAATATTTGTAGATACGCTTTGAGATACTTCTTACCCTCCCCTTGAGATCCGGCTATTATAATAATCGTCCCGTTGTTTCTTTCGCCTACAAAGGCCACTATTCACCTCACAAGATCTGCGAATAATCATAGTCCGTGATAGGCGCTCCGGTAGCTCCCAATGTCACATAGTACAAATGAGTCTCCGCGCAGATCACCATGCGGCCCGTCCCTGCAAAGTGGAGGCTCGTGTTAGTTACAGTAAGGAACGGTTGTTTCCGCAGGACTTATCTGGAAATTGGCCGAGGTCTCGCCCAGGTAGATCTTGCCTATGAGAGTTCCGGCGGGGTTCCAAACTTGAACTCCATCTATGTTGTATCAGCTACCAGCTTGAAGGTATGCACTCAAGTTCCCTTCAGCTGAATGAAAGTGGCTCACCGCCACATCCGGCATAGACGTTTCCTGCGGTGTCGGTATGGATTCCTGTGGTGGGTCAGTCAGTCAGGCGGAACCATAGGTTGTCTGAGTCCAAAATGGATACTGACCATCCGGAACTCCCACGCTGACGAAGGAGAAGACTTGACGGTTTCCGAATGTCCCATCCTCATTCACGTCGTACTGATAGCTGTAACAGGCATAAGCTTCTTCCTCTGATCCGTCCGAACTTGTGCCAACTGAAGCGGATAGCGTACATAGTGGAAGGCCTGCTGAAGTTATATCCGAAGAATCCAGCGTTGATACCAGTGTCCGTGATGTACACCTTGTATCCATCGGGGGAGAATGTGATCCCTTGGGACAAGTTAGGTAAGTCCTGTCTCGTACCTATGTGCATCGAGCCACAAAGATGACACCTACCATTAGGCAACGTAAACCCATCAGCAACGACGCTGACCAATCCCGAGGTCGTGTTGTATTTATAAACCTGATTCGGGAGACCCGGTAGAGGCCTGAAATCCTGGAGATAGCCGTAGGTAACATCCGTAAAGTAGAGCTGCTTGTTGCGGGGATTCACCGCAATGTCATTCAAAGAGTTGAACTGTCGCCCAAAGTAGTTGTTGACCAGGACTACGTGACCGTGTCAGCATTACAACTAACTGACGCCGGCTGCCGACTTCAACTTGGGGAGGGGAGCCACTCACCGGTGGAGTTGTACGGTGGCACCGGATTTACGAGCACCAATGCAGGCGGAATATCGGCCCCCTGTCCTTCCGCAGTGAATACCAACTCGCCCTTAAAGTTGGTTGCCCCTAAGCAAGTGATTCGCGAGTAGAAGACACCATCAGCATATCGTTCAACGGACGTTCTAATATTCACCATTGGGGTTGACCACACCCGGAGTAGCATTGACTGTAGTCACAGTCACCTTGCCCACAGCATTCGAAAGCGAGCTAACAGCTGCCGCCTGACTTAACGAGATCTTCTCGATGATCCCGGACTTGTTCAGTCCTGTTCCTGCAGCCGGTGCCCCGCTGTTACAAGATGATGACCATCAGTTACATTTCACCAATTGGAGCTCAGGACTGACCTGTTCTGGACGAAGAAAACCTCATCTGTCGGTGGATACCTTGATTCCTCATCAATATACAGCACCTAGCCACTCGGTACTCACCATACCACAGCTTCATGGAAGAGAGGATCGGTTCCACCGTCTGCAATCAGTGTGAGCGTCGGATTCGAGCCGATGACATCGTAGAAAGAGTCGTCGTAGATGTGGAACGGCTTGGCTTTGAGGGAAGAAATATTCGTTCCCGGCGGGAAGAATAGCTAAAATAACAATCAGGATGCTGCTATATTCACTAAGGCGGCGATGGACCACGATTGGAGTGGTTACCTCGGTAGGGTGGGGAGGGAAGAGGCAGAAGGGAACTAACAGATGTTCCATTTAATTGGGATGGGGGTGAGACGTTCGGCAACGCGGCGAAGGAGAGTGGACTGATAACCTGAGCTTGAGCTGGTGTTTGTGCAGCAGTCCAAGCTTGGACCGACAGCACCGCAACCCCGAGAGTCAGAGTAACAGCGACTGGTGTAAACATGGTTGTAGCGTAATTTTGGAGCCTGGAACTTTTAGAAACAATAAGTGGGGGTTGCGGCAGTAGTCCAAGCAAGCTATATACCACCCTGTTCAATCCTCATCGGTTAAAGTCATCCCATCCTCGTAAGGATACATACACACACAGACAACGCTAGTGTGTACTAGCCTAGATGGGATGAGTAAACCCCGACACCGGGTAGAAAACACTGTTAATTCGAGGGTCGTAAACGTAAGGCTATGGGCAGAACATTCAATCGTCTCCCTTTGGGCGCAGCAACGGTGTGGGATGCA
This sequence comes from Phaeotremella skinneri, assembly GCA_001599695.1. NCBI lineage: Eukaryota > Fungi > Basidiomycota > Tremellomycetes > Tremellales > Phaeotremellaceae > Phaeotremella > Phaeotremella skinneri. The sequence goes on along the minus strand of BCHT01000008.1, from coordinate 505,656 downwards.
GATGGGAGTGAGGTGTTGGTGGTCAGCTGACGATGAATGTCACCATTCCGAAGTAGGTCATGACGGGGGATACCCAGGTTCCTGGCTGATCTCCTCCGATTCTAACGGTCAAGCGACAAACCGGTCACTTGGTGTGGAGGGTTCGTCATTACGTTTGGCCGCTAGCGGGAAAAAGAGATTCCGGAGATGGCGAACTGGGACTGCCCGGTTTACATTCGGGACGTTCCTTGTGCCAGGATGAGGGAATCACGGCAAAGGTATGCAGCATAGTAGGTCGAGTACGAGTAAGTACAGCGTCATTACGATTTCAGGGAGCATACCAGAAGACATGGTCAGATGACTGAGAACTACCCGATGCCGTACCGCTGTCCGGCTAGCACAAGGCTATCTCTTTCTCCAGCGCCAAGCCAATGAGTATGAAGTGGCACGCCGTATCGACAGACGCAAAACACTGCCACACATGTCAACCTGCTACTAATCATGCATTGGGGCACACTAATGCCACATCGATCGATATACGTCTTAGCTCAGAGAGACACACCCAACAGCTCGTCAATCTTGATCAACTTCCCCGTCGCAAACGACTCATTGGCAGCAAGTCCCACAGCCATAGCGAGAGCACCATCGATTTGATTTGCTCCAAGACGGGTGACTGCCGAGTCCTTCTCAGTCATCCCTGGACGAGGGCCGAAGATCTGGTCCAACATTCTCTCGTCACCTCCACCTGAAAGATTCATCAGAACCGTTCTCTGCAATTTGAAAAGAAAAGGGCGCTTACCATGACCGCCCACGCCGATTTGGAAGGGAACGTCCTCTGGTGTAGACCACAAGGGGTGCAGAGTAATCTTCTTATGTCCCTCGTTCGGAAGTTCCTTCTCTCCGTGGATGACACCCTCGGCGTTCCCGCCCTTCTTGACTGGTAGACGGAATGCGTTCTCAACGACCTCAAGCTCCAGACGACCCTTGGTTCCGTTGAACATGACCCTGTACCCTTCCCAAGGCTGTTGTTTGGCATCAGCTCATGCTTGATTCTCGCCAGCTAATGGCAGTACGTGACTCCAAACTTACAGAGTAGGCTGTCAGGTGGTATGTCATGGTGGCGCCGGTGTTGTATTTAACAACGAGAGACATGTCATCTTCGATGGTGATATCGTTGGCCCAAACACTCATGTCACGGTGGTACCCGTCTATCGACGTATCGTCAGTTTCTCATCTCCCCACAGACGGGTTAGCTCACCGATGTGCTCAGCATCAAAGTACAGCTTCTTCAGCGAAGGCTCGTCCTCAAGGTGGATGGCGAAGGGGTCGGAGCTGGCCTCTTTGCTATCTCTGGCACGCTCATAGTCCTTGGCCCAGCCGGATTTCTTGCCGTTCTCTTGGCCGTAGAAGGCAAGCGATCCCATACCGAATACTTCTTTGGGCTTGGCGTTGATCCAGAAGTTGACAAGGTCGAACTTGAGAAGAACGTCAGTTACACTCCAGCAGAGAGGAGATGAACTTACATGATGGGAACTCTTGTGGACCATAAGACCTGTACCGCTACTCAGCGATTGCGCTGAGATGCAGAGTGGCGAAAGATATACTCACCTCCAGACTTGTTCTTATATCTGTGCCATCGTCGGAAGTAGTCGGCACCATGAACGGTGTCCTATTGCAACTCAGCGATATCTCAACAAACCACTTGCAGTACTCACGAGAAGCCACTCAAAGTGCACAGACTTGACCTCCCCAATCTTGCCAGCAGCGATAACCTCCTCAACCTTCCAGTGAACAGGGTTGTACCTATCCCAAGTCAACGTCAGTATCATACATATATCTGACACCTCAAATGAACGCATGACCAACCTGTAGTTGAACAGTACTGGACACACGCAAATCAGCATGTGCCCAAGATCTCAAGAAGTCGTACAACTCACCCTGAACGGAACCTTTAGTCTCCTCAACGGCCTTGAGGATTCTTCGACATTTCTCAACGTCACTAGGAGATTCCCACACTGTCAGCAGGCCGGTTCTTCCTTGCAGATTGATCACTCACGTCGTCATGGGCTTTTCGGTCAAGACCCGAACGCCAGCATGAAGAGCTGGGACGATGTACAAGTCATGCGTAGCGTCCACCGTGGTAACAACCAAAACATCAAGTTTCTCTTCCTTCAGCATCTTCTCGAAATCATCCTATCTCAGAACGATGACAGTTAGTAGACATTACACCGAGGGAGCAAAGTAAGGTAGACTTACGGGATGGTAGGTCTTTGCGACTGGACGACCGAGTTCTTGCAGGAGGTCATTGTGGAACTTCATGCGGTCCGCATTTAGGTCACAGAGAGCAATAAGCTCCGAGGATGGACGTTCGGCGATAGCCCTGGTGTACAACTACACGTTCCGTCAATTCAATTGTCAGGACGTAGCAGACAGTGGTTAAATCTTACCCTCGCACGATGTCCTGTCCCAACGATACCGACACGACCGCCCGCCTTCTGCGTAGTCTTTCCGTTTGATGCCATAGTACTTGATATTATGACTATATCTTTTCAATACAGGTAGAATAGCGAGGATACAGTGGTAAGATCGCAAGCAAGTATACAAACCAGAATGTCCGGAGAGGTCATCTACCTCCACATTCCGGCCCAACGATCTGCCGGCACCGGGCGGGCCCCACGGACCGCGGGATGACAACGGCCCGTCGGTAGCTTCCCGGCGGGATTCTGGATATGCGCCTGCGCTTCGTGCCAATTATAGCTGTGATAACCTAATCATGCAGCCAAAATTCGTAGGCAATCTCATGATACAAGTATAATGTCATAGAGAGAACAACCCAAAACATGAGATCCCTAGGCAGGAGACAAAATTTACGTGCTATCTACACTTTTTGCCAACGAGCTCTTCCGAGGTTCAGGCGTCCGACGCAATTGCTGATGTATCAATCGCGGATCCTCGACATCTGCAAAGCTAACAACGTGACCCATCACACTCGACGTGGGCTGCGGACCAGTAAAGGGCTGAGATCTCCGTGGACTCCCAAAAGATAGGATAGCACTGTCCCGTGCCGAGGCGGTTCCTCGAGAATTGCGGGAGCCATGAGGAGTCATTGCGCCTTTCTTGACGCGTTTCCGGACAACTCGTTTGGTGCTAAAGAGAGAGTCAGGTTCTAATCATGACTTCTCAAAGGGGATGACTTACTGCCACTCGACTATACCATAAATGAAAGCGTCAAGAACTCCTTGAGCGAAAATAAACCATCGTGAAAGGGCTCGAAGAACAGTGGAAGGATTGTCGGATATGAAATCGTCTGCGTCACGTCAGCTATTGTCATTGACTTATGGCTAGCTGAGACTCACATATGATACGGACAAGAGACACAGAGAAAAGGAGAACATACTGTCACACCCATTCGTCAGGTTCTGCTCCAAACTATGGCGGACGTGCGTGAAACTTACACCAAGAGGGAACCAAAGCATGAGAAGAGCCGTTTTACGATTGAGATATGACGCCATGGACTCAGGCATGTAGTCGTACTGATCCCCACCACTCCCCACAGCGAATCCGTCTCCGAACGAATCAGGCGGTGCAGTCTGCTGCAGCACACGAAGGATATCTAGATCGTCATCATCCTCCACGTCTGCCCCCTCAGGATTGTTGTCGTTCATCGTTCCTGTCGCGTAATCCCTCCTCTTAGGTGATGTGACTGAACCTCTACGCGATTCGCCATTCTGAGAGGGTTCCGAAGCTCGCCGGATTTCCGGGTCGAATGTCTTCATTTCTGAGAAAATTTCCACCATCCTGGTTGATGACGTTGATGGCGTCAAAGGAGGATCACCTGTCGACGACCCGATACCTGTAGTTTTGGTTTCTCCCGTACTCCGCGACGAGGAGATGGAACCACTGAGTTCAGCTGAGCGGCGTCGGCCTCGCGTGATCTCAGCCGTCCCGAGAATAGGTGACAAAGTTTGAGGTAAAGGGTAGGCGGGCAGCTGTGGCGTGCTCTGAGTGCTCTCGAAATGCGGTGAAAGGGATATCGACGGCCTTTCAACTCTGAATCCAGGGAATTCCTTTCCAGACGATGTCGAGCCCGAAGCGCGAGGACTCATATGGCCAGCAGGAGCGTATGCGACAGACGACGATGTCGATGGTCTCTTCTTACCTCCGAAGCCTTTCCAGTCACTCCAGACGCTGTCCTTGTGAATGACATTTGCTGAGGCTCCTCCAAATCTTTGGCCATCCACCTCAAAGGCGGGCAATTGCACCCGTTCCCACGGCGGTATCTCCTCAACCTTGTTGACCTTTGCGCTACCATGCCAATCGCCTGCTTCCAATACTCGGGATGTGGGAGATTCGAACATGGCTGGATGAGCGGATGAAGGTGACAGGGGCGCCGCAGCGCTGCTCTTTCTGCTCTTCAGTAATTCAGAAATTCGCCGCCGATGACGACTACCGAGGAATGACATATTTTGGCCGTTATCGGCGGACGTAATCGGACTATCCGAGTATGGAGAACTGATTTTGTCGGGTCGTCTGAGAAAGACGAAAAGACGGGCGTAGAAGAAGGTGATGCAGACAAAGACCACGCCCCTGGTGAAAGTTAGACAGGGACTTGTAGTGATGATATGTTCAAATTACTCACCTCGGGATGAATTGCATGAGTTCGCCAAAAAGACCAGAGTTGGAACCATAGAAACAGACTCCACCGTCTGACGTGTTGTTAGATGAGGCCCAGCGAAGGCGAGGTTCATAGACTCACTGGGGAAATACCCGTATAGCTCATAACCCAAGACACCGACTCCAAAGGATATTGCCCATACTGCGACATACGTTAGCGTACAAGAGAGAGAAGGGGAGGGGAACGGCTCACCTAGACCCCAGAGATAGTACCACCGCTTCTCGAGCCATAGCGTCAAGGTGTGCATGGGCTGCAGGAAAGTCAGTGGCCGAACGAGACCAGTCTACTCACGTATATCAGGATCATGAAAGTAGCTCCGGCAAGAGTCAAAGTCCACAGATGTTCTGAAACCGCAATCAGCGAAGAGAACAGCAGCTAGGCAGCAGCGAGGTACAACCAAAGCGAGTAAGTAGCGAAAGGGACTCACCAGTCCACAAAACCGTAACCAACATGACACCCAACCCATCACAAGCATTTGACCCAAGCTGCAACGGACTGCCCGATAGCTCCATCGCCGAACCGATAATCCCTGTGAGCCTGCGGAGACCAAAACTCGATCAGCGACTGAAACTGCATCAACCGAGTGATCTCATCACTCGAATGATCCCAACTGACCCTATGATGAGATCGCTGAGAACGAGGGACTGGACGAGTCGAGTACGTGTTGTCGCAGCGCGTCCTTTGAGCTCGAGGAAGATCATTGAAGACATAATCCCACAGGCACCCAAGATCGTTAACGACTATTCGACAACAGGGAAGCGGCGATAGAATCAGCATGTCTCTGGCAAGTGTTCACGATATCTTCGGGCCGATTGAAAAACATGTCGGACTCACGAGGATGACTGTGTCGACAATCAGGACCCATTCAGTGTTCTCGGCGGCAGAAGTTTCGTTGGCGATTTTGATCGTAGACGTCCCATCACCATCGAGGATGAAAGTTGTCATGATGAGTATAGTCTGTCCAAAATGACGTTCCGATGTATGGCCACTGTCCTTGTCACCATTCCCCTCAAGCCCAAGGTTGAGATGCTGATGCTGAGATTCAAGCTTCTCTACCTGGACTCGAGTTATTCCTCTTCTCTCAAATCCTCTTCCGGCGCCTCGATCCCGATGATTGGCTGCTCTTCGCGAGGTATTCTCTGATCTCGCTCAACGTCTATTCGATGAGCCCACTGAAAATGAAGGTCCGGAGACGAGAGATGTTGGACAAAGACCGACAACCAAGAGTGATACAACGCCCGTCGCCTGACTGAAATTCTTTTTCGCTGTTATTTATAGTCTCCTACTCAACCCAAATCCAGCCTGCACCAGCTATTCGAACTGGGCTTAACTTTAGATCTAGCGCGAAACTCTCGAGTCCATGCTGTGGAAGATGGGAATTGCAATGGTACACAGAATATAGGCAAGTTCGAAATAGAGGTGTGGTAGTACGGTGATGTCTAAGTATGGGATTGTGCGGACATACGTACGAAATAGACGATGGAAAAGCAACAAAGACCCAGCTGCTGACGCCCTCGTAGGGCCTGGGGGTCGACCCGAATAGCCCGCCTAAGACCCGTGTTCATGGGGCCAGCCCAGCAGCAGGAGACAGAGTTCGACAGAGTTCATCGGGGAACTCTATCAGGGTAGGTAGGAAGCTGCGGTTATCTCAGGGTGAACAGGGGCTTGCATGCCTTATATCCTGTCTGTTCTTGGTGTTCCTGCCGTATATCTTCGGCCTTGTCTCCCCCAAAGATTCAAGAACCGCTGTAGGGTTTACGTTGTAGGCCAATCCGCCCGGTGGCGTTCTTACGTTAATTACGAGCATCACCTCAAAGTCACTCCCCTCGAGCTCCTCCCTCTTTCGACAGGACATTCGAGCGCCTCTCAAAAGTGGTCGGTCGCTCCCGTGTTCGCCGACCTCAACCGACAGGCGACAGGTAGACAGACGATCGCCGGAGCATTTGGCTGGGCGCATCGGGTGCTCTCTTCGTAGTTCCATAGCTATATTTGTATATCTGCCAAATTGAACTCTACTTGGCCGGCCTGCCCACGTTTGTCGCCAGATCGAGTGTAGAATATTCTTACTGTAAAGGTTGTTCGATAGACTTCCCGTGACCCTTCTCCCCTCTCCCCCAGACCCGGGCCGTAGTCCGGCGAATGCTCAGATCTCATGACTGCATTTACATGATCGCTTAAATATGCCATCCTCGAGATCTGTGGGCGGTCTTCCCCTTCCCTTATGCCTAATTACCAAGGCTTGTGATCGACGTGCAACTTTACCCAGGCTTGCCATCTGCCATCTGCCCATCCCCGTTACCGCTTTCCACCCCACCTACTGACTGATCTGATGCCAGGTGATGGGGTCGCGTTCCTGTTTCTCTCGTCTCTCGGCAGCCATCAGGACGACCCCGTACCTGAGATGCGTGGACTAGATGTGAGGAATTTCCAGTCTCATGCAGTTCATCATCATGGTGAATGTGACTACTATAATTACAGCGTGAAAGGGCGTAAAATGTCATGTACAGTAGGTCGTAAAAAAAGATGATCGAGCAGGGTGTTCAACAATGATGGGATATGTGAAAATGATGGAAGCACCACTGGGACAGATAAGGAATGAAGACACACGGCCCACACCAGAGTCCAGCTCATGTCGGAACTCTCCCCGCCACCATACGCGCACCAGTTTCCATCAATCCTAGAACCCCATGATGGCCTACAGGCAAAAAGCCCTCCCCGGCTCCAGTAGCTATCGCTATGCTATTCATGCTGCTCCAGAGATGGTGATCCCGTGCGTGCAGGCCCATGGGAGGTCCCATCAGGTGTGAGCCCGCGATCAGGCCGACTGAGGTCCGATTAGCTAGGTTACCTCCACAGAAGGACATTGCATCTGATGAGGGAAGGTAAATCAATTCAACTTACCACTGAAGACAACTACGGTCCACATCGCGAAGCGGCCCACTTGATCGAGCAATGTTCCGTCGTGTGACGAGAAGAAGATGTAATTGACGATCCCAGGTTTCGCATAATCTCGTCGTCGATCCGACCAGGGAGATCCGCGACGCAGCGGTGAAGCTGGAGCTGTACAAATTTGCGATCAGTTCTTTTGCGTTACTTATAGCCCATGGCTTGAGAGAACACTTACACCCTCGCTTATCTGCTTCGCTTTGACGATTCTTCAGCTCTTCTTCCAGGACTCGACACCGAAGGCCCAGCGCTCTGACTAAAGCTTGATATTCTTCTTCCACATTTTCATGGCTTATATGGTCGTCTCTGGGATGAGCTCTCTCAAGGACCTCATGCGCGTGGGTAGGCTCTGGATTTGGGGTGTACGCGGGTGGTTGGGGAGGAGACTGGGGTGTGGTTGAGGATGCGACTGGGGCGTCGGATTGCGAGATAATCGGGTCCGTCTCGGTACATGCGTCGGCGTACTCCTTGATCCCATCTTCAACTCGGATCACTGGTCCCGGAGCGATTGCCGTACGACCGCCGAGTTTCTGCCACCCGCAAGTCAGTGTTTAGCCTCAGCATATCAGAACGCGATGAATTCAAACACCCACTCTGGTCCGGTGTGTCGTTACAATTGTCTCGATGATGCTATCTCCATCTCCTTCTTGTTTTTCATCCTCTTTTGTCTCACTTTCGGCTTCGACAGCGACCCTTTCAGCTTCCAACAATCTCCTGCTCAGTTCATCGCCAAGGTTTCTGCTCATTGACTGAGGACCAGATGAAGAGTTGGTTTCGCCACGAAGATGTCCACCGCTGCCACTGGGAGGGTTATTCGCTGCAGCAGCTTTTGCCTCGTCCATCTCGAATTTCATCCGATCAATCGTCTCCTTCAGTTGAAGGTTTTCCTGTTTCTGGACATCCAAGACTGATTCGGCTCGTCGAGCGACAGATAAATCAGACTCAAGTCTCTTGATCTCCGATTCGAGGGCCTGGATTTCTCGGGTATACTGGAGCTAAAGGTTAGCATGGAGAGCAGTGCCCATAATTAGGAGGATATACCTTCTCCTCTTCAGCCTCATGAGCTATAGAAGACTCCTCAATCTGTCTGATCTCAGCGTCCCTGTCGCGCAATAAATCCCGGAGCCGCTGTGCCTCGTCTGTAAACGATCAATAAGGAACTTCGCAATACCGCAATCATCATCGCACTCACCACATTGAGCATTGTACATCTTCTGCATATTTGCATGATTGGATTTCGAGTTCTCCAAGCTCCTTTGTAAACTCTGGATATCGGCCTCGAACTTTGAAACGACGGATGTTAGCAATGAAGCACATAGAGGGGTCCGGCGGAGAGGACACTTACTCCGGCAATGGCTATGAGCTGTGCTCGGTCTTTGCCTTTCATCTCCTTATCCTCCTTCTTTCTCTGAATGATCTCCGCTTGGGCCTCCTCTAGCTTCTCCTGTAAGTCTTGAACCAGTCTATCGTTTTCCGCCCTGCATCGATGTCAGCGCGGTTTTTGAGACAAGAGGGGAAATCCTAACCCGGACACTGCTAGCTGCCGTTCCGAATCTTTTAGCTTCCTCGCCAGCTCAGTGTTTTGTTTCTGCAAAGCTCGCAATCTGTCATGAGAGGTCCTCAAGGAAGCGGCAGACTCGGTCTGGGAGCTCGACTGTCAGTTGAGCGGTTCGAGTAGAAATGAATGAAGCTGTCTGTGCATGACTTACTGAGATCCGACTCAATCTCGGGTTGAGTGAGTCATTGACCATGGGCATGACGCTCAGATCAACCTCGTCATCTTCTTCGGTAGCTATAGTCTCGTTGATATCCTCGATCTCACTTCCATGCGAGCTGGCAATCTCAGTCTCTCTTTCCAGGTCATCCACATCCTCGGGGGATTTGGCGCGTTGGTGGAACGATGTGGAATCTAGACTATCTGTAGGCGAACTCGGCGAGAATGGTCTAGTACCGTCAAACTCTGTACCATAAGACGGCGATCTTCCGCCGCCCAGCGCGACAGATGACGAGGACATGGTTCTCGGTAAGGGTGATCCCACGTCGCGATCAGGGCTACGAAGGGAGTCGTCTCCGCCCAAACCGACACTGTTACCGCTTGTCTTCCTGCTTCTCCTAGAGGCTGGACTAGGGCGCGCAAAGCCAACATTCCCGTAAGCACTTGGAGGGCCTTGCACTGCTCTTGCTCGAATCGCGAGTGGCGAGTCCAATCGTGATGAGTCCGACAATGTCTTTGTTCGTTTCAGTGGTAGGGGCTTGTAGGATGATACTGCAGGACCAGAGGTTGACGAAGGAAAGGGCTTAGAGGACGGTGGCGCAGATGACAGGCGATCCAGTCGCTTACTGGACGGTTCGTCTCCATCGGAGGACGAGCTGGACGAGTCCGAGGGCGAGCGTATTCGATCAGAATTTCTGCGCCGATTGTGCTTCTGAGTCGGAGTTGATTGGTCGTACAAGCTAGTTATCGGGAGAGACATTGAGTGAGGGAACGGTGGCAGAGGTGAGGGAGACGCTGACCGAGCAGGTTGGGGCTTTGGTATGGCTCTACAGCACGGTGATCAGATGTGAACACATAATGTTGATGAGGGATCGCTCACGACAAGAACGCGAACAGTTCTTTGGGTCCGAGTTCAAGGTCACCGTGTTGGCTGCATAATTCCTTCAGACCGGCATACTCTGTATGCTCTAAGATGACCAATCTATGGTCTCTTTCGTACTGCACCAGCACTGTTCAGAATGAGGAGACGTGTCAACGACAACCCGTACCCAGGTGGCCCGTGCAACTCACCATCGGGCAAGCGAGCCGACAAAACGTAGCCAGCATCCCCTATAAGACTGTCCAGGATTCGTTGTAGGTCGGCTTCCGACCTTCTCTCGGGAGAGGGAAAGCTTGAGGAGGACATATTGACCGAGGCAGAGCTGGTGGCAAGAGGGAAAGGGAGAGGGAGAGATTACCATCAAATGATCAAAGCCTTGACGACCATCTGTAAGTCACCACTTCTTTACGCTGCCAGCGTTCCACAGAGCGAAATGAATAAATCTATCAGGTGAGACGTCGAACAGGAGGCAGGGATAGATAATGAAACGACGTCTATGCTGCCCGCCGCGTTGGTCTAGGCATTGTGCTCTCGACCAGGCCATTTGACTTTGAACAGACAACAACAACGCGGGGCAACACAGGAATAGAAGGCACGTGGCAATGTGATACCCAGAAAGTAAAGAAATGACGTGGAGCCAACAAGCAGAGTGGGCTTGAGGGGACATCGTTGGCGTCGGACTGGTCATCCTTAAATCCGACGACGTGCCACAAGACTGACCAGCGGACTAATCCCCGTCATTCGCCGCCGGTCACTGTCTGGCCTGCTGTGGCTGCTGCTGGGTGCAAATCGCGAATGCACAACTAAAGCTATATTCTCTTTATTCATCGTGGTCCCCCTCAAGACAACCTTATCAAGTGAGTCTTTCATGATCCAGATACGCTGCTTAGGAGAGGCCTGGAAGAGAGGTGAACTGTTGGGAATGCGAAGAGACAATTGAGGCGAATTGGCTGCAACGACGTTGGAAGGTTTTGAGGCTATGGGATGAGATTGCAGGTGTGAACGAAGGTTTGAAGAGGTTTGAGGAGGTTAATGCTGGGCTTCTGCTCAGTGGTGAAGGAGGACTGTGGGAGATTTCGATTGCTGCCATTGTGGTAGAGGAGCGGGGATCAGGAAGAGCACTTGCGAGATTGGGAGGATGATTATCAATATTTATTTGACGGCTGACATAGTTCCCTCAATAGCATGGGCCGTTTCACCGAATACTCCGTTGTGGGCCGCAAGCTCCCCACTGAGGCTGAGCAGACCCCCAAGCTCTAGTGAGTGGAACTCATCGTTGAAGCGCGACAGATATGGTCATTTGGATATCTTGCTAATCCAGATATTTCATAGCCGCATGAGGATCTTCGCACCCAACGACGTTGTCGCCAAGTCCCGATTCTGGTACTACCTCCGACAGCTCAAGAAGGTCAAGAAGGCCAACGGAGAGATTGTTGACCTCCATGTCGTGCGTTATGATGTTATTGAGGGACCGGGATTTTGCTGATTTCGTGTATTGCTGGTTTAGATTCACGAGAAGAAGCCATTGAAGGTCAAGAACTTTGCTATCTGGCTTCGATACGACTCGCGATCGGGTACGCACAACGTGAGTTGATTTCATTGTTGAGGATAGGAGCATCTGCAAAAGTGGTGGAATGAAGTGCATACGTCAAGCCTAGCTTGCCTGTTCGAGCAGCCGTTCCACGTCACATCCCCCGTACCTCCCCGTCGATGGTCACTAATTTGGTCGTATGCTGACAACAATCCACAGATGGTCAAAGAGTTCCGTGCTCTCTCCCGTGCCGAGGCCGTCGAGGCCATGTACCAAGACATGGCTGCCCGTCACCGTGCTCGATTTAGGAACGTCCAGATCCTCCGTGTCGCCGAGATTGAGAAGAAGGAGGATGTTAGGAGGCCATACATTAAGCAGCTCCTCGAGCCAGGTCTCAAATTCCCCCTGCCACACAGGAGGACAAAGTCCAAGGCTTGGTTCGCTGCCAACAGGCCGGTACGTCGTTTTCCCCCCATTCTTCTCATGCCAGATCCTTCTTTCCGCCATATGAGATCACTTTGCTGACATGATGGTGAATCTAGGCTACTTGGGCTTAAACTGTTTCTTGATGATTTGGCGGCTTTGTCAGACTTGGTGTGGTCCGGCAGGCTGTTGGGTTGTTAGGAATGGGATATACAGGTTCGGGTCGATATTGCGATGAACTTGTGCATTTTCCTTCGTGGTGGCTGGGCTGTGCTTTCTCATTTCTAGGAGGACTTACATTGCTCAGGTCCAGATCATTGCGTGCGGAACAGTTCAAAGACACACAATGTGGCATTGCATACTAATAGCAAACTGAATGATCAACATTCTGACATAGTCGATCAAAGTACTGAATACTTAGATCAACCCTCCCGCAGCTCCGCCAAGCATTGGGCGCAAATTCTACCCCTCACCCTAACCTCCTTAGGATCCCTCGCTCGTCTCCCTCTCACTGAACCTAACAGACGGACCGTTTCCTGATTTTCCATGACTGACCAAGTCATGTCGATCTCTCTGGGCAACCACGTCGTACGCATCTCTGCGGGGTTTGCGGCCATCGACTGATTGCTCGCCAGCCTATTGGGAGCAGTGACTCCCGTCAGGGCGGATTGATCCGTTAACGATCTATATGAGCTACTGGTTGGCGGGTGTTGAGTAATCCGGCACAGATCACAAATATATGAGCCCTTTACGAGGTCACGGAGATGGGGAGGCAATCTGTCTATCATCGTCTGAAAATACAGTCGCTCGTTTTCGCCTCCGTCAGGCTGTGGGTCGATGCCATCGCTCTGATAGCTGGCGAGATGGAAAGCACTCCACGTAAAGCGGGCTGAAGGCAACCGTCCGAGATAACGTAGGAAAGCATCAACGGTAAGAAGAACCAAGCTCTGGGGTCCGATCCCCTGAACCCGACTTGCGCCCGTGAACATAGATATGGGCACCGAGGTATCGTACTGAGGAGACACGACTCGGGATTGAGGAGGAACGAGACGATGTTGAAAATGGATGAAGCTGGAGAAAGCTTTGGGATGATGATAGAGTTGGGTATTTGTGACCCGCAATCGGCGCAGTCTTGGAAGTGTTGTGACGAGTGTTATAGGGAGGTGGACAAGACGTGGATTGGAGTTAAGGTTGAGGACTTGAAGATACGGGAACGGCGTCTCGGGCCAGTTCGGATAACCTGATAGCCCATCAGTTTATGAGAATAAGTTGAGAAGGAACCGTGGACGCCAAGTCGAATTCTGAGACTCACGGTCGAGATTGTTTGATGATAGGTTCAGATGAGTTACGGTCGCAGCTGAGTCGCTGAATAACGCAAAGAGCGCAGGGAATTGTACTCCTTCAAGTTTCTTAGTAGCATTAGAGTATCCAAGAGCGGTGAGATCGAGATGGCCACGACTTTCGGCAAGGATATATCGAGCCACCCTTTCCACGATTCGGGGAGAGGTGCTTTCAAGTAATGTCGTAAACCCGCCGAACGTCTGTCCGACAGTTAGACGTGAGCAAGACCCTTCATCAACGATTTTGGCAGCTCACCGCACTTGCCGCAGTCGTAGCTGACTTCCTGATATTATTTCGAAGACGATCCGAACTCTTCAGGAAACCAGGAAGTGATCGAGCCTCAAGCTTTGTCAGGTAATCTCTAGCATATGTCTTCGATCTCGCAAGATGGTTGAGGACGTGCTCCAAGTAGTACTGAAGCACATCTGAGGATAAGTGCTTACATCAGTTTTATATCACATATCTTATCAGGTAGCGTGCTCACATGTGGCCCCGATTATCTGGCTCGCCGCAGCAACCTTAGGATCGTCCAGCAGTAACGAAAGACTTGAGAGCTCTCGACTCAATCCAGACCATGTATACGACTTTAAGGATGGCGTCACGTCTACAGCTTCATCTCCAGCCATTCTCTCTCCCTCCCCGGACCCGTTGACATTGATGGCCGTTGCTTGATGTCTCTCCACAATCGTTAAAGCACTTTGAAGAGCAGTCAGCAAGTGTCGCCGAGCACGAATGAGCTTGCGAGGAGTTCGGTCCGGTGTATCATCTATGCTGGCTTCGGTATCGGAAGAGTTCAGCTCGGAATCGGAATGCAGGGACCGGGGGCTTATTGATTTAGTGGAACGCGGCTTGGGCGACGAAGAGGATGACGTGGGGGTGTAGTTGCCTGAGGATGATGTCGACGAATCCGATTCGCCGGAGTGGTCTCGACTACCGTCCCCTCGAAAGGGCATGCCAAGAAGCAGAATTGCAGCCCCCTTGAGCTTCTCACTTACGATGTAAGCCAATAACCCGTCGATGGGTAAATGCGAAGAATTAGAGGAAAGGTATTCCTGGAGCCCCGGATTCAACAACAACAAATCCCATAATCCATATCTACGAACGATCGTCCTCCTCACTTGGATGTCCTGCCTTGATACTTTCTCTCGAGTCACAACGACTCGCCGATGATCCCCGTCACAAACCTTGGATCCTGCTGTGCATGATCCCCCGTCCGCCATGTCTGCCAGAAACCCGAAACCTATAGAATCGCTCCTCCTCCCCCTCAAGCCAGCTTCGTTACAGTACGTCCTTTCCTTCTGTATCCACCGCTAAACTGAAACCTGGAGATAGATGCATACACCGATTCATGGAGTACGAGCGCACGAGATACTCCAGACGGTTCCCCAAGAAGCGTACAGCCGCTGTTGCCATCGTGCAAGTCCTTTTCCTGAATCTGATAAACCTTGACTGACATCTCGATGGGTTGGCAGATTATTCGTCGGAAGACTAGGAGATTTATATGTATTGTTATCAACGTCAGTTTCATCCTTGTATACCTGCGCCCTAGCTGAATTGTTGCGCAATAAGACGAGCGGGCCACATGAGGTCTTATGCCCACGATACAGCCCTGCCTGGAGGGAAGTACGAGGATGGCGATGAAGATGAAGAAGGAACGGCGGTGGGTGATTTTCTAACGAATCAGAAACATAACTGACAACAGTCACAGAGACGAGAAGCTTATGAAGAGGTATCCGAATTCTCCGGACGGCATCACCACGAGACTAACTAAACATCTAGATCGGTCTCCCAATGGATCGAGAAAAAGTCAGACGTCTCTGTCTCCTCGACCCCTTCCTCACCGGAAACTCCCTAATAGTAACCCCGTGAGTCCGATACCCCTCCACATCACCCAAATCCAATCCTGACTTTCCATCAGAGTAGTCCTGCTAGTGACCGACAACTCTCTGAACCCAATCCTAAATCCCAAAGAAGTCATCAATCTCTTCTCCATGCCCCTCTCTTCCTTCCTGTACTCTCGCCCCAGCCAAATCCCAGGCTGGAACTTCGGACTGGCCGCTAAGCTGGAACCTCATCTTCCCGGTTTGGGGGAACATATATCTTCACCCCCACCTGTTGTTGAGTATGCCGAGGGGGAGGGGGAGGTGGGAGGTAAGTCTGGTAGGTTTTATGGGTTTAGGGATGTACAGTGGGGTGAGGGGGTTGTTAGGATGCATAGATTCTTGACGGGACGGGAAGGTGGGGGAGTGAAGCCTGTTTATGGGTTGACTGCGTAGGCCATATTATCATGCCTCTCCTGTTGACGGGATGACTGATATCGAGACTGTAGAGCCATTCTAATACACGCAGCAATCGTCGGGTACGACCAACAGCCCACATTCCAAGTCCTCGCTCCCGGGCAGAAGACAATGCAAGAAAGGATAGAATACGAAGTTCGACACGGCGGAGGAGCGTTACATCGAGCGATCCAAGCTGAGGGATTGTGGGATGAATGGAAAGAGGATGCAGTCAAGCCAAAACTATAACTCTTCTGTAGTTCAACGCAGTGTATGGGATTTTGGTATCGAGCTCTGTATCTTTATGCATATGTGTGGATATGTAATCGCTTCATGGGTAAACAGGATGACTGGGAACTCAAATGCAAGGGAATCAGCAAGGAAAATGAGGACGATGTCCTGAGCTCTAGGCTGGAGGGCGAGAGCACAACCAGAGGGGTGAGGAGAACGCATGGTAGGATTAACTGAACAAGGTAGCCAGTTCTTCCGCCTGCAATGTGATATCAGCACACACCTAACTATGACAGAGTGAAAGTCCGCCAAAGCACAAGACATGAGCGGTACAAAAATCATCACGCACCTTCTGCTCCATCAATTCCTTCCGGGTCATAGACTTCAAGGACATTTGAGCGAGATTAGCCTTCTTTTGCTGGATAACATCTAGTCTCTTTTCGATGGAGTCATCGATCATCAACTTGATGGCAGTCACAGGTCGAGTCTGGCCGAGACGATGCTGGAGATTCTCAATTAGCCTTTTATCCTGGAAGAAAATAGGAGACACTCTTGACATACAATACGATCGATTGCTTGAGCCTCTACCGACGGATTCCTATGGGAAGTGTCAAGAACGTCAGTGCTGATCGGGTAGATGGCAGAGCGCCTTAAAGGCCGGAGAGACTTACCAGTAAGGATCTACGAGGTAACAACGACATGCGGCTGTCAAATTTAGACCCACACCACCGGCTCTTGTAGAGACCAATAAGACTTCGACTTTCTTGTGGGACCTCAACGCTTCCATCGCTTTCGCCCTCTCTTCCCGGGTCATCGTTCCGTCCAAGCGCGCATAGCGAATATTCGCTTCGTCAAGCATGTCACCAATGCTAAAATAGCTGTCAGCGGTGATCCCGATATGGAAAGATCACAAAGTAAAGATAACCTACCGATCAAGCATTGTAGTCCATTGCGAGCTGCATCGTAATGAGTTTTAGCATACTACCAGACACGAGATAGAGGGCACTTACAAAACCACGCTCTTCGTAATGTAAGGCTTGCCTTCCGCGTCAAGCTCCTCAATCTCATCATTGTCCCTGAGGTCAATGAAGAACGGATCGTAATTCGGTGAATTCGGATTCTTCTTCGAGAAGTACATCAAGTCGTCATAGAGGAATTGCATTTTGGTCGACAGATTCGGCTTCTCCCCAGGAGGTCTCACATACTTCTTCCGAACCGCTCGACGGGGTTGGTCTGCAATTTCCAGAGCTTCGGACGAAGAGGGCGGGACAACGTCGATGACGTCTGTTTCGAGCTTGAGGGCCATGGAGCATACCGAACATTGGCGGGTTACACCTTTGATGGCCTTGGGATAATTGGGATAAATGGTTTTTCGAAAGCAATTTGGACCTGTAGCTTGATCAGCATCTATGATATTGTCGTTCGAATTGAGAAAAATAAACACATACAATGGATGTGTTGGCATTTCGTCAAGAGCAATTTATGAGGCATTTTCTTGGCCCTCTTTTCGTCCTCTATACCTCCTAACCCAAGCGACGGGAAGTAATCGGCGTAGTCGTAAGTGCATTCGGCGCACTGTGCCCCAGCCCCATCTTTGAGGAAAGAGACCACTGAAACCGCTCGGGCGAGATTCAAGCCATACCTCTCAATCCCCTGAACGGCAACTTCGTAATCCATAACCGTTCCATCGTAATCTTCCTCGACTGGACCGCTCTTAGCCAGATCAACATGATCACAAATCTGGCGTAGCCTCAGCACCTCCTGTAGGATGTTGGCGTAGTTCTTCCCGAGTTCGTGCTTCGCTTTCAATATTCCAACACGGTCCTTGACGGCACTCGCACGTTCATCGTACGCCTTCCTCTCGTCTTCCCGAAGTTGTAACCACAGTTGCGTCTCCTTCCTAGGAGGGAGATTAAGGATTCTCTTGCCGTCTTCAGTGGTCGAATCTTTGGTTCGACGAAGGGTGCAACACTTCATGACAAGCTGAAGTCTTGCGACACCAATCTGTTCTCCGGTTTTACAAGGATTGTTGATAAAATTTTGGAAAGTTTCCCGTTGATCTACAGGAGCCAGTCGGAGAAATCGGAATAAGGCCCAAACGTCCTCAATCTTGTTCTGGATAGGTGTTCCAGTAAGCGCGATCCGGCGATCCGCTTCCAGGTAACACGATGCTCTAGAAGCGACAGTACTCGGTCCTTTGATGTAGCTGCAATGTCAGCTTTGCTCGTACGTCAAGAACTCACTGAGCCTCGTCCAAGACCACCCTAAACCAATCGATAGCTTGCAGTGCACTAGTCTGCGATTCCACGGCAGCTCTCGGTCCCAATTTGCCAGCCTTCTTCGCCTTCTTCCTGAACGCATCTGCGACCTCCGCCGCCTTGATCTCCGCCTCAACTTCAGGCCTTACAGCTCTAGTATTGGTCGAGGTATCCCCAAAGGCGTCGTCGGTACTATCATCGGCGGTCTCGTCTTCTCCAGGAGTCGGGGTCTCGTCACTCCCAGCAGTCTGCTTCGAGTATTCATTCGCCATGGTGCTATAAGTTGTGATGACAATGTCGAAATCGGCGATGAAATACGGATCCGGTCGACGAGCCGCTCCATGATAGATGTAGACCTTGAGCACGTCGAATTCTTCGTCACTTTCATTGCCAGAGTCCTCGCCCTCCTTTTTGGGTGGTTTCCACTTCTTTTCAGGTACTTTCGGAGGCATGATTCCAGCAGCCCCACCCACGATCTCCACCCGTCCATTCCAGTGTTCTTTAATCTGGTCCTCCCAGTTACTGATAGTCGACATGGGGCAGACCAGGAGCGTCGCTTTGCTTCGTCGGACAATTCGGGCTCGCCGAGCAAGCTCGGCGTTTCTCTCCTCCTCTTTATTGTCCTTCTTCCTCTTCTTCGATTTCGGACCCAACAACTCTTCATCCGAATCCATATCGGGCATGCCAAATACCTTAGTTTTGATCTCGGACGCCTTGATACCGCTCCCTGCATGTTCTTCAGTGTCGGAGCCTGGAGCCGAGAGTTGCTCCAAGCTTGTTGACGCCCATTTACGAGCCGAGGATCGGGTTGCCGCAATTAATGACACCAGAGACAAGGTTTTACCGAGACCCATCTATTCCTCGTCAGCTTTGCCTCTCTATTGCATCCTAGGTCACTCACATCATCAGCAAGAATCGCTCCCTTGGCGTCTTTGGGTCTCTCCCCTTTCTTCGTCCGAATCTCCTCGCCAGTGATCTTGTTCTTCCATATCCTCGTCCGACCTTTCTCATCTTTCCTTCCCTCCCAGAGTGATCGACTAGAGTCTTCCTTGGTCTCTTTCTCTTTTTCTTTTTCTTTCTCCTTGCCCTTGCTCTTGTCATCACCATTAACGCTTTCCCCACTACCAGCATCTTGACTCTCGTCTCGAGTCTTTTTCAAATAGCGGGCTGCATTTTTCTTTGCTCGCTTCAAAGCTGAATAGTCTTGCTCGCGTTGAAGAAGAAAAGTCAAAGCCTTCCGCTGATGAGGAAACAATGTCGTGTTGATGTATGGGCCTAAGCATGGGGTCAATGATGGGCAACGGCCCAGCTGAAAAGGCAACTCACCTGGATCACTCTGATCCAGCTCAAAGCCACTCTCAAGGGTTTTGAATACCTCATCCATCTGTGCTCGCTGGACCTCGACCTGCTTTCCTTTCTCTCTTTCCGCATATCCTGCCATGCCCATACCCATCTGTAAAGCCTGAGTTTCTCTCCGAGCTTCCAGCATCATCTGATAAGCCCTCTGGCCGCCTCCATGGGCATTTTCATATCTTGGATTATCCGTATGACGAGCTGGATCGTATGCTGGAACCGGATCGAGGAGGTAGAGGTTGGCATTGATGAGCGTGTTCGAGATGTAGCTAACATTGGAAGGCAGAGTAAACAGCAGGACGTTGACGGCTAGTTGGAACTCGTGCTATTGGTTCAAAGTCAGCGGGTCCATCTAACGCAGGTCGGGAAGTGCTTGGGGGGGCTCACTGCTTCGGGCTGTATTCTCACAACGAATCCATCCAAGCGCAAAAGACCGCGCTTCATCATAGGCATCAAAACTTCGGCGACGGGACCATCAATCTCGCCGATGAATGAACCATTAGAGCCCGCTGTGAATATATCAGCCTTCTATCCGCAGTACGGAGGTAAGAGGATAGCGCTCACGAGTGAGAACTTGAACAGATTCTTTGCTCGACGACGAAAACGGCTCATCGGCTTTCGGGACACTCGGAGGTCGATACTGAAATCCATCATAAGGACTGAGAAGTATCATGGCAGAAGAGAGAACTCACCTTGAGTCTTACTCGAAGCATCTCGGACCCTCGATATTCGACGACCTCGAATCGTTCCCTGGACCCTGGCAAGGGTTTTGCACCGACTATAACAGCTGGGGAAGGGTAGATCATGACAGCACGAGCCATAATAGCCCCAATACAGATTGGTTTCCGATCGTTGACCTTTGGTGGCGAGGGTAGGTTTTGCTGAGTGACATCGATAGGGGAAGCAGCTGAGCCTGCTGGATTGGTAATGCTCCCATTCCCGCTCCCACCTGTAAATCCATTGATGGTAGGACGTTGTGGCTGCACACCATTGATGCCGATTGAATAGGGGGAGGATGCACCCATCCCAGTGGTCGGTCCCCATCCATTGGGCGTTGACGAATTAAACATGGGGTTCTGGCTCTGAGACGTAGAAGTCGAAGCGAAATTTGGCAATGCAAAAGACGATTGAGCAGACGATGGTGAAGCAGCTACGTAAGGATTCCGAATAAACCCCGGGGTCGACGAAGAAGAAGAAGGTGTCGTCCAATTTTGGAACGAAGAACCAAAAGTCGGCAAGGCCGGTGCCTTGAATATGGACAAGTTGGTGGAGGTGACTTGGAAATCTTCGTCGTCGCCGCCTCCAAAACTATTCCCACTCCCGGTGACAGTACTGTCAGCGTTGGGATCGAGTTTGACAGAAGGCAGAGCGAAGGGAGAAGGAGAGAGACCGAGGGATCCAAGCGGACCATTCTGATTTGAATCGTTGGCGTTAACAACAGACGCAGAGGCCCGAGCGCTGAGTTGGTTGGTATCCCCGGCTTGAACTGGTTTATGGCTGTCCTCAACTCCTTCCCCATCCGAGTCCCCCGTAAGATCTATCGATGCTTGAGTACCTCCAGGTATCTCAGCGTCTCGGCCATTAAGTGGATAGGGGTGGGTCGAGGTCGATCCTGCATTTGCAGTGGAGGTACCGGCGTCGGTGGCCATGCCCGAGTTGTCCATGATCGATGGGAAAAAATGGACTGTGACAGGGTTTCTTGTATGAGGTCGCGGATGCGACTTTGCGATTATGTACGCATCTATTGTCTAGTGTATAGGATGATGGATGTTGCTCTCCAAGAGGTGGATGACGGTCGTTAAAGTAGGGATTCTAATAAAAGAGTGGAGGGAGTTTATTCTAATCCGGGGGAAAGGCATTTTGTCATCATGAGACGTGAATGCTTAGTCATCAATCAGATCATCAGAGTGGCGTGGCGCATCACGACAAACTGTCTTAACTGCATTTCAAGTTCGAGACCATGCATAGAGATACATGGATATACTACAACGCATAACTACATGGATCATGCATCAACCGTCCAAGTTGACACATAAAGTGGGACTACTATACTTCATCTATCTCGTCAGAAGCCCGCGCAAATAATGAGAGAAAAGTCTGGTCGTAAACTGTCCCGCCTGCTCCTCACCCCACTCCAAATGCTAATCCGCATCATCCGAAAGATCTCCCAAAGCATCAAATCGACCTCTACCAAAGCCATTCCCTTCTACCCCTTTCCCCACCTTCTTCTTCTTCTTCTTACCCCCAACTCTCCCCTCGTCGACGACTATAACGGCTTTGGGAGAAGGAGAACCCGCTCTAGCTCCAAAGTCAGACGATGAACGGTCTCCCTTCTTTGCGCTCGGCGATAACAAGATTGTACCCGCTTCCAACCCATCTTGTACAGCCTTCTGACAGTCTGCGAAGATAGTATCGAGATCGAGAGACCATCTCCATCCTGTCGATAGTGGTGGCTCCGAACCCGATAAAAGGGTATGGAGGATGGTCCCCGAGAAGAACATGTAGGGTCGCATATGGGTTGGAGTGATTGGATCCGCATCATCCACTGCTTCGGGAAGGAGGAGGAGAGCTTGAGCGAGAAGACATGAATCCGTCATGGTCGCAGAAAGTTGGGCGACGATATCCACATTCCGATTCGTCAAGATAGGATATCCTTCGATTTCGTCTTCGCGCACGCCATTGGATCCTTTGTGTCTTTTGGTCCTCTCCATTCGAGCCCGTTCCCACATTGCCCATACCCCTACGCCGGCTCGCAGAATTGACTCAACCTCTTTCCCCCTCCACTTCCCGACTTCAGATTTCGTTGATCGTCTCCCCGCTTCAGATACGCAGAACCGAACGATGGCCGTCAGGGGTTGCAGATGTATGGGTAGAGCTCGGATGGCCTGCGTGTTCGACTGAAGGGCGGACAAGTAGATCTCCAATCTCTCGTTAAGTGGACTTAAACACCGCGGTATTGCGCCTGGAACTGATTCGGGCGGCAAATGTATTGTGAAGGATGCAATTCGATTGGAAGATCCTTGTCTGTAGAATTCAATGATCGACCTTGATGCAGAAGGAGGGGCCGTGCTGTCGTGATCGAGCTCCGCAAGGCTTGTGGGAATTGATGAAGGATCGCCGTTGCCGTTTCCCAGAGTTCCGCCGGCCTGCCCATCCGGCTGATTGTCCGGTACAACGCCGAGAAGCGATCTCAACGCCTTATCCTCATCTAAAGCCTCCAACTCCTCCTTACTTGGCTCCGGCCATAATAATCCACCGAGCCCTTCCTCCGCGATGGTCCAAGCCATCTTCCGAACCTCTATGAGACCTGGGCTGGATCGTACGCTAGCCGATTGGGGATCTTCCAAACATGACCACAGGTAAATTCTGTCAGGATAGAGATATCCGTGTGTCACGCTCGATAGTAATCCCCTTCTCTGGGCGGCTGCATAGGCTTGAACTGCTGATTGCCGGGGTGATGGTGTGCTAGATGAGGTTGGGCCAAAAGGTTTGGGGGAGGATGCTGAGCTCGTCGACGTCGTACATCCAGATTCGGATAGCTCTCCACAGAATGGAAAGAGGGAACAACATTCCCCATACATTGGCAACGTATATTGGAATGTAGCTTCGATGATAGCGTTGACCAATTCGGCGTAGCCGTGATCAGGAATATAGCCCCTTACAGCCAATCTTTTGACGACTTTTGTGACAAGCTGAACAGCTTGGTCGCCAACATTGGTCGTAAGTGTTGCGGAGTTTGCTGAATGAGTTCGCTGAGAAAAAACCTGTTCTCTGAGGATCCGAGCTACTTTTTCCACTTTTTGTACAGCGTTCATCCCCGGTTCGAAGAAGATCTCGGAAGCTGCTGGAGGAGTGTAGTCGTTCCCTACAAGCGATGCGAAGAGGGGCAGAAGGGATCCTGGAAGTCTGAGACGTTGACGTAGAGCTTGTGGTGGGAAGTTGATGAGCACTAAGGTGGGATTCCTATACGATGGTGATGGTAGTAATGCGGAGGTTCGGAATTGCGATGTTGAACGTCTGTGCGCGACGGTGGTGAATGAGTTGGAGCGAGGCTTTGCAATATCATCATTTTCTGTGATCTCCCCTTCGATCCACATCATCATATCCAGGGGACAATACCCTCCAATCCTTTCACATCCCTTAGCCGCCCCGACCAATATGACAAAGTCGGTATCTCTCCCTAAAACATATCCGCCAAGTCGCTCAGCGATGGTCACGCATGTCCCATCAGCCTCGCCTTGGGCTACGAAATGCGTCGAGACATTGAGAGAATGCAGGGCCTGAATGAATGTGTGCGATGCGAAGGGGGGCAGGATGGGGGAGTAGCGAGAAAAGGATGGGGAAGATCGAGAGGACGGTGAGGTGGTGTAGAAGAGTCGAGAGATGCTTAGATGGTTTTGCAGGCGGTCCAACGCGGTGAGATGTTTCTCCGGAGGACTTGCACCTAACGAAGAGAGTCGTCAGATCTATTGTGATTCTGCAAGTGATAGATGCCTCAACAGAGTAAATGGTGCTCACCATCAAAGACAAAAGTGGGCTCCAGACCGACATTTCTCCATGCCTCAACCAACCTTCTAACCAGTTTATAAAATTCGAAATATTCTCCCCCAGATGTCCAAGGCAAAGAGTCTAGATACAACTGAAATATCACTCTAGAAGTACCGATGAATCCAATGTCAGCTATAAAGCTTCTTCCCTGTGTCCTTTCCATCAAAAGGGACATACCCCCACGCATCAACGACTACCGCAATCTTTCCCCGTGTTTCCGCTCCATCTTGGTCGAGTAGGATAGACTTGCAGAGGGATTGACGGTTTTCCTTCAGAAAGCTTTGAAGACCTCTGACGCCCATGGGACGGTAATGGACACGGGCTCGGCGACTTGACTCTTTATGCAAATTCCTTTTCTCGCCTTAAAACCCAAATGGAAGCAAAGCTAGGAATATATGGGTTTGGATTCAGAAGATAGAATGAAAAATTTGACAAACAGAGGACGATAGCGATTGTGATTATTCAAACTGCAGCCAGCAGCTGGATCAATTCGACGATCTATGCGTCGCTCAACATTTAGTAGGCTCGTTACCAGCCTTAAATGAGCCCCCTTCTCCCTGCCCACTTGCAGCTATCATGACTTTCTCATGCCATGTATATATACTTCTTATCTATGCCTGCATTGTCATTGCTAAGGTCAAGCACCTGGCTTCGGCTCGAGCGGCCCGTAACCTAATCTGACCGAGGCTGAACAGAGAACCTGATCTACAAATCAGTCACCTCATCAGAAAAGCATGGTTTCATCTACAAATCGTATCATGCCACGATCGCAAAAGGGACGCCAACTCTATCTTGACATCGGAGAAAATCCAGCCAACGTCGTACCCCCCATTCCCCCCCACCCTCCCCCTGCCCACGCCCAGCCCCTTGGCGTTTCCGTCACTGTCGGAGGTCCGGAGGCCCGGGGGGGGGGGGAGGGGGGCGACGAGTGGTGAAATGCATTGCAGGATTGGACAATTGGATTACGAGAACACAGTACTGGCAGGCCTTTACCCGGTGTTCGAAATGGTCACTAGACGCTCGATTAGTAGATTTGGCTCCAGTAAAGTTAGTGGACACAGGGTCGGGTTTCAGGCTGTCTGCCAGTATACAGGATAGTACATACCTGCATTCCCTTCTCTGTTCATCTGGGATCTGGGGAGGGGAATGAAGCCTATTGGTAAATATTACCGCATGAAGCTTAACAAGCTTAATCAAGCTCGTTCGCAGAGACCTCAGCTTCTAGCAGCTATAGCAAAGTGAACGTCGGCCGCCGGATCGCCGGATCGTCGACGCGTGTCATCGATCCCCTGCCGAATGTCTTGCTTGAACCTGCAACCGAAGAGTGAGGACAACAAGTCCTATACCAAGTACTGAATCAAAGCTGCGAGACAGCCGGACAGACTACCCCTACAGCTTTCAGGTAAGCAGGTAACGATTCTCATCGGCACACCATGTCAGAGTGAGCCAGGCTCAAACTGGTTGATTTGCTGGTTAGACAATAATCCGTCTTAGACTCAGGTTTCTAAACAAGGGCTGAGCTGTCCTGACGATCAGGGAGACAAACCCATCGTTCACGATTGCCTTACGTACCTACAGTACATACCATATCTTAGACTAGGACACAAGGATCTGTAACCCCAGATGTACCAGGTTGTATGGGCTGCAGGCTGCAGGCTCCCAGGGTCAGTAAGGGGGACACCGAGGGTCGAGTCGTCGGTCGCCGAGACTGTTCTTTGCTCGTATCAGGAATCGCACCATCCAATTAACTGAACATCGGCTTCATATCCTGACATCTTTACAATCCTTACTCTTCTACCCCTGTTTTGTCGCGTCGCTCACTGCCTCTTTCTCTTTCCTCACATCTCATTCCTTCGTTCCGTCGTCGTTGTGAATTGCATTGTATCGCATCGGGATCCCGTCGAGAGTTGCTTGCATCTTCAGACTGGCCGGCGGTGACCTGTCGTTAACTGCCAAGGACGAGACCGCCGGCTTCACATTACGCAATACCGGCGGCGTCCCCGGTACCGCTGTCGAGACATCATGCAACACCATCAGCATTCGCATTCACATTCACAACAGCCATCCAATGCATCCAAGGACAACATCGCGTGGATCCATCGTGAACACACAGCCGAACATCCTCAACAACATTACGGTGAGAACTTGATCAACAACGCTGGCTCGAGCTCCTCGGGTACCTGGCAACAGCCGTCGTCCACGGATCTTCAACCACGGCTGGGACCCTCGGGCTTTATTGCTCAAACGCGATCGTCATCGCCGATGCAAGGTAGCTCCATGGGTATGGGCATGGGGGTCGATGAGCGTAGTACCTCACTATTCGGGTCGACAGCATCGACGTCGAATCACGGAGACCATGCTAGTGAGTGAGAGATGCTTAGTCAAATTTTTGGAGTTGCGAGATCGTCAGCAGGAACTCGGTGATCAGCAACATCCCTTGACTTTGGTTCGCTTCGCTGGGCATTGAATGAAAAGAAGCAAGGCTAGTGCTGATCATGACTGGACCTTTTCTCAACTGCTCCCACCTCCTGCATAGCCCCTCACCAGTCAACTTCTCACGCCTCGTACCAGTGAGTTAGAAACGTCTCACAGTGACACCTCTCCCATTCAATCTGGCCCAATCAAGTAAAAAGCGAGCAAAACAATACATAAAAGATACTGACGCCCTCTCCCTCCCATCAAGTGCACCGCCGCACTCGCTTAGCAATAGCGGGGGCTCGTTCGACGATCCTCAATCCTTCACCGGGACCCCTTATCGACAGCAGCACGATGGTATGTAGAGTTATTAGCAGGGGTTTTCATCCGCTTACCTGAGAACAGTGTCGAATTCGAAATCGGGCGGCCTTCCAGTAGGGGATAAGACACCGTTGCGCAGAGGAATGTGCGTGGTCCAACATATATGGCGACCAAGATACTGACCTGCCGTGTAGGGCTTGCACATTCTGTCGCCGACGAAAATTGGTAAGTGCATCCACGGAGGATATTCTATTGTATTCCATTTGCTAATGATTCTTACAGAAATGTACGGGAGAGCGGCCGATGTGTACAAGCTGCGTCAAGTACAGCAAGGTGTGCGAGTACGGGACGCAGACCGTTCGATCCGTTTCTGGTCGACCAGGAGGAGAAGCAAAGGGTGAGCTATCAGCTCGAGTAGTGCCCCTCTCCATGCCTACCGCTGAGCATTTCACTAAATTCTTAGGCGATGTGGATTATGATCAACCCGGCCCTTCCATAAATCCACCGATTTTCAACTCTGACCCTCTCGCCATGAATGATTCTCCTCCCGATATTCCAATCTATGGCATGGACTCAGGATACGACGACAACATCTTGGGTACGATGATGGGGGAAGGCTTTGATCCAGCGACCATGATTCATCCTTTCCAACCCCACGATTCTGATTATTTGAATACCGCACCAATGGGATACGTTTCGGGCGACTATCATCAAGCCCATTCTCAGCTGCTGCCGCTAACCGAATATGGCTTGTCACATCTCCAACACCCACAACCGCAAGAATATGCCGGCAGTAGCCAGACGTTCGCTGGCGGCATGCAGCCTGGGACGACGAACAATTACATAAATCCGACGTCTTTCCTTGATTCCTCTGCCGGTGGTCTCCAGTGGTCTGAACAGTCTCAATCGGCGGGGGGCAGTTCCGTGACATTGGATCACCAATCATACCCTCATATGAACAATAATCTCGTTCCTCCACCCATGCCCCCTCTAGCAACGAATACCACTACTCCATCCTCCTCGACATCCAGTCATTCCTTCATTTCACAGATTGATACCCATCAGTCGGCTCCGACCCCTGTCCCTGCTCGTTCAGGACCGTCACCCCAGATTCCATCTCAAGCAAATCCTAGTGTCCTTGGATATCCACGACCTGCACGTTCGACTTCAACTTACTTAACAGCTTCGACCCCATCCACACCCGGCGACCTGTCATCACAGCCCGCCCTGTCATCTACCACCAACCCAAATACCCCTTCGGGCTACAACAGGCCATTACCAACCCCTGCATCTATCTATCCCGACATCTCCAGTCTTCATTACACCGCTGACATGGACCCGGTCGACTCACTGAGCGAAAGACTCGGAGAATTTCTCTTTAGCCCAGAAGGCTCTGCTGTCAAAGAGGAGGAGGGCCGGGCACACAAAAGACACCAAGTGAGGACAGGCGGGGCATCAAATGGGTTACCGAGATCTGGGAGACGCGGAAGTGCAGCCAGAAGAGGAGGAGATGAAATGGCCCTGGTACCAAATCGGTGGGAATACGACGGCCTGACCGATGTCGCTAGGACGCTTTTGTGAGTGCTTCGAGTGTGTTGCCAACCAGACCTATTGACTAGTAGGACAGAGTCGATTGTTTTCTCGCCCATTCGCGGCTGTTTTTCGAGCTGTCCGTCCCCCGCTTTCGGTATCGCATGACATTTGCCGATCGTCGACGGCCTTCCCCAGCTTTACTAAACGCTATGGTGAGTGTGATCAATCTGATCTGTTAAACCCACTGCATCAGCATGGAAACATGACCAGTCGGCTGAGGATATTCTGTTTTAGTACCTCTGGGCGACGAGGATGTCGCACAGTCCGCAGATATCGGACATGGAGCATCGCTACTTTGAAGCAGCATGTCAACACCTCGACTCGTCCAGTGCGTCGAGTGACAGATTAATGGATGCTGTCCGAGCTGCAATGCTGTTGAGCGCCTACTCTTATTCGTCGGGCCGTCATCATCAGGTATGTCTTCCATTTCTGCTGGGTCTTGTTGAGGCTGACCTTTCGCAGGGGTGGATACTGGCTGGGAGAGCAATCCGGTACATTACTGTGTCTTGCTATCGAGAGTCTACCAACTGATCGATCATATTTTTCAGACTGGTCTTATCATCGGGGTTACACCAGATACAATCCTCAGTGTTCCAGGCTCCAGAACCACGAAATCCGTTCTTGAGAAATAAGGTCTATCTTCTTCCCCCACCAGAGGACGCGCTAGAACTGGGGGAACGGATACACACATTGTATGTTGTCCTGCTGTGTTGAAATCAGAGGATAGGCTGACAGGCAGTGGGTCGATTCAACAGCTGGTGTGCGTTCGCTATCGATCGATGCGGTGCCTTAGCTACCGGTTTCCCGCCCGGATTACGAGACCAGGATATCACTACGCCATTTCCAAGGCCTCTGGTTGATATTGGCACAGGCAACGTTTCTGTCAGGGATGACCAGACTGTCAGGGATCTTTACCGTCGGACTTTGTATGTTCATCCTGACGGTGATTTGCCCTAGTAAGTGATATTCTCCCTGCTACTATATTTGCAGATCTGATCAGACATTTTTACGACAGTACGAGATGGGTCAAATTGGTGAGCTCATATGCACAGGGCAACAGGATTTTCACTGATGGGCTTCTCTCTTATCTTCTAGGTCACGATATTAGAAAGAGCGTCCAAACTGGCCTTCTTAGACCCCGAGGAGAGTTCGGAATATTCTAGAGCGTGGTCCACGTATTCTGCGACTTTCCAACTGAATTTTGCCAACTCCCAACCTGGCATTGGTATCAACCCTACGCAGGCAACATCGACAGCGACCCCACCGCCTCCATGGCTTAATCAGCCAAAATATCGGAATCCCAACGACTACAGAGAGACGAAGTTGGCTTTGGACCAAATGTCGACAATACTAGGCGAAGATGGGGTGTTTCCCGTTGATCGAAAAATCCAGCATGAGAATGATGGTGCGGGAGACCTGTTCATTCCCAATCACACGATCATGCTGGTGAGTATTCACTCAGACTGCACTATGTTTGCTTGGTATTGTGCGCAGGCTTACTCTTTGGTATTTAGCATCATCTCTTGGCCGCTATTGATATGCTCATCCACGATGTCAATTCCCTCGAGGCTGAAAATGGAGAAGCGCTAGCTGGTGCTCGGAAAAGTGTCGCTCTTTTCAAGTCCCTACCCCCTATGGTGAGTCACTGATTGGATGTACCTGTTGTCTTGTACCATCCTCAGACTGATTGTTTTCTTTTGCACCGCGCGAATAGCCTTTCACCGATATCGACGCCTTTGTGGTCCTTGTTTGGAGCATGATCGCGAAATGTCTCGTAAAGGAGATGCATCGCCTGAATTTATCTGGTGATATTCATGGTGAGTTGCTTTAACTTCAGCGGAGTTCACACTGATGTCTTGAAGGCGCCAAATCCGTCGAAGTCGAGGCCGATATCGTCATCTCCGAAATGAAGAGGATCGGTGCTACGATGCACCTCGCGTGAGTAACAGCCCTGTCCATTCAGTCCTCCGTGCTTTTTGGGGCTGAATCGAAAATATTGCAAATATTCGTATAAACATTTCTGACGTCCAATTATCTAGCCGAACTCAATCGAAGGCAATGGAGGAACTGAAACGAGCATCGTTCTCACCTGCGATCGGTCTCGCCTCTGGGGACTACTTTAATGTTCCCCCTGGATTCTCGACGTCTTCATATTAGTATTGGCGTCATGGTGATCTTGTTTGCATTTTGGATTAGAACTGATGAGAGGCGCGACCCGATCAAGTAGCATAGTAGTTGACGATTACAATTGGTGTATTATGGCATTCTTGCCCACTCATTCCACGACGTGATGTCTTTTCAGGCTTATTGAACGAGCATTAGCCCAAGCGACTCTCATTGTAACTTTTTGCGCAGGTTGTATGTGGTTGTCTGATTGACTATAGTGTGTAATCATATATAGCATTGTTATGGCAATAGTGTCATTCAGACTGCTTCCTCGTGGTGAGGATGACGATACTGCCTTCATGAATTGTCGCAGCCGGTTTCGAGAGATCAATAGCGCTGATGGACCGATCGCCAGTAGGCTGAGTGACGAGGTTTATCAGGTGGCGTCGCTATATCAACGGGTAGTTTGTCAGCTTTCCTACACGGTCCAAATCTGCTACATCTTCTGAGAACACTGACCTCTGTGCCATCCCCCTTTTGCCGACCAAGTTTGGACTGAACGACTAGAGTATCTAGGATCTTTCCACAGGGCATCGTCTACTTTGTGTCAATCAATGCCAACGATGAAAGATACTTCAACGCACAGCTTTGMCCCATMCCCGCTGCATCGGGGTGGTACCACTCCAATCACCGCCAGTCACCCACTCATCGACCATTTGACCCGACAAATCAACCCCCCACTCGAAGAACCGACGTTCGTCCCCCTCAATAGACCCGGGAACCAAAGGTTTAGCCAACGACCTAAGTTTCCTGGCCTGCAATTCCAATAATTTTTCAGCTTTCGTCCGATTCTTCACCGGTACACTTTGCCCATTCGTCGACAACGACAATGACGCATCGCCATGAATAGACTGTGGAGGTTCCTGTGTAAGGGAGGGGGGAAGCCTTTCGGGACTTGGGGGCTTTTGTCGAATAACGTCTCTGGGGGGTGGGGGTTTGGGGATTGTTCGGTTTGCTTTTTCTGGGAAGTTTTTGGCGAGAATCTCTCGGGCTCGGGATTGACGGTCTAGAAGGGCTGTATGACGATGGTCGTAGTCTGGGGGAGCTTTACACGAATGTGAAGCCTGCGAGCGGTGTCTAAGAGAATATAAATGTTTGTCGAGTTAGTAAAGTACTGTGGATGATAGTATTGTGAACATTATGAGATGACTCATAGCATGAGGCGGGGATAAAAGACGAGACGTACGATACACAGAACGCTCCACCGCATCCAGCACATCGGACCTCTTTAGCTATCACCTCAGATTCGGATCCACGCTGAACACCCGTCACAGCTTCCAGCGTAGGTTTTTCGCACCCTTCAACCTCGCATAAGGCTTTACGAGATGTTAACCTAGATGGTCCTGCACTGTTGGAAGCGTTGAGCGGGAAAT
Organism: Phaeotremella skinneri; assembly: GCA_001599695.1. Classification (NCBI taxonomy): domain Eukaryota; kingdom Fungi; phylum Basidiomycota; class Tremellomycetes; order Tremellales; family Phaeotremellaceae; genus Phaeotremella; species Phaeotremella skinneri. Next base: position 473,633 of record BCHT01000008.1, on the reverse strand, counting down.
CCGAATCGCAGTCGTGTTGATGGATGTGGGAGGCGCAGAAGACTTGTTGACAGTTTGGACACGTGAAGGGGAGGAAGTCGATGAGACTGCATGAGGTGCAGGAGGATCCGACCTGGAGCAGCGACATTGTCCCTTGTGGCTGGGCCAGGAAGACTTGGTGCGAGATAAGGCGAGTAGAGTGGTATAGAGGTTGATTGGGGCAAGGAAGAATGAATCCGAAGTTGTCAGGAGACGGTTTCTCTTTCCGACGGAAGCTGGATATTATTTTGAACTCTTCTGCCTTCGTCGTTTCCTCACTAGACTTATATGGGAGCAACGGGCATTATGTCGCCTCCCAGGATCCTTCTCTTGGATGGAGGGATGGTAAGTTCTCGACAAGTACTTCTAGTCAACAGGGAGGGAAGCCGTCGCTAACCAAGCTGATCTCATCAATAGGGAACGACACTCGAAAACTTGGGATTCGACGTATCAAGTCGTATGTGGGGATCCGAGTTGATAGAGCAAGACCCGCAAGCTATTCTCACCGTACATGAGAGCTTCATCAAAGCAGGTGCAGACCTGCTTGAAACCGCTACGTGAATGACTCTCCTTCATTCCTGACTCTCGGTTAACTCGCTAGTCATAGATACCAGTTGACCCCCGACCTCCTAGTGGAACATGCAGGACACAGTGCCGAATCAGCTTCTCGGGTTCTTATTAGAGGCGTCGAATTGGCGTATCAATCTTGTGAAGCTTGTATCCGGTCTGAGAAACCGGCCGTGGTTCTTTCTTTAGGACCGTACGGAGCGACTCTTAGTCCGGGCCAGGAATATTCAGGCTTCTACCCACCACCCTTCGGGCCTATGGGTGTCACCTCAAATCCATCAACATCGTTCGACAGTAGCACGACCAATGGCTCCACTGAGCCAAAGAGGAACATCAACTATTTCACCGACACAAAGCTTGAGCAAGCAGCTGAACAAGCGTTGTCAGACTTTCATCTAGATCGACTGAGGGTTTACGCAGCGGACGAGGAATGTTGGAGGAAAGTCGCGTGGGTAGCTTTCGAAACTGTACCGCTTCTACGAGAGATCCGGGGGATTCGACGAGCAATGGGTAGATTACACCAGGAGCTTGCGAGGGTCTATGGAAGCGAGAGGAAAGGGGTGGATGAGAGGGAGTGGTGGGATAAACGGTTCTGGATTTCTTCAGCTTATCCAACGGGGAACATTGGTCAGCTTGTACCTCCCCCTTCGGAAGCCGACTGTCGACTTGACGAGGTTCGACAGTCGGCCACCATGGCTGATATTGTCGAGGCTCTATTTTCACCTCTATCTTTGAATAGCCCTATCAGGCAGGTCATGACCACTTCCACTACCAACGCAGACCAAGAAGAAACGTTCCCCCTCCCAGACGGAGTGGGTATCAATTGCACCAACCCCCAATACCTTCCAAATCTCACGACAGACCTGTCGACTGCTTACACAGCCCTCAGCTCAACGCGGACGTCCAAGAGACCGTATCTCGTCATCTATCCAGATGGCGGGGCTGTATACGATGTCAACAGTCGGACGTGGTCGTCGAGCAGCATGAGTGCCGAGATGTGGGCAGAGAATGTCGGTAACGTGGCATTGCAGATGGCGTCTTTGGACGGTAAGCTTGACAATGAGTTGGGAGGTGGGAAACTGTGGGAAGGCGTTATCGTCGGGGGTTGTTGTAAATCGGGGTTTGGGGAGATTGCTGCGTTGCGAGCGGTGTTAGATAGGGGCGGTTCTCATGCGTGATACATAGAGATCAGTTGTGATGAGAGATCATCCCTGGACGGCAGGCGAACGAGGTAGATGGATACTAGATATGATATAATGGCAGATCATCCAAATCTTGACAACTATCATTGTACACTGGACCTACACTGTCGGCCGTCTCGAGCAATGACTCTTCCCTGGCAGCAATAAAGAAGGCGTCTACTGAAACAGCTCACGACAGAATCAAAGACTGACCACTCACACCACCCCCAGCCTTCCAAATCCCTCGACAGCACCATCAACCCCCTTTCCCCCAAGCTTCAAGACCTCCACCCGACTCCCCAACCCAGGCCATGGTTTGCCCGACCGCCTCGAAGAGGATCTGTGAGCGAATGGGGGCCTCCCTCCTTCCGCTTCCGGGTTGACGGACGGCGAGGATGATTCGGATGGGGATTGGAGGGATATCATAGCTTGAGACACGAAATTTGAGGAAGTCAATGGCGAGATATCTGATTGCGTTTTGAGTTTCTATGAACGATTTTGGGTTAGAGATGATCAGCTCTCTGACGGATACAGGATACCTTCGCGGTGCACGGCGTAAGTAAGCTGGTCACTCACCCCCTTGACCTCTTCGTACCCAGCCTCCATCCCTGATATCTCACGTATCACCTCCCCCGACCCAAACGCATGATATATCCGTACGTCGAATATCCGGAAAAGCACATTGTCAACTCGTAAGAAATGCCTCGCGAGAATGAAAAACGAATGAGGCATAACTCGCTATTCCAAGACAGTCAACGAGCTGTTCATCATAAACAATGGGCGGGCATGAACGTACTATCCGAACATTCAATATCGACTCCCCGTTATCATGTAGCTCGTCTTCAAAGAGCGCGACGTCGTCGTAGAATATTATTCGGTCAAGGATGGGATCTTGTCGTGAGAGGAGTTTCATGGGGATTTCATGATCAGCGGAAGGCTTGAATGTCTGTCCAGTTTGGTGTTAGCATTGATAGGTTGAAGTGGAAAGGGCTTAACTGACTGACGGACCAACTACGACTCCAGGTGATATTGAGGAATATGTCCAGTCGTGTGGTCGGACGGGTTTCGAAGGAAGCGGGGTATCAGGTAGGAAAGCTGAAGATTTGGGTCTTCATAACGGAAATCAGATGAGCGACAGGATCCACGTTGACCTCCAGACCTGGCTGGCATCTAATATTGGTCCAGGACCTACCGATTCTTCCCCCACTGCTCAGCCATCGAGACCAACACTCCACCACCTATTCTCTCCTCCCACCCCTCCCCAACAGCGACCTGAGAAAGAGCTTCCAACGTCGCAAATCGTATCTCCAACTTCTCATCATCTCCACACCCCTCTGGCGAATAGACGAGGACGAGAGAGTTGTTACCAAACGTCATTTCTGGTAAAGGAAACGCCAAGCTTTTCTCGGCTCTACAATGGTGATCAAGTCAGTGGATAGTATGGGAAGGGTTGTGAGAGGCACATGGCTAGAGATGGAGTTCATGAATGAGACGTACGCATCTATCTCTTTGCCGTTGAGGATCGGTCGTTTTGTGGTGGTTATTGTCCAGTCTCTGATTTTTAGGGTCGAGGTTTGTCTTCCTTTCTGCAGGGAGTAGAGGGGTTGCGAAGATGATGACGCCAGAGGCATTTCTGCTGGAGGTGGGGCCAGAGTGGTCATCTTGCAGAAGGAGAGTGTTGGAACAGTGTCCTCAAACTTGCAGAGTAAGAGGTAGAGGTCGAAAACAAGATTGCAGCATATTAACTTTCAGAATTGTGCCCTTAAGCGGTAACAACCGACTCTCCCACGGTGCACCATTAACCTCTTCTGTAAGCATGAGTCTCATATGATGGCTCTGACAAGCTCTCGGCATACTTAAAAGGGCAATGTCACTATGCGCAGGACAAACTGATGCAATGCATGTGACAAAATTATCTTTTACCCCTAACAACCATCCGCTTCATCTTCGGCAGCTTCTCCTTTGCTCCCTCCTCTGCCGGAGCCGAGCTTATCCCCTTCTTCTTATTCTCCCTCTCCGCCTCCACATCACGCTTGATAGCAGCCAGTGCTACACCAGTGGGTACAGCTGGGGAATGGAGCGGCAATCTATCGTCTAGCTCTGGGACCGGTTGTGGTGGAGGAGGCGGTCGTGTGGGTAGACGTATTGTTGCATTGGTGGTGGTGGTAGTGGATTTGATCACTTGTGATTTCGCGTTCGACTTGGCTTTGTTTGATGCTTTCGAATTGGCTTTGGATTTGGAGGGTGTGGTGGAAGAAGCGCTCGGTTTGGAGGATGAGGCGGAAGATTTTGTCGATTTGAAGATGAGGTCTGGATGGACTTGTTGGATTTGAGATGAGATGTGGCGATAGAGTTGGGTTCCTGTAGATGGCGAATGAGTAAGTGTTGAATTTATTGAAGCCAAATGCAAGTGACCATCGCTCTGATAAGCTACTCACGATTTTTAACAATAGGATTGATGAATCTACCATCCTTGACAAACTGAACCTTGACTCGTCCAGGGTTGGCCCAATCAGCCGGATGAGTCTTGTCAGGCTGAAGCAGAAGAGAGCGTTAGCGGCAGCAGGGTTGTAGGAAGGGCCGAATGAGTCAAATAAAGAATCTACTACCCACCTCGAGAACACTGGGCAAACCGAGAGAGGCACAGGCTTTCGAAATGAAGGGGGCCTGCGGCCACCAGACAGAGTCTTTCCGTGGGACGCGACGACCATCGTTGATCGATACTTTGGCATCGAAGTAGATAGGATACACGGTGTTCCACCTTAAGCCGCAGGTATCAGTTATCCGTCATTTAAGTATGACGGTGGTATTTCGAATATATTCAACTCACGCTTTATACACGCTAGGATCAGCGGCTACACTGGTATTCCCCATTTGTTTCCGAAGCTTCATCATCCTCTCTTCCTCCACCTGTTGAAGTTTCATCATGTCGCCCATGAACCCTCCCATTGGAGTATTGGGGTTGATCTGAGGACCCCGTCCAGAACTTGAATCCGTCGGTCGCAGTTCCCCATCATTCTCTCTAACCGCTACCTTCCCCTTACCAGATCCGCTTCCGCTACCAGGAGGGGGGGCTTTCCGATCCTCGCCAAAGACACCTCGAGACTGCTCGGCGAGTTTGGAGAAATCCATGTCATTCTCGATTTCATCTTCGGACGTTATCTCTTCGAGGAGAGCTCCCCTCAAACCGGAGTTGGGCAGAGTAGAGGAGGAGGAGGGAAGCGGGAGGTCGGTATCGTCGTCAAAGTAGTCCTCGACTGTCGGCATGTTGGCTGTGGGTTTTGTCGAATGACTGAGATGATATATAATGTATGCGCTATGAGTCTCCTGGAATGCACTCCGGCTATGAGGCCGGGATTAGGCGGCGTTATGATCTAGGGGGAATGGTTGAGACGGGTGTGGCGGGCGCGTGTGATCTGCGCTTGGTGCTGGGCCCCCTCGTGGTGGTGGGATGAAATGCAGCACACCCACCATGAACCACCTCTTCCCTCCCTCCTCTTCCTCTTCAACTTCTCACTTCCTCCCATACCCTGCTCACATCATCACAAAGCAGGTCAGCCATATAGTCGTACACCCATAGACCTACTCTGACTTACCACGCTTGAAGCCCCATCAGAACTCCAACGCAACAGTCGCGTAACCCACGCCCCGTCCGCCATGACGTCCCCTCACACCCAGACCGCCAACGCCATTGCCGCTATCACCAATCGATCCAACATCCCTATCCCAGACATTGATTTCACGCAGCATCAACTCGAGAATGGTGAGATCGTCAGCACAAACGAAAGAGTCGTCAAAGATGTAAGTGTCGTCGCTGTAATGAGCTTGATCAGTGGTCGTGGAGCATTCATAGAGTGGTCGGAGACGGTGTTGGACTCATGTGTCTGTCTGAGGGATGGATCTTAAGTCCCGTGGAATGTCAATCCATGGCACGAGGATTACTGTCCTCCCTTCCGCGGGCGTCAATGATCATAATCATCCTCACACGAGCTCCTGCAGCTTTATGTCGTGCCCATCATTCTTCCTGCTCCTTGGACCTACAAGCGATGATGATGAAGCAACATGCGAGCTGACTCATTATATTATCTCCAACTCGTCATCATTCCAATATCTCCTGGACTGGCTGTTATAGGTCCAAGCACCGGCCATGTACCTTCCCACCGATGACCAATTCTGGTCTAAAGAGGACAGAACGAAGCCGGATATCGCATTCTTGAAAAATCATTTCTACCGTGAAGGGAGACTGACGGAGGAGCAAGCGTTATACATTCTGGAGAAGTGAGCTTTCGATGAAGCTATAGCTCCCAAATAGGAGACTGGCGAAATGATCATCGCTAATGCTGAGATTCTAGGGGTGGAGAGCTGCTGAGATCAGAGCCGAATCTGCTGGAAGTGGATGCTCCAATCACAGGTAAGTCATGAGTGTCAAGGCATTGTTGGCACTGAGCTGATATTGTTGCAGTGTGCGGTGATATCCATGGACAATATGTGAGCTGCTTTGCATGGGAACTTCAGCATTACACACTGACAGCTCACACGATTTAGTACGATTTGATGAAGCTGTTCGAAGTCGGAGGGAATCCCGCCGAAACACGGTATCTGTTCTTAGGTGATTATGTCGACAGGGGATACTTCTCGATTGAGGTGAGTCGATCTTAGCATTCCTGGTGGCTATAATATTGATGGCCATGTCAGTGTGTCCTATACCTTTGGTCACTGAAGATGTGGTACCCCGATACCTTATTCCTTCTGAGGGGAAATCACGAATGCCGTCACTTGACAGACTACTTCACCTTCAAGCTGGAATGTGGGTGTCCATACCTGCGCTTATATCCTATCAGAAGCTGACAGCGTCATCAGGCAAGCACAAATATTCCGAAACGATCTACAACGCTTGCATGGACAGTTTCTGTAATCTCCCTTTGGCTGCTGTCATGAACAAGCAGTTCTTGTGTATTCACGGCGGGCTTTCACCTGAACTCCATACTCTTGACGACCTTCGGACGGTGAGCTCCAGCTTTTCATTTCCTACGAAATTGACTGTCGCTGGATACTGACTCGCTATGGAGATCAACCGCTTCCGAGAGCCTCCTACTAGTGGACTCATGTGCGACATCCTTTGGGCGGACCCGCTGGAGGATTTCGGTCAGGAGAAATCGCCCACCGATACTTTCATTCATAACCATGTCCGGGGATGTAGCTTCTTCTTCACGTGAGTCATGCCTCGATCGTGTAAGCTTTCTCTGATGACTGACATTCATGTCAGATACAACGCTGCCTGTCAATTTCTGGAAAGAAATAATTTACTGTCCATCATCCGGGCCCACGAAGCCCAGGATGCGGGGTGAGTTTGGCTTTGGTATTTCCGACGTTCGGCGCTGACGTCCACGCAGTTACCGGATGTACAGAAAGACAAAGACAACGGGTTTCCCTTCGGTGATGACCATCTTCTCTGCACCAAATTACCTGGATGTCTACGCCAACAAGGCTGCCGTCCTAAAATACGAGTCGAATGTCATGAAGTGAGAAGAAGTTAGCTTACAATGATGTGAGGCTGACCATTTAACTTGCCAGCATACGGCAGTTCAACTGCACTCCACATCCCTACTGGCTTCCAAACTTCATGGATGTCTTCACTTGGAGTTTACCGTTTGTGGGGGAAAAGAGTAAGTTATTGTTGTTATCGGCCACTCAAGAGATGCGCTTATGCGACATTTCCGTCCTGCAGTCACCGACATGCTCATCGCCATTCTCAATTGTTGCACTAAGGAAGAGCTGGAAGAGGAAGAGGAAGAGACGCCAATGGCTATCACACCAGAGACGCCAGAAGCGGAGGAGGAAACTAGTCAGTCTATCTTGCTCCTTGAGTATGGTTGGAATGAGTCACTAACCTTGTTTGTCGATAATAGTCGGAGATGGGTCCGCGGAGCGGAGACAGGTCATCAAAAACAAGATATTGGCGGTGGGGAGAATGTCGAGGGTCTTTGCATTACTTCGGTGGGACCTAGCCTTGAACTCAATGCGTTTCTTTGCTGACTAGACGTACAGAGAGGAGTCGGAGAGAGTATCAGAGCTCAAGAGCATATCTGGATCGAACTCATTACCAGCTGGAACGCTTGCCTCAGGAGCGGAGGGGATCAAAGAGGCGATCCAAGGCTTCGAAGATGCGTGAGTAGCGGCTTCACGGAGCGTAGTTGCCTGCTGACGTCACTATAGACGCAAGAGCGATATCGAAAACGAGCGGCTTCCTCCAGATATGATAGATGTGAGCATCTGCAGCTTTCGGAATGATATGCGTCAGACTGATGAGCCCTACCATCAGCCCGAAGACGTCGCAGCCAGTCCCCTTTCCACCCCTCACACACCATCCGAACCTTCCTCTCCTTTACTCGAACAGGTTGGACACTCCCCCACCTCCCTCCAAAAGATCATCACCAACACCAATCCTTTCAATGTACCTGGCGGCTCACCGTCTGACATCTCTCCAGTCGGCTCACCAGGCTCCCCAGGCTCTCCTGGAGGTATGGCATGGCGGCGCGGACATTCAAGACAAGCCTCCTTGGGTACGACCAAGACGTCGCCAAGTAACCGAAGAAGGAGTTTGGAAAATACAATGCACCTCATCCGGGACGTCGTGGATGGGAGAGACGCTAAGGGGGACGTGCAGCTGGAGAGATTGGCCGAGGTCATTTCCAGTCCCTCGAAGAACAAGCCAGACAACGGATTGGCTTGATCGTCCCTTTATCGTGTTTGGTATCCGATCGCCGTTGTGATCTCACGTTGTCAGACGACGTAAGATTACATCTGCTCAAACACTACATATCTCACTTTCACTCTCACCTCATCGTTCCTTCACCTACAAGTCAATATGTTCAATATCCATTCGCGCTCCATCTGGATCGCTTTCACGACCATCCTTTGTATATTGAGTAAAGTCATATTTAGTCATTTGTACGACAACCAACAGTATGAAAACTTGGATACCCCCGACGCGATGCCACTAATACATATTGTTTCACAGTCGTATCCGATCATTATTAACAGACTAGAGAGGATAGGACATAACGGCAATTCTGTCTTTATATTTTGAATACCTGTTTGTAGCAGGAGAACCTTTGTCGTAGTTTCCTTGTTTTATCGATCGTTCCACACACGGCATATACACTCCTCTATCGATGATTCTCCTGTTTTGTCACACATGACCAGGTAACATTCTAGTCTTTCGATCAGTTGGGGTCATTGCAGATCGCTAAGTTAGGTGGAACGTTGCGATATGCGCCCTTACCAAGAAAGGATGGGAACATGAACTTAGATGGAGAAAGATGCATTGATGCACTGTACTGCGGTATATATAGCAGTCTAAAAAAAGGCGATACCTTTTGGCCTTACTTGCCGCTCAACACCGCTCGACTCCTCAACCTCGAAAGAGCAGATAAAAGTACCCAAGCCCAAACCTCGAATTGATCCTTTGTAACAAATAAGATCCCTATGAGGTTACCCATCAGTTCAACTCACTGATATCTGATTCCACAGAAAGACATGGAAGGGTTGGCAAAGAAACAGCTAAAACATACCCTGACATAAGACGGCTTTAACGATCTGCGCACTCATACCCTGATACCATCCTTTTATCCCTCGCTCTTCGTACACATCTTTAAGAAGTTGGATAGCACCTCCTCTTGTCTTTGCTGGACGGGTTATCGTCTTGGCAGGTGGGGGGACGGAAGTTGGGAGGACTGCAGAGGTCTCGGATGGGGGTTGGGAGGCTATGTCCGCGTAGGAGGAGGTTGTTTGGGTCGTTTCGCCGGCTGGAGGCAGGGCGGGTTTGGCTTGGAGTCGGACTTTTGCCTATGGGCGGAAACAGTTTGTACAGTTTGTGAAGGCACTTGGTCAGTGATGAAACGCTTGTGTAGGATGACAACTTACAAAGATATATGGGTACGTTACAACTGTCGCTAATGTCTTGCTCAATACTCCAATCAAGAAGGCCTCGCCCACACTCAACTTTCCACTCCCATCCCGACCCTTCCCAGAGAGTATCCACGATTTGACGCGCTCAAACACCCCATAAGTAATAGCGGGATTCACAGTGAGCACCAAGCCGGGCTTCAAACCCGTCCAGAGAGCAGTTGGACCTCCCTCCGCGATGATCTCTTGCGCCGTCTCCAGTAGAGACGGGGCTGCCGACTTGCCAATAGCTGTTTTGGTGGGGATGAAGAGTTGTTGACGAGTCGCGATCACCGCTACTGGGATCGTGAAGATTTGGGCGAATCCACCAGCTGCTGCGCCTAGGAGTAGTTCCGATGAGGTGCTTAGACCCTTTTGCGGAGTAGTTGTGGAGAGTCTTTTGAGGACTGTACCCCTCAGGAGGGAGTGGAAGAAGAAGTATGCGAATTCTGAATTGGATTGGAGTAGGTGTACACGTTAGTCGATACAGATGGCCATTGGTCATTTTTCACTTATCATCGCAATTACTCACGCATCGAGAAGGTATTGATCATGTTCGCACTGAATCCTTGAAACGCTCCACTCAATCCCTCAGTCTTCAGGATCCGGACCAGCATATTCAGCATTTGCCATTTCTTCACCCTCCTAATCAGGTGTCGAGGAAGACGACGGAGAACATCCACTGTTGTCTTGTTCTTCCCAATAGGTGTTATCGAGGACGGCAGCGCACTACCGTCATCCTTGAGTGCTGACGGTGGGAGAGCTTGAAGACGTGTTTTGACTGTGTCCAACGGGTATACTAGACTGTTTCGCGTGGGTGAGTTAAGGTATGGATGCAGAAGGAAAGGGAATACTCACGCATTGGAACAGACAGCACCGAGTGCTCCTGCTAGAGCTGACCCGAATGGAGTCAGGGGAGGATTCGACATGGTGTCGATGGTGTGTCCTCGTATCTAGCCAAGAGAAAGAGGGAGGAGATGCGATGAGATGAGAGATGAGAGATAGCAAAAGGTAGAAAGCTAATCTCCGGTTATCGCGTAGCCGATGCATATATATGTGGGGGCTCGAATAGGGACGCACGTGGGCGGCTTCAGAGGTAGGTGTTTCAGTTCGCACCGCCAGCTATAAGCTACCTCTCTCACTCTGTCTCTTCCCATCTCCACTCTCACCCCTCCCCTTTCTTCCCCTGACCACTTACACTACAGTACTTCCTATATACTTATAGAGCTCAAGCTACCTCCCCCCCTCCTCTTCCCCTGGTTCACTCTCATCGGCTAGCCCCTGCCCGACCACCATGCCCAACAATGCCGAGGCGCTATCCATCGCTAGTCATCTCGAGCAACCTCCCCCGCTCACTGCCAACCAGCCAACTCAGCATCCCCGCCTTCGTCGACTCGCCTCCAAACCCCTCAAACTTGCCGCATCAACGTTCACTTCCCTGACTCAATCTCGGGCATCATCGCCCCATCCCTCTAGTATTGGGGGGTCATCGGACACGACATCCTCGGTCGCGGCTACATCCGCACAAACGAGTAGCGCGCCGACAAGGTCTGTCTCGACGAAATCTACGAGACGACTGGGGAGGAGAAGAAGACATCAGCATATGGCGGTTGATGGTGTCGCTTTGACACCCGCTCAGGTGGCTAGTGCTGCCAAGGGCCCGAGGAAACCTTTGGACGGAGAGGAGCCGGCTGGCTGGTTGAGGGTCCGAATCGTGAAGGCTGAAGGACTTGTAGCCAAAGACAGGAGAGGCACCAGCGATCCGTGAGTAGCACTTGAATTCTAGTTCTTGGTACTTCTTGGCCGAGATACTCTTGTGAGCCCGGGCATACGAAGGCTTAACCTCACCACCCCTGAACAGGTTCATCACCCTCCTACTACCCCCTTCGCATCGACATTCCACGCCCGTCGTCAAACGGACGTTGGATCCTGTCTTCCCACCGGAATCTAGTACTTTTGACCTACCCCTCCATCTCAGCTTGGCGGGGGTGATTGGCGGACGAGGGCTAGAGGGGGTGGTATGGGATAAGGTTCGTCATGGCATCCTTTCTCTCTGTCCGCAGGGACTCGGGTACTGAGACCACCATGGACAGGACCTCATGAGGAAGGAGTACATGGGTGAATTGTCGATACCAGTTCAAGATTGGTTCCCAGATGGTTCAGTTAGGCTATGGCACGAGAATCTCCCCGTGAGTACATCTCTCATACGCCCACAGCAGCTCTCCGATACCCTGCTAATCTACCGACAACAGTTGCTGCATCGCTCCCTCCTATCTACCAGACGTCGGCACAAAGTTACTGGCACGGTCTCGCTCCAGATTGGCTTCGTCGAGCCCCCGAATGCAACCGACACCTCCGAATCACTACGCAAGGCTAGCTTACTCTATGACGCAATTCTTCTACGGGGTTCCGGAGGCAGGAGAGAGACGGGTGTGCTGGGAGTCCCGGCGGTAAGTTTCTATACTCTCCTCGGTACCCGATGAGCCACCCTTACATTGATATTCTACTAGCACGAAGGCATTGGAACAGTCAAGATGAGGACCAAGCGTGCCCCTGCTCCTCCGGAGGCTCCTTCTCTGTCGTCAGTTGTGGCCGATCGCTCCCCTATGACACTTCTTCAAACGGCTACTGCCGCCATCATGTCCCCTATGGCCAGTCAGCACCGGATGGTTCCTGCCGACGATTCCTCCAAGACAACCTTAGACGGAGAGGATGACGATGACGGTGACGATGAGGGCCTACTCGATGATGACGGATTATCCAGCTCGAGTAGCGATGACGAGATGGAAGACGCACTTGAAGGCGATGAGGATGGGTACCTACGACAATCACCGGAACTCAATGCCATTCCCGACTACGACGAGAGATCAGAGCTTGAGGACTTGCGAAAATCCACTAGTATCCCTTCTTCGACCCCCGACACCGGAGGAGCCCTCCCCAACTCGAAGATGACTGCTCTCCTTTCTCCAATACCCCAAGCCAGACTACCTAGACCGCCAGCCCATCAAAGCTCCCTCCCAGACTATTTCGATCAACCTTCCAGGGGAGAGGCCCCGGGTTACTCCCCGGCCTTGTCGATGGCCAGTACTCCTGGGCCTGGAACGCCTGGGGGTACGAAAACCCGTCGACCTATTTTTAAGCGCAACAAGTCGCGTTCAACCGGTGCTGAGACCCCCACAGCCAAGACGGCACAGAAAACAAGCAAGAAACAGAGTCAAAAGCACTTCAACTTTGATTCCAGTCAAGGGAGAGATGTATTAGGCATTGTTATCATGGAGATCAAAAACGCTTCAGATTTACCCAAAATTAAGAACTGTAGGTCAGGTCATGTTGGAGTGGGTTGAGTCGAGTGAAGCTGATGGCGATGATAGCACTTCGAGTATCATTCGATATGGACCCTTTCGTGGTAATCTCATTTGGGAAGAAGGTGTTCCGGACGAGAGTCATCAGGCACTCACTCAATCCCACATGGGATGAAAAATTGCTCTTCCATGTACGACGGCATGAAAGTACTTTCACTTGTCAATTTGCGGTCCTTGATTGGGATAAGGTGAGCCCCGTCTGCGTTAGCCCGAGACTTCGCAAAGAATGCCAAGGCTGATGTGGTAAATAACAGGTCTCGGGAAACGATATGGTTGGGACATGCACATTGCCACTAAGCGAGCTCGTGGCCGATGCTCCCAAACCTAACCCTGAAACAGGTCTCTACGGGAAGCACGAGGACGGCAAACATGCAATGAAGGAATTCACTGTGGGTATTTGCAAGAAAAGCGAAGGTGATGCTTATTGTGTCTGCGCAGCTTCCCATCCTTACCGACAAAGACATGCCATGGGAAGCCCGACATTCCCCAAAACTGACAATTCGAGCGAAATACGAGCCATACGATGCTCTTCGTCAAAGATTCTGGCGACAATACATAACTCAGTACGACGCTGATGACACTGGCACTATGTCATATACCGAACTTACGGCCATGCTGGACTCCCTAGGATCTACGCTGACCAGGCGTACGATTGAAGGATACTTCTCCAGCCATGGAAAGTCACCCGAGACCGACGAGTTGACCATAGAAGAGGTTATCCTCTGCCTTGAGAGAGAGGTCACCAAGCCCCTGGATGAGAAGGAGGTTGTGGGAACGGATGAATTTATAGGTCAATCTTCTGGATTAGGTAGCCCACCTATTGCTGCGCAGCCTACCAACCAAGGATTGTCGACTACCGGACCCCAAGGAAACATCCCACCTTCGATCGATGCCGACGAACTTGCCGACCATATTCTCAAGTCGAGACCTCGAGATGATGAGGATATGCCAGATCCGGGTCCAGGAAATCAACATCCAACTACAGTGCAATCATTGGGTGCAGGACAGGACCAACATGTCCCTGCGGTTAAAGTTGAACTCACGACCGCTTCGGATACACCTATAACCCCCTCCCCGGGTCCAGGAAGTCCCTCCGGAATCATCACTCCAAACTCTGACCTGGAAGATCTGTCGTCGACCCCAACGGACGACAGGGAGCGAATCATCAACATCCGAACATGTCCGCTATGCCATCGACCCCGTCTCAGCCGGAAGAACGAACAAGATATAGTCACTCATCTGGCGATTTGCGCTAGTGCAGACTGGTCGAGAGTCGATCGGATCGTCACGGGAAACTACGTGACGTCGTCTCAAGCGCAGAGAAAATTCTTCACAAAGATCATCAACAAGGTCACGATCGGAGCTTATAGTCTCGGAGCGAATTCGGCGAATATTCTGGTGCAGGATAGGTTGACGGGACAGTTGCAGGAGGAGAAAATGGCGGTACGTGGTGATGTGGAGATTGTTGTGATGGACAAAGCTAGTAGCTGATATGCTTTCTTACTAGGTATATGTGCGACTAGGCATCCGCGTGTTGTACAAGGGTGCTAGAAGTCGGATGGAAGGCGCTCGAGGTAAGTCGTCTATCAGTGCCTCATGGTACGATGATCTGGCAATCCTTTCTAAAATCCTTTTCCACGCCAGCTCGACGACTCCTCAAATCCCTTTCAGTGAAACAGGGCCTAAAGTACGACTCTCCATCATCGGCAATCGACATTCCAACGTTTATAGCTTTCCACGGTTTAAACGTGGACGAAATTCTAGAACCCATCTCATCGTTCAAAACATTCAACCAATTCTTTTACCGAAAACTGAAACCTGGTGCCAGGCCTGTCGCTGATCCGGGAGACGACGGGCGGCTTGTCAGTTGTGCTGACTGCCGAATGATGGCGTTTGAGACTGTTCACGAGGCTACGCAGATTTGGATCAAGGGAAGGGAGTTTACTGTCGCTAGACTGCTTGGGAAAAATTATCGCGATGTAGTGGATAGGTATGAAGGTGGTGGGCTTGGCATATTCCGGTAAGTGGATTATTACCGCTGATCTATGTCCGAACAACTTGTGCTGGGATATAGTACTAAGGATATAGTACTAATCTTAATCTGTCTCTGTCGCTTTACTAGACTCGCTCCCCAGGATTACCATAGGTTCCATTCTCCGGTAGCAGGGACTATCGGAAAGATGACCCTGATAGACGGGGAGTACTATACAGTCAACCCTCAAGCTATCCGAACAACTCTGGACGTCTACGGCGAGAACGTCAGGAAGATCGTTCCCATCCAAAGTGAAGAGTTCGGATTGGTCATGACAGTATGGGTTGGAGCTATGAGTAAGTCAGCCGTCCCTTGTTCCCTGTTCCCAATTCCCATAGAGATGTAGCTCGCGTCATGGTGTGTAGCAAGAGATGAGTGGCTGATGGTTGTTCACACCATACAGTGGTAGGAAGTATTGGGACGTCAGTGCAAGAGGGTCAGAGGGTTGAGAGGGCAGATGAGCTAGGGTGGTTTGCCTTTGGTATGTTGTGTTTCCGTTCACATCTGTTGAACTACATAGTACGGCGATCGAGGGGTAAGCACAATAGCTAACAAAGGTTATGACATCAGGCGGATCAACGATTGTCTGTCTCTTCGAAAAGGGCGTGTTAAAATGGGACGAAGACCTCCTAGCTAACGGTCGAGCATCGATAGAAACTCTCGTCAGAATGGGGATGGGGATAGGGCGGAGCGTGAGATATAAGAGTGGTAATGGGAAGGGGGCTTCTACGCCTGCGTCCGGGGTTGGGAAGGATTGAGTTGGGCCTAGCCCGTGTATTGAGAGACAGAAAGAAGGAAGAAGTAATTTTGGGCTGATTATCGCGTGAACTTGAGGGAGGGCACTTTGTTGTAGATTATTAGAACTCAGTCGTGTGCCATTTTGGTTGATGTAGTATCGTCCGCATTGTATGGTAGGTTAGTACTGTAGAAAGAGGATCGTTACGTCGAGCGCGAATCAAATAAGTCTAAATCGAAAATAGGAATTATGCAAATCAAATACAGTATTTCGTACTATCACATCTGAAGCTGGACATCAAGAGCACTGGTCGGCCTGCAGCTCATCATACCAATTACAGATAGGAGTACATGATCATTCAAAATCATTCAACGCTACATCAATCTGGGCGATTTCCGACCAAACATTCCTTCCGCTATGGCCCATATTAGCTAACATGCCTATCCTCCTTCCCATCTTCCTATACATCATTCAACCGATCCGCGCAGTTCACTTACCAGGATGACTCTGAGCCTCCTGTGGTCTTTGGAGATTCGTATTCTCCCCTCCCCAGCTGGACGAGCCATGTCCTGAGTCGTAATACTGATTCAGGATGGGTGTCTGTTGGTCCCTTGCCTGTCTCGCTTCTGCTGGATGGTTGACATACCCACCCCCAGGCTGGGTGAATGGATAATACCCATGCCCCTGCGTCTGGTCGCCTTGACCTCCACCTGCGTACCCATCATACGGATTTTCCTGATACCCCTCATAAGAGTTTGGATACGCCTGAGACCCCTCAGTATACGCGTCGGCATACCGCTCGTCTCCCCTTACGGTCGCGTCTGACATCTCTCGCTGATGTGAGCCTGCATAGTATCCCCCCGCACCGACTCCTGGACCTGCGTCTTCCCTGATTGAATCCATGGACGGTCGGGCGTCCCATTCGTCAGCGTGCGGATTGGGTGGGGGCATGGTGTTGTACACTGATCCTGGGTTGTAGCGAGTGGATCGAAGGATTGACATGGTGAACGCTTCGGGGTTTTCGGAGTAGACGGAATGGTAGAGCTTGTGATCTGATACCTGCGATGTTGAATAGGTTCGAGTAACACTAGGGAAGAGATGTGTCAACCCATAGATACTGTAGAGAAAGTTGGGTGGTCGTGTTCGTGGCTCGAAGACTCACTAGAGGAAGTAGGACTGAACAATCAGGAGAATAAGCCACAACCCTCCCATGATCCCCACATCAGCCCATGCAAATGCTGAACAAAGCGTGGAGCCCTCAGAAGAGAGCGTACTGTTAGCCGCCGAAGAGAAGGATGCCGAGGCCGAGCCGGTTGGAGTGAAATATGTTTTCTAGCGGATTTCAGTTCGTATCTCAGCTTCGCGTGCTATGTAAGCGGAGCTGGACAGTGAACTGAACTCACCTCGCACGTCGTCACGGCTGCTGTATGTCTTAGTGCCGAGGTGATAATGAGAGCAGCTGCAGTTGAGAACGCGGCGGCTACAGCGATTGCGTTGAGGAATGAATAAGTCTTGAACAACGTTGTCTTCTCCTACAGCAGGTGGGATCAGTTATTTATATTACATCAACTATCTATAAATCGATGCCCGAACGCCGAAAGTAGTGAGTGGTAAATCCTACTCACTCGAAAGACACCTATAAATCCCATGGGCTGACAGACAGCAACCGCCCAGCATGTGACAGCGAAGATGATAGTTGCGAATGTCGGTACCGACGTTCCAACCACTGAAGTTGACGGTAAGTCAGATAATGTTCGTCATCCCCATCATGTAACGAAGGGATATTACCATCAGGTGTAGCGACGGCCAGAACTCCAATGACAGTGCTGATCACCTAAGACGCCTACTTTTCAGCGTCTTCATGCTGAGATGATTGGGTAGAATACTTACCAGTTGCTCAAATATCAGGAAGTAGATACCAGCGTTGACGAGCGGTACCGCTTTTGATGAAAAGACGTCAGCTATTTTGCAGAAGCGGCTGCTTCGGAGCAGATAAGTGAAGCCCACCACAACAGCAATATCTGGGGTCGATCATCTTCCTCCTTCTCTTCCTCGTTCTCCTACTTTCCGTGGATCCTCTGAACTTGACAAAAGATGGAGATGGCAGCTGTCGCTATTGCTCAAAGCGCAGCTGACGATTGGGTCCACGCGGTGTTTTGGATGGGATATACAATTGGACCGATTCTTTGGGTGTGATATTTATCGTGATATGATCGTGAAGGGTGGGAGCAAGGTGTAGGTCCGTCTAGATGGGGAGGGTATCAAGCATGCAACGAACTGGTCAGTAGCAACTTGGTGGATCTTGTTCGTTCGGGAGACGCGTGCAACACCTGCGAGATGCGAGACGGGCATTACGGGCACAGCAACAAGCACCCGGCCATCAACGAGGCGGTGCTCTTCAACTGTGGCACCTTTTCTTTCCATATGAATAGATATATATGGATACAGAATTCAACATTGCATTTGATATTGTGTAGCAAGCAGACATACACCGGACAGACATCTACCAGAGTGCCCAGTAACAATTCGTAGTTTGTACATGTATACCAAAATAAACCCTGTTGGCCGGCAGATCCCACCATCAGGTGTCGACAGATCGTAAAATAGTGAAAAACAGATTCGTTTAATCGTCAATACCTTTCGTCATCACCCCTTTAAAGCCTTCAAGCCTTTAATCCCTTGTTCCCCTTTAACCCATTCTTGGCAACGGCTTTACCAATCTTGCTATCCTTGAAAGTCCAATTATGGTCGTACTCGGTGATGAAAGGATGTTTCAGTAGATCCCGAGCCATGGGTCGATCGCGAGGATCTTTGGCTAGACATTTGACGTTCATGAAATCCAGGGCGGTTTCTGATAATCTCATATCCTTTGGTAGCGGTGGAGCTGCTCCTTTGCTGAAAAGCTTTATGGTGGAAACGAGGAATCAGTCAAGAGGTAAATGGCGTTGCAGATGCAGAACTCGAAGCGCACCTCAAACATGGCTGCTACCTGCTCCATCTCCCCCCAAGGTCGCTTCCCAGTCCACATTTCCAGGACCACACAACCCAAGCTCCAGATATCAACTTTGCCAGAGTATCCACGCTCGTTAGTCGAATGGACAACTTCGGGTGCCATCCAAAAGATCGAGCCTTTCATGTTGGTCGCCTGACCAAATGAATCGTATGCATCGGCTGGGAACAAAACAAGCCATGAGAATATCGTCAGCAGGTACATTTGCGAAAGTTGAGCCAGAAACACGTCCTCACCAGTCTGCTTAGAGATACCAAAGTCAGAGATTTTGCAAACCCCATTAGCATCAACGAGGATGTTATCTCCTTTGAGATCCTGGATGGTGGTCAGTCTCAGAACCAGACAATCACATAAGAAGATCACATACTCGGTGCCAGATATGTTTCGCGTGCAGATACGCCAACCCCTCCAAGATCTGAGCGGTGAAGAACTTGACCAGCTGCTCCTCGAATCTTGCTTGATTCGGAGTCCTATAGATGCTAGCGATTGTCCCACCGGGTACGTATTCCAGGAAACTGAAATATCGATACATCAGCTCAGATTGTCTTCTGACCTCCAAAGTCTATGCGACTTACATGGACAGATAGTCCGGACTAGTCTCGCAGCCCAAATAGGCCACTATATTTGGGTGATAAAGATCCTTCAGTAGCGCTATCTCCGATTTGAGGGCCTCAACCATGCCCAGCTGGCGTCGATCGTTCCGGTCCCGCTCCGTCGACGGCATCTCAACCTGTTTAACAGCCATCATATCGCCTGTTGTGACATTCAAGGCGATGTAAACCCGACCATAAGAGCCTTTACCGATAAGTTCACCCTTGACCCAGTTGAGTGTAGCTAGATATGGAATTTGAGCGTCAGTCCTGGCCAAAGGTCGGTCAGGAGAATAGGGAACTTACGCGGTTTACCATCAGCGGAAGGGGATTCAGGTATAGACGAAGGCATTGCGCCATTGAATTTCGACGGAGTGACCTCAACAACTCTATGACCCCACATACTCGAGCTTCTCCTTCTTTCAAGTTTGTTCTCCTTGACCACATCCTTGTTCTCCCTCTGCAACGTCTTCTTCCTTACATGATCCACCATGCCCCTGATACTCTTCCTCGCTTCGGCCTTGTTGAACTGGCCAGCCCTAGACGGATGTACGGGAGGAGGTTTGGGTGGATCCTGCATCTCCTCTTTGAGCAGCGTCGGAGTAGGTGGTTGTCGGGAGGGATGAGTAGGTGGACGAACGAAAACCGTTTCAGTGATTGAAGACCTGGATGGAGATTCTGCCGAAGGTGTGCTAGGAGTGGACAGCCCGGCTGCATCGACAATCGGTTTGTCCAAATCGATCTTTGGGAAAAACTCTTGCAGGTTGTCGTAAAGCTGTTCAGGCTCTGGACGGAAATGCCATTGATCCTTTGATGGCGCAAACGACTGGGCTGGGTGAATCTTGGCATTCTCGGATTCCGAGTCAGTAGTGTTGTCTGAGGGTGTCGGCATGTGTGCAGACGCGGTACCCCGAAGCCTACCCGCCGGAAGTTCAACACCCGCAGCAGTGTCCACGTAGAGGTTAGGTCGAGAAGGCGAAGGTCGCAAAGCTGGACTTTCGTATGGAGAGTTCGTCCGATTTGCTGGTGCAGTGATGAACAAGGTCGCTTCGTCTTCGTCCCCATTCCCGTCGCCCGCGTTATCCTGAGGCGACCTTGACCCCGAGATATATTCCCCGCGTCTCATAGCCTCCAGGTGACTCTCCCACTTATGTGCTCGCTCCGTACTAGTTGTATCATCATTATCACCACCACTACCCCCTCGAACCGTCGCGTCCGAGCTGATTGTTCGAATAGTTCCTTCAACTGAATGTGTATCTGTGTCCCGATGTCCAGGAACAGACAGAGCATCCCTCCACGATTCAGGCGATACTTCTGTCTGAGCATAAGGTAATTGAGTATCGGATCTCTCGTCGAACACACTAGACTCGCTCGCTCGCCGTGGCTCTTCCATAACCTGATGGCCTGGATAGGCGGCAGATGCCGACCCGCTCCTCAAACGAGGAGGGGCTGGGTAGGTAGAATTATCATCAAAGTAGCCTGGATCAGTCGTGCCAGGTGGGCTGCTGTCATAGAACGTCGAGGGTCTCCGAGGCAGTGTAGCAGTCCGAGGAGACGAGTGAATAGGTGGAGAGCGATCGTATTGAGCAGATTGAGGCCTACCAGGCAGTTGTTCGTAGTTGTGAGGTAAGCTAGGTGAATGCATTGGAAACTGGGACCATGTACCAGAATGCGAGACCCGAGGCGACGGGAATGGCACTGATCCTTCGTAGGAGTTTGAAGCAGACATTTGCAATGGCGCAACACGAGCTGGAGCAGAATGAGTTGGTTCCGGATAGCGACCATCTGAGATTCGGTCATTAGATCGGTAGATATTTTGCTGGTAATTTCGATGATCGGGAAAGGGTCCGGGAGACGGAGTCACTGCCGTCCTACTCGGGAGGCCTTGGTACGGAGGTCTAGAAGCGGGTCCGGCCGAATTTTGGGGCCGAAGATTGTCCATCGACCGTACGCCTTGCAGATTAGGAGCAGAGGCAGTATCGATTTCCAGATTTTGTGTGTACATGAAAGGATGTAAAGCTGGCGTCGGCCTCCGTATAGGTTGCCCACGTGTAGGTGTGGGTGATCGACCCGTAACCGTCTGAAGACGAAAGTCGTTCAGCCGTTCTTGGGCATGAGTCATCACCTGATACGGATCCCTCGCGAAGCCGGAAGGTCGACGAGGTTGACCTGGCGGAATGCCAGTGGGTACCTCAGCCGGGAATTGTTGCGGCGGGGACTGGTAGAGGGGTTGATCATAGAGAGGACTAGTGAAGCTCTGAGATGGCCCTGCAGAGGGATAGCTGGTATCGACATGTGAATCAGACGGTCTTCGTCCCTGTAATCGAGATTGGGGGTGTCGATCATCCGAAGAACCAAATTGCGGCCAACCGTCGTAGGATGATTCCCCGTTACGCACTCGAGCCTGCTGCGCTGGGTTCTGATTTCGGAAATGTTCCCTCCGTTCTCGACGGTCTTGTGCAAAGTTATGTGGTCGCTCTCGTTCCAACTGATCAGCTTCCGCCGATGTTCGTCGCCTCTCGGCTTCGATTCGTCGAGCTTCCCTCTCCTCTTCCGCTGCGACCTCGCGCTTGACGATTTGTAAGTACGGTTTTTCATTTTGAAGAATGATCGGACTTACCGCTCGAATCTCATCGCTGCGCACCTGCGCCTCGGTCTGCTGTCGAAGAAGATACTCCTCTTCCTGCATCTGACTCCACAAGGCACGCTCAGCAGCTTGTTCCCGTTTGGCGAATAGCTCATCTTCGGCAAGCTGTCGTAGCCTGGCTTCCTCGGCTTCCTGTTTCATCTCCTCCTGCATTTTCGCAATCAGAGCACGACTCTCAGGGTCCATATCCGGATCGACAACGTCCAAGCCTAGACCAGAGTTGTCTTCGCTACTCGAGCCAGCACTGAAATTGTTAAGATGAAGATCAATTGGGGGAGTTGCATTTCTTGGCCTGGATGTTCCAGTCAGATCAGTCGTGGGCGAGACAGGAAGGTCATTGTCCTTTCTTGGCCATCTCTGGGAAGGCGAAGGAATAGACTGGGACGAGTTATAGAAACCGGCATCGCCAGTGGCACTAGAGGGAGTGGGTAGTATCGGAGAGTTCGTCCCGGCTGATGGGTCTGTTATTGGTGATCTTGAGCTACTATTCGAGCTCGCCAAACGGTGAGACTTGGAGTGGTGGTCCTGACTACGCCGAGTCGCACGGCGCACTTGGGAGCTTCCTGCCATTGTCCAGTCTTCGGATTGCCCTACCTCACTCCAGTCACTTCCTGCTCTATCGAGAATTTCGCTCGCACTGCTCATCGACCCTTCTTTAGAATGCCGACTCGGGGATCTCCCAGGGCCTGACATATCTGGAATCATCGGCAGTAAGCTCCGAGACTGATAAGGGATAGCCTCAGTCTCGGAGCCGCTGGGTGGTGGGGGAATGACGGAGGCGGCGGAGTGACCTGGAATGCTGGTTTGAACAATAAGGAACTTGAGGGTCGCTTTCGAGTCTCCCATGGTCTGACATAACTGGAGTAATCCGTTGGCAGAAATGGGGTTCGGATCGGCGCTTTCCCCGATATCGGTACGGAAGAGAGAAAGCGTTGGGTAGTCGTCGTCCCTGAAACGCATCTGGGAGTGTCAAAGGAGAACCAATCAGACGACTCACCTTTGAGAATACCCTCTCTCTAATTCCTTCACCAGTGGTAATTCCCGTGATATCAACGACGGAGAACTGTTCGTTATCCGTCGTGACTTGTAGCACCTTTTTCTGATTCTGAATAGAGCTGGACCTAGTGCGATTGCCTGACATGGATAGACTTTGGCTGGTTTCACTGGAGAATGAAGGGCTCATGATATCTTCGGGACTCATAGTGCGATCCACAGTGGACGAGCTCTGCAGCGGAAGTGGGCGTGCACGAGCTTCGGCTTGCGACAGGGGGATGGCCGGAAGACTATGAGTGGAAGACGCCGAGTTAGAGGGGTTTAAAGGAGGTGGATTAGGATTTGAAGGCGGCGCCGTCGAAATGGCAGGAAGAGGGGGAAGTGCCCGAGTAGGTGACGAGGGGACACCATCACGAAAACTCGACCCACTGGTGGAGCGAGGCTCAGGTGGAATTCGAGCAGCCTCACCCGGGGTTGTGAAAGCCCTGCGAAGATGTCTCTCAGGCTGCGGTGGTGGTTGAGGGGGAACTGAGGACAGAGCTATTGATGTATCAATGGCGGCGGGTGCGACAGGGAGAGGAGTTGAGGCAACATAAGACGAGCTTCCGGGAAGAGGGGACGGCTGGGGTAAAGGAATCGATGGAAGGTTGTTGCTTCGGCTGGAAGGTGAGCTGTTGATACTGTTCTTTGGGACACTCCCCTTCCCTCCTGAACCCGAGCTGGACGTCGTGATAGGTGACGGCCTGATAGGGGACTTCTGGGATGAAGGTGATGGAGCATCATCATCAGAGTTGTCCGGGTTGGCGATGTATAAGCCTGGCGCAACCCCTCGTCGTCGAGCTCCTTGCGGACGTCGGGGAGGTGTGGAAGTGGATGGACCTGCGGGAGCCGATTGGGTGAAGACGGAGAGGACAGGGGGAAGTTGGAGTGAGCTCTTTGCATTCTGCTGACTGGACATGATTCAGATTGGCAGGCATGGGAAAAGGCGGAAAGAGATGGAAACGTCGTGGTCCCGGTGAATGAGACCTGAGGGACGAGGACAAAGGTGGCCAGTCGGGGAGATGCGACACCGTTCAGAGGAAGTGAGGGACGTTTGAACGACGTGTTTGACGAAGAGACTGGCTTTTGAGTCGTAAAGCCTCAACCGCATTCCCCGTTACCCCTTCGGCCATCCGCTAAAGATCCCCGATCGACGGTATAACGGAACGACGGTATGTTAGTTTGTCCACAGAAGGTGCAATGTGGTGCCAAGAAGAGCCCGGGATACCGGAAGGACGATAAGGGCGACGCCTGACGTTAGCTGGCGTAGGCTGTCTGGAAGAGTCGGTGGAGTCGAGAGAACGCAAGAGATAGGTGAGGAAGAGTGAAAATGCAAGAGACGAACGAGCTTGAACAGAGGGGAGTGAGATGGGTCGAGGAGCGGACAAGAGTAACGCGGTCAGTCGGCTGTTGCGGTTGTAAGGACACAATTGAGGTGTATATTAAGCTCATGACATGTAACGCACCATTCGGATTATATTCGCAGGAGAAAACAGTGGGTGAATTTATGGGTGCGGGTGTGGCCAAGTGGCTTACGGCATTGGCTTCCGAGATTTTTCTCATCAGGAAATTTGCCAAAGATCGAGGGTTCGATCCCCTCCATCCGTTTAAGAGCTAATGTTTTTTGAAGAAGCCGAACCTCTCCCACAGGTCAAGGCGCTGTTGTTTTTTGTAATGCGCGATCCCCTCCATTCGCTTATGGCAAATTGCAAAAACCTTTAGGCACGATACGACCGGCCTACTCGCAATGAGAGAAAATAGGCCCACTTACAACTCAACGCTCCGGATTAAGCAGCCGAGGTCTTTCCACAAGCCAGGCACGTAGACGGCGATCTCCGAAAAAGGAAACAGTGTTGCTGTATCATATCGGGTCAGCTTTCATCCTTGTATCATATACAGGTTCAGACAACCAATAGACCATCCCTACCTCTCGTTCCGATATAGCATGTCGCCTGTCCCGTCGAACTACCTGACGGCCACCGAGACCCTAGCCCTCATCGCGTCGGACCAGCTGACCGTGACCCAAATAGCTCTAGATCATTTGGCGAGATTCGACGAGCGCGACCAAGAGATTCATGCCTGGGTATATATAAATCGCGAGAGGATTCTAGCAGAAGCCAGACGGTTAGATGGGATCCCCAAGGAGAAGAGAGGACCTCTACATGGTGTTGTGCTTGGTGTCAAGGATATGATGCGTGAGACTATACCTCTGTGCCAAATGAAAGCTGGCTGATGTCTATCTGATACCTCTAGACACAAAAGGTCTGTCTGGAAGACCTTCCGGTGAATCCTGCTAAGATGTCGCAGACATGCCAACGGAGCATAACTCTCCGATATACAAAGACTCAAATCCAGGTATAGACGCCGCACCAGTTGCCATCTGTCGAGCAGCCGGGGCATTAATTTTTGGCAAGACAGTAAGTCCATGGACCCTTTTGTCTCCAGTATGAGACCCGTAGCTTGTGCTAACTCCATAGCGACGTTAGTACACTACAGAATTTGCGTCCACTACCCAAGGTCCACCAACGCGTAACCCTTTCAATACGGCTCATACGCCCGGAGGTTCGTCGTCTGGTTCAGGAGCTGCCGTCGCCGACTGGCAATGCCAGATTGCGCTCGGGACGCAAACTGCTGGTAAGTTTTCTGTCTTTCATCTCTAATTGTACATGAGAGCGTGATTGAGCTGATGACTTGCTATCAGGAAGCACGATAAGACCTGGCAGCTACAATGGGATTTTTGCCATGAAACCGACGTAATTTCGTCCCTCGTTTTACTGTAGCTATAAACTTCCGGTTGACGAAGTTCCTTCGACAATTTAGCTGGGGAGCAATCTCCCGAGAAGGACTCAAAATCGCCTCAATAACTCTGGACACACTAGGAATATTCGCTCGGTCCATCGCAGATCTCCAACTATTCGCCAAAATCTTCAACCTAAAAGACGACATCCCTCCTCCCCTCTCTCCAAAACCACTGCAAACCTGTCGATTCGGCTACGTGCGCACCGACCAATGGAATCCATCCTCCACACCGTCCTCCTCACCCTCCAAAACGCTCGTCCATACTTGGGAAAAGTCCAAAGCGCTCCTAGAATCCGCAGGCGCATTCGTAGAGGAGATTGACCTGCCCCGAGAATTTAATGGGATAAGGGAAGGAGCTCATAAGATCATCATGGAATCTGAGGCTCGGTCGAATTTCCTTGCGGAATATCTCATGGATCGTGGGAAGTTATCGGCGGAGCTGGTGGATCATGTAGAGAACGCTAAGGGGTATAGCAAGAAGGCTCTTTTGGAGGCTTATGATGCTGTTGCTAGTCTCCGTCCTGTGTTGGATGATATTGCGGGGAAATATGATGCGCTCATCACGCCTTCTGTGCCGGATGTTGCACCCCTTGGACTCGAGTGGACGGGAGACCCAAGATTCCAAGCGATGTGGACGGTCCTTCATGTTCCGCTTGTCAACATCCCAGGGTTCGCTGGGGCCTTCGGTCTGCCTATGGGATTGACACTGGTTGCGCCTAGGTAAGTAGCCTTGTGTTTTCTTTCGTCGAGGTCGGTTCGCAAAGGAAATCATTGATGACAGTCTGTGATAGGTATCAGGATCAAAGGCTCCTATCAGTCTGTGTAGCAGTCGCCAAAATTTGGATTGATGCGGATAAGGAGAATCTCAACACGATACCGGCGCCAGAAGGTGCGAGGCACTGTATACCCTAGTTCAGCTTGGGAGTTTCGCACTTCACCCTTTCCCGTTGTAGCTTATGGAACAATAAACCAGCAAAAGCCATAGAGGGTGATGTGAGCCAAGCAATGGAAACGTTTTCAACTGTTTTTGCATTTTGTATTCCTATCACCGAAGTCCTCGATGAGCATTCCCAGCATTTCTCAGCTCGCTACAAAAATCGCCAGATCAGCTAGCCGTCCCAATAGTACCCTTTACCGTCCCCAGATACATATCCAGAACAAGAACAAGTAGCACTCACTTGTACGCCGCTTCGATACAGATCTTAATCTCCCGATAGCTGACCACTAGACAGCTCTGATCGTCTCGGGAGACCAACATGATCCGTTCGTCCAGCCCGGCATCGAGCTGGAAGTGAAGGATTGTAAGTACCAATGCCCGATTACCCGCGTCCGCAAAGGCTATAGACGAGGTCAATCAGATGCAGTTACTTACCTTGTTGAGGCATGTTATGACATGTGAGAGGTCAAGGACTGGATTCCCGTCGACGCCGATAGAGTGGAACACGTAGTCACGGAACAGCTTCAGGATGTATCTAATCACCATGAAGGTGAGTGGTGAAACATGTGAATGGAATTCTCCAGCAAGGTCACCCACCTGTCACCAGTGTCTGACCATCGAGGGTCTAGCTCGAATCTAGGCTGAAGTCAGAACCCGGCAGACGGAATCATCAGAAGATGTTTGGCTTACTCTGCTCTCTCATTGATGAAACCTAGTTTCGTCAAGAGCCTCACAAGTCTCCCGTTTTCAACTTCAGCCCCAAGCTCGCTCTCCAACGTATCGACGTAACTGCTCAGGTGGATTTATCAGCAAGATGAACCGATAACCAAAAGATTTCCCACGTACTTCTGCAGAGCATCAATCTCATTCAAAATTCTGGGTCCAGCCGTTCTCATGACATCATCGATGCTCTTTTGAGGACTGGGTTTGCTGATCAAGAAAATGATGAGATTCTTGACGTCTGGGGAGTAGGTTCGTGAGATGTGTTCTAGAGGAGCGGCGGGGTGGGTTCCAGGGATGTAGAAGTCGCAGCAGAGGGCGATGATCAGTTTTCCGAAAGACACAAGGTCTTCTTGCTGGCAAAGTTGGAAGAACCTCACGTCAGTCGCCTCGTCTCGGGACTGGTGACGAAAAGGAGGAAAGGATAAAACGATTGACACACCTGTGCAAGAGCCACATGATTCGAGGGATCAAAACCAAGAACATCTAAAACCCCGCACCCATTTAACCGTATCCTATCGAGTCAGGATCAGCAAAGTTCGGAAGAAGTATATATAAGTGCGGGTCAGGTGAATCGCGACATACCGATTTTTCCCCGTGATCAAGATTTTGCTCGGATCAAGATTTATAGCCGATAACCCAGAAGTGTGGATGGCTTTCAAAGCGTTGGTCATCTGCGTTATATAGCTCCATAGCAGTCTTTCCGAAATCGGCATCCCAGCTCTCCTTCTCCCCATAGTGGTCATAGGGGCTTCGGGATTGAGATGCTCGTCCCATAGAGTTGTTGAGTCTGGGTGGAAATCGTATACCAAAATAAGAGCTACCAAGGTCGAAACGGAACAAGTAAGCATGTTTCATCCTGGAAGCCTAGTTGTACCTGGGTACCGGTGACTGAGACTTACAGTTGTCCTGGAAAGCCTTGGTTGTGAAAGCCTCTCTCAAGCTGACAATGTTGGGATGAATCAATCTTCTCCATGTCTCCACCGAAGCGAAAGCAGCTTCGTTGACTAGTTTAAAACCTTGCGGCAGTCGTTAGTCCCTGAGTTATAGGTCGGGCCCCCCTCGAAATATGACAACTCACCTTCGATTCTCCGCAGACAGTAGACGTTTCCGTCTCTCGAACTGGTGGCTCGATAAACGTGGCTCGGATATCCATAGACCCTAGAAGGCTGAGTGACCGGCGGACCGATTGGTACTAGTGAATGATAGTTGTGTATTGAAGCCGGTAAACCTGGAGTTGGAACTGTTCCACCGTAAGTCGCCTCCTGTCTGGCGTGGAGGGTACGACGAATATCGTCGGGAATAAAGAACGAGTGGAGCGGGTTATGTGAGACTGCAGGATTTGTTACATGTGGTAAGGGCGAGGTATAAAGGTGGTAGTCGAGCTGCGGGCGGCGGTGGTCAGCCGAAGACTCAGTAGCAACGAATAGAGCGGAGAGAGCTGAGCTGACGTACTGGCTGATGAATGCTCTGGGGAGGAAGATACATGCTCGTATCCATCGAATGACCCTGATCCAACCCCAACATACTGTCATCGTAGTTGATCTAATGGTAGATCGTTTGTCAGCTGAAATGCCATCTGGTCTCATGTCATATCCCGTGTGGACTGCGCAGCTACAAGAACGAAACTCACAACAGGTATACCATTGGAAGACCCTTCACCATGTCCCATTTGCGGCAGAAATCCCCCTGTATGACCTATGGTCGGCCAATTCTCCTGAGGTCGTCCCGGGGAGTTCGGTCTGCTCGTCCTCTATCAGCCCAACTACATCTTGTCTTACAAGTCCCTAGTACCCACCTAGACTGAGCATTCTCTCCCATTGGGGTCTTGGGCACGAACACGGGTGCAGATAGATGTTCCGCACCAATACCTGATGGCATCGTTTTGGGTTCTGCTGAGACAAGCGACAACGATGCCAGAGAGGGACTGAAGCAAGTTAAGTTTGTGAGCTTTACCAGACCGGGAAAGGCCATTCAGGTCATCAACTTACCTCTCAGGTTTGGTTGGTGTTTCAGGATGACTATACTCTCCACCAGGCTGAAGGAGATGTCAGATCTACGCGACTTGCTCGAAACTGTCCATGAACTCACGGGAGGGTGATAGTAGATACACTGAAAGGGATTTAGTGAGGACGGCACAAGCTATAGAACTGGGACTCACGCCTTGATCTTGAAATCGACATGATCTGATCATGTGCGAAAGAGCGTCAGAAACTTAACAGATTCCTCAATGAAGATTAAAGCGAGTGACTCACCCATATATCAGAACATTACGACACAACTTCTGTTTGTTCTCTGAATAGTTAAGCAATCATCAGCCTCGTCACAGTTACACTTCCACACTCCCACGCTGTGATTCTACGAGCAAGTCACTTACCCCTCTTCGCGCCTTTCTCCCCGGCCCCAGGTGTCCCTGCACTACTCGCCTCCTTACCAGTCGTACTACTACTTTTAGCTACTGTTACACTGGGCGGACGGACGATTTGTACAGCCGCTGATCGTGGGGGAACGCCCGGTCCGGCCATGATCCCCTAGCGGGTATGGTTAGGATATATAAGTAGGGGGGAATCTGTACAAGGAACAGTGGTATAAAGAGGGGGAGGAAGGAATTCAAGACGAGTTGGAGAAAGGAAAGATTCATTGGCGGGTGGGTGAGTGAGAGGTGTCGCGCTGAGAGACGTTCTTCAGGGACCGGCTTCAACTGACTCCCGGTGACTTCAATCGACCTTCAAGCTATCGACTTTGAGGTATAATGTGGGCGGTAGATTTTCATGCATGTACTTGTAATTCTATGTGAAGAAGGAAGGGTATCGTGTGCTGGATATATGGATGTGCTTCCAACTGTGTCTCTGCGTTTAGGACAGAGAACAGACAGGAACTGCCTCATGAAAGGTTCTTCGCTTGAGCATCCCAATGAGCCTTCCCAAAGGTCCCTGCCACCACCAGCGGAAAGACGAGGGTCGCATCGGCATACACCTAGTCGATGCGTCAGGTAAGTCCACAGCATACAGCAAACAACAGAGAAAACAGGATAATTAACATACCTTCACGCTCTCAGCTCCGGCTCTGATCTTTCCCCAAGAGACCGCCTCATCCGGTCTGGCGCCTGAATCGGAACCATCGTACTAAAACAGGCAAATGAGCACAATTTGGCATAGTCAGCCCCGAGAAAGAAACCAACCTCTTGACCAGTATTGATGTAAACAGCATAGTCCGCACCGTTGCGCTTTTTGATCGTGATATATTAGCTGTCCATCGACCACCTTCATCCAGTCGTTCACATCTGGAGTTGAGACTTACGAATAACATAGCATTCGCGATTTGGTGTTTGCAGACCCCTCCGCCCAGTACAATCATCCCGGCCTGTTTCGCATGGACACTCATATCGTTTAGTCGTCTTATGTCGGCAACAATATCGATTGTCAACTGAGTCGACGTTTTGTACGTGTGAAAATAGATCATATCGCCCAACGAGCCGTCGGTCAATGCTGGGCAGAACACAGGAATATCGTTCTGGATTACATACGCTTATATCAGCAAAATGGAAGAAGTGTATTAATGGAGGATGGGCACACACTTTATAGCACCAATAGTAAACACTGTCCTCATTGTCGATCTCCTTCCCGAGTCGATTGATTACTGAGCTCGGAGACCACTTGGTCTTCTCTGGGCCCTCTTGCTCCTCGACCATGGTATTCAGAATAGGGACGACCCAATCTTCGAACGAGCAGTAGTTAGAGTTCGGAACTAGGAGGTTTCCAATCCGATTGAGCCTGTATAAAACAGTCAGTCTAGCTGCGTTTACCTACATAGACCCAAGGAAGTATGAACCAAACCCAAGGAAGTATGAACCAAAACTCACCCCTTCTTCCTTAGCCCTGCGCCGTCAAGATGGAACTCGCCAAGAACAGTCTTTCCTAGACATTTCACAAAGTCTTCCTCAATCCCTCCAGCTGTTGTGACAATACAATCGACCAGTTTGTGCTGTGCCAAGAACTTGAAAATCTCCCTCAGGCCAGAGGAAATAAGGTTGGACGTATAACCCAAGAAAAGCGTCAATGGTTTATCGGGATTTGTCCGTTGTTTCCTCTAATACATCTTGTGAGCTAGTTTTCATCTCATCATTTAACGACTGTATAGATCACGCACCATCTCCTCAACAATCTTGATAGCCCTTGCTAGACCCGTAGCCTGAAACCCGATAGTCTCGAAGCCTGTCAACAGATCTTGAAGGTTGATAGCATTACTAAAGTCGGGGCCCTTGACGTTGACAGAGTTGGGGGGCAGCTCTTCAGATGGCGCGAGGACGCTACTGTGAGCCGTCGACGTGGAGTTGGACGGTTCCGTTGACATGCTTGGTTGATATGTTGCTTCTTTGACCTAGCAGAATACAAAATATAAGAATTATCAGAAATCTTTGGCGGGGCACTCGATAGCCACGTGGCGGGTCGAGTCCAAGAATTGCCGCATCAGGATATATTGGCCCGCCCATTACACTTGCAAGAAGACGTCGACGCCAGTCTGATCCGAAAACAACAACAGCCAGCAACCCCATTCACCATCGCATTCTCACCTCGTCTCCTTCTTCTTGCTCGAGATATCACAGATCGAAGCAAGGAGAACCCAAGATGGACCGACTGCCATCAGCTGCTCCTGGGAGTTCTCGTCAACATTCCTCAGAGCTCTTTTCACCTGCTCATCGGACTTCAGTCTCTGTCTCAGCGCTGGGAAAGCGAGCTGCCTTCGATGCGGGTCTTGACGGAGGTGAGTCTCCTTTTCCAGCACATTCATTCGTCACATGATGTCAATGACATCTGCTGCGAAGGAGCGCATGCTGACTGTCGTCTACGAACGTTTAGAACCCTTGTCGAATCGCCGGGAATTGCCAAGAGTACAGATGCGCGAAATGAACCTCGAGCGACAGGTTATTAGTCTCGAAGCAACATCTGCCACTCAGGCTAGACAGATCGAGGAACAACGAGTAGAGATAGAGAAACTGAAGAACGATCGTAGAATCCTGTTGGAAGGGGAGAACAGAGAGAAGGAACTCGGGGAAGAGAGGGAGAGGGAATGGATGGCTGAGAGAGTGTGTCATCTGTCTTTTCGACCTCACGTATAGATTATTTAACAAGCTAACCGCTAAATTGTTATCAATTTGTTAGGCAAAACTCTCTCAGCAAATCAAAGAGCTCCGCCTCAAACATTCCAACGTTAACAACGCCTTCTCGCAACTTGAATCGGAACATCATCATCTTTCCCATCAACACTCGACGTTGACCATCAATACTGGGAACGAAATCTCCGCTCTTCGTGGTCGGCTTGCAGAGGTCGAGCTGGAGCGGGACGAGTTTAAAGGCTGGCAAAGACGGGCGAGTGCTTTGTCTATAGCTCTGGAGGAGGAGAAGAGGAAAGCCGAGGAGGGAAAACGGGGTGCTGAAGACGTCATCGGGGATCGGAGGACAGATGAGAAGATAAGAATGGAGTTGAAGCGTGAGTTTCATCTTTGATATCGGACAATTTGCGGAGTCTTACCTGCAGCGGCAACGTTATTGACTGCACACCTGAGAGATATGCTGATCTATCCTTACAGGACAATCTGGAAACCTGACCATGCTGGGTAGCCAATACGCCGCTCTTCAAAACGAAGTAGCCGATCTGCGTCAGAAGAACAAGGCGGCTGAGGCTGCAGAACGTGCCCACAAAGAGGTTCAGCGAACATTGAAGGATGAGATCCGGACATTGCAGGATCATCTTGATCGAGCGAAGCGAGACATGGAGTACGTGACCAACCGGCTCTACGGAACCGCAGAAAATGCTGACCTCTCCGTCAGTTCTTTGACCCAAACATTCCCGTCGTCAACATCGTCGCCTACATCAGAATCCCTCTCCACGCTTCAACATCGACTATCGACGCTGTCATCGCTACATGCGCAAACCACGGCTGATCTAGCGGCTAAAGATTCCGAGCTCCGACTCCTTCAAGACCGGCACAGGCAGCTGGCTGAGAGCTCAGCTATGACCATTGGCGATCTTGACAAGGCGAAGAAAGAGACGGAAAGGGAGCTTCGATGGGCCAAAGAGGGGAGAGAAAGTGCGGAGAAACGGGAACAATTGGCTTGGAAGGAGGTAGAGGTGCTGAAAACTCGTTCGGTAAGTATCCTGTTCTCACCAATCCGCAGGGGATGCTAACTTTGCCTCCGGTAGCCACCCGCTACTGCTGGGTCTTCAGAAGCCACTGGTGATCAAATGTTGAAGATCTCCCAGCTTGAGTCACTGATCGAGACGTATAAACATGAATTGGAGGAATTCTCGAGGGACTCAAGGGACGTAGAGGAGAGACTTACCCACGGCGCTGGTCTTGTCAAACTCTCAGAGCTCGAAACAGCCAAAGAACGGATCGAGCAACTGCAGCAAGGTGAGCGCCGAAATTTAGGCGACTACATCTTTACCTCTCTCCCATACGTAGACGGGGTTTGGGATGTGCACTAACAGATCCACGCAGACATCTCCGCTCTCGAATCGACCATCTCCGAATTAACCTCAGCCAACACAACCCTAGACGCAGAGGTATCTGACCTGATGCGCAGAGTTGCTTCAGGAGAATACAACCCCTCGCGAGAACGGTGTCTCGAGCTCAAGTCTAACCCTGCCTCGAGGGAATTTGCGATCCGGTCAAAAACCCTTACAGATCTCAAGGCTGAGAATGGAGCTTTGCTGGAACGATTGGCTGTCGTTGATCGGGCTAGTGTTGTTGGTGGGCAGGAGGGGCAAGAAGGTTCAGGGGGTCTGGTGCCTAGGGAGAGCTTTGAGAGGATCGTGCAGGAGAAGGAGGAGATGCAGAAAGCTCATGAGAAGAGGTTGATGAGGTTGAAAGAGGTTAGTTGGGTGTTCCTTATGGTCATGGAATATTCTGATGACCTGACCTACGCATGCTGACTATAATCTCTCGATCAATCTATCCATCTTCACCTTCGCCAAACCCATGACCTTGTTCTTCCTTGCAATGTAACCACCTGTCACCCCCAAATGGCTTCAATCCATTCGAACCCAGATCTTCGGCCAGAAATCCCGAGAATTTCTAGAATCCGTCCACTCACTTCTTGGCTGGCGTATCAAATTCGACGAATCCGGCACCGACATAAAACTGACATCGATGTACGCCCCCAAGGGGAAGATGGGATTGACCCTCAAGTTTGCTAGTCACGAGGGTCATTTCGGGACGATGCAGATGACAGGGGCGATGGCGAAGCAGCTGGAGGATGTGCGGCATTTCTGGATCGTAGAACGACAGAGTGTCCCCGGCTTTTTGGCTCAGGTCACGACCGAGATGTTTGAGAAGACTACGGTACGTTTGGGGTTTTTTTTCGTTCTCACTCTGGAAGCTGACTTGTTGAGCCTTTTTAGATTGGACGAGCGGCTGGGTATGTGGGACTTCAGTGAGATGTTTTTAGGGGCTTTTGGACATTGGTCGATGATGCGCTCTTTTTACGACATGTTACCACGAATGATAATGCATAGGACGACTGCACTAGTCGTTATTACCCAAAATTACCGTATATGCTGCCGATTCCTACATCTCTCCGCATTCTGTTATCTTGACCGCAAGTTTTGGTCTATGTCGGAAAGAAATAGAATCAGAATCAGCCTCAGCATCAACGTTAGACCGCAAGATGTCGACCACGATATGATAGCGTAAACAAGGAGGAAGCAAGACGGAAGGAAGCAGTCCACTTACCGATTATTAGCTCCTGTTGGGACGTTCTCTATTTTTCGGACTGTTAACAGGCCATCCACGACTCTCCCAAAGACGCAATGTTTACCGTCAAGGAACTCGGCTGGCGCGCAGGTGATGAAGAACTGAAATGGATCGGCGGACGTCAGTGCTGTGAACTGGAGGGGATACCCCAACGATGGATGGGAGATTTACTTGACTTCCATTCGTCCCTGGTCCTGAATTTGCCTGCAACCGCACATCGAACAGACGTCAGCGAAATCTCCTG
Source organism: Phaeotremella skinneri (assembly GCA_001599695.1). NCBI lineage: Eukaryota > Fungi > Basidiomycota > Tremellomycetes > Tremellales > Phaeotremellaceae > Phaeotremella > Phaeotremella skinneri. The sequence goes on along the minus strand of BCHT01000008.1, from coordinate 438,055 downwards.
GATCGTACATAATGCCCTGTGAACGTGGTACAACACGTAGCCAGTCACAATTTGACCGAGGCCAAGAATGAGACGGTGTCACCTACCATCGATAACAGTCCCGGACCTGTATGCTTCACAGTGAAGTTCTCATCCTCGAACTGAGCACCATAGATGGAGAATGAACCTGTCCCGTCGCCTTTCTGGAAATCTCCACCTTGGATCATAAACTGGGGGATGCTATAGGTTGGCTGTGACTTAGTTACAGAACGTCGGGCGGAACATATCGGAGGGTAGGATTCAAACGTACACTCTGATGATGGAGAGGATGTCAGCACTGTGTTTAACAAGGAGGAGTTTCGGTGCTAGCTTACCTGTGGAATGTTGCTTTCTTGTAACCCTGTGGTACTTGATTGACCCTGGAAGTCACAAGCTCATCAGCTCCATCTCGCCTACCTCGTTAACCTTGAGTGAAGGGGGCATACCGGAATTCTCCTGTGCACAGCTGTCTAAAGTTTTCTGCGGTCCTGTAATGCGGACAATCCATCCTGATCAGCACATCACCCAACCTCGAGGCGAGTCTTCAAGCCGGTCTCTATCTTGTCTCCAAGTGACGTACTTCGGGGTGATATCGCTGAACAACTCTAAGCGAGTCAGATAGCTAATGTTAGCTCTGGCCATCGTACTATTCCCACCGCAGTCAAACACAGCTGTAAACGAGGACAGACAGACAGACTCACCCATCTTGATCCGGCCTGCCGGTGTGTCTCCGATGGAGATGTCAAAAAAGACCACGGGTCGGGTCACACCTGATGGAGCGTCTAAGGATGAAGTGGCCATAGCTCCCGATCTTTGGGGATACGGAATATATCCGGAAGGAAGATGATAAAACCGGAAGAAAGAAGATGGAAAGTGGGGGGTTGGAGAGATAGATTCTCTTGGTGAAATGGTTCTTTTGCCTCGCGTTGGCGGTGTGCGATTGTGGCAAAAACAATCACTTCCCCGTCCACCTCTCCACATGGCCCAACGTCACTTGATAGCCCTGCGGCCTGCTTAGCTACTATCTCTTTCCTACCAAAATAGTGCAAGTGACCTACACAGACGACCGCAAGCGGGAGGGAATGAGAACCTGCGAGGTGAGGACTGAATGGAAAATATTCAAATCACAAGGCTCCACCTGTTATCTTGATCAGATGTGAATTTCGCCGAGAACCGGAATGGGCTCTAGGCTTATCAGACTGAGCCGTCAGATGACTGTAGCATCTACATGGCGGTGTTGTCTTCTAGGTGAAGATATCGGAAGTCTTTTTTCCCGGATCTCCAGATTTCATGTGACTACTCGTTGATCCCGTCCTTCTTCCTGCATTGCCTCGTAACAAACAGGGAACTGGAAGATGCATAAATAGGCAGTCTGTACTGCTGAATCTTTGCTCGTCTTCCTCATCATCTTCATACTCTTCTTATCCAACTGATCACAACCACTCCACAATGTACGCCAGCCTGGCATTCTCCCTGGCTGCAACCCTCATCAATGCCTCCCCACTTCCCTACCACCATTCCGCCTCTCTGATCCCGAGAGCTATCGCTCCAGGATACTCTTCCAATGCGGTCATGCTCTCGCCGGGAGACCAGATGAACCTGGTGAGTGGTTATTTGACTCGTCTTCCTCTTCTTGAGCCTCCTGGGACCGACTTGGCCCCCTTCGAGGTCTGTAGGCCGGCCTCTCGAGATTCCCACTGACTTTCCTTTCGCCTAGTGCCTCGGTACCACAGAGACTCCAGCAGATGACGTCGAACTATTCCTGGTTGATTGCAACTACAATGGAACATGGTATGGAGCTTGGGACATTGTCCCGGGCAATAATCCAACTGTCATGATGTCCGGTACCGATTTCTGTCTGGATGCCGGTCTTGGTGAGTCTCTCGTTCGTATGGCTTTGAGGGCGGAAATCTCATACGATGCGTTCGGATAGATCCACATGACAATGGACCCAGCAAGCTGTTCACGTGCTACCCGGGTGCCCCGCAGCAGATGTACGTCCTTTACATTTCTGGTCATGGGTACATACATATGAAGAAGAACGTGTCGGAGACTGATAAGATAACCTTGAATAAGGTGGTATTACACCGATGATCAACACATTGCAATTACTGGTGGAACTCAGTGTCTGGACTATGCCGTCTCGTGTGGTTTGGGTGGTTGTGCCCCGGGGACCTATACAGTAAGAGAGCTCACTTTCTCCCGTCTCAATCGGGAGGGTTTCTGAGGATGAAGCTGACACTCTCTCCATCATAGTGTGGTCGAAGCACCCAGACCTGGGTGTCAACCCCGATGAGCTCCGGCTCTGGAGAATGTAGTGGATGTTGTGATGGGTGCGATGGATGTTGCTGCTGCTGCTGCTGCAGTGGAGGTGACTGTGGGAGCGGTGATTGCAGCACATGTGACTGTAGTTCCTGCGACTGCAGCACCTGCAGCAACGGTGGAAGTTCCTCCTGCAGTGCTTGCTGCTGTGGGAGTGGGTGCTGCGATTGCAGCAACGGGGTGACCAGCAATGGTACCTCGTGCCCAGACTGTCCAGGTTGTTGTGGCGGCAACTGCTGCTGTGGAAACAGCGGAAATTGCACCTGTGGAGGAAGTGGAGATTGTGGAGGATGTGGAGGATGCTGCAGTGGAGGGGGTGACTGCTCATGTGGCAACTGCCAAGGATGCGGTTGTTGCTCTGAGAATTTCGGAACGTGCGATTGCGAGGGAGAAGGATGTGTAGGATTGGGCAGCGGAGGAAGTGGTGGCTGCTGTGCGAATGGCACTGACTGTGGCTGCTCATCCTGCTGCTCGGGTGGAGGCTGTGGGTGTTCATGCTGCTGCACGGGAGGAGGTAGCAACTGTTCGTCTTGCTGCTCGGGTGGAAGCTGCGGCTGCTCATCTTGCTGCTCGGAAGGCAGCGACTGTTCGTCTTGCTGCACGGGTGGAAGCTGCGATTGTTCGTCTTGCTGCACTGGAGGAGGGTGCGACTGTTCATCTTGCTGCTCGGGAGGAAGCTGCGACTGTTCATCCTGCTGCACTGGAGACGACTGCGACTGCTCATCCTGCTGCACGGGAGGGAGTAGCGACTGCTCATGTTGCTGCACGGGAGGAAGCTGCGACTGTTCATCCTGCTGCTCGGGAGGCAGCAGTTGTGCATCCTGCTGTACTGGAGATGACTGCGACTGTTCATCTTGCTGCACTGGAGGAGGCTGCAACTGTTCGTCTTGCTGCACAGGATGGGGCATCAACTGCACATGCTGCTGCACGGGAGAGGGCTGCAGCTGTCCATCCTGCTGCACAGACGGAGACTGTGGTGAGTAGAATCTCCTTTGAGGTCACTGCCAACAACCTCTACCACGTGCTGATCAACACTCTCAGATCTGGACCACTAGTCCCTCAGCCTGAAGAATCAACGGTAGAATGCGAATCCGGGGGAGGAGTAATAGGAGTAATTATTGAATTGCAGTGAGGAAGAGCGACGAAAGAGCACCATCATGAGTATGAAGAGTGGAGGGAGTATGAGCATGTAGATAGCGGAAATCAGGTGTAGGAGTATAGCCACGGGGAGGAGAAACGTCAGAAGAAGTTGAATCGTATTATCATGATGCATCGAGTCCGTCAAGTCGACAGCATGTCTTTCTATACCTGTCTTTGGCTTTCGGGTCCTCAGATCTGAGCGTTTGAGATCGGTCCGATGGCTGATTTAAAACATCAAAAACCCGATGCAATATATGGAACAACTGACACTCTCAGCTCTAGTACAAACAGCGCCTCCCCAGAATCGAGTACCTGCCAGCCCTCCGTCCCGAGCTACTGCCTGTGTGAAACGTCTCCGTCAATCCCAAACGCGACTCCCACCTCCCCCCCGAGCTAGGCGGGGCAGAAGGCTCCTCCCCCTCCTCGTCCGAGGGGAAGCTCCGGATCTCCGTCATATCTCCCAACTCATCTAACACCAATCCCAATCCCTGTCCCCGCTGACATTCCCTCCTAGCCCAAGCCCGATCCATCAACCTGACAACACTAGTCGTATGAACATCATCAATCTTCTCACTACAGACGTACGCCGCTTCCCAAAATTCCGTCGCCTCCTCTATCAGATTTATGTAACCATACCCAAACTCGTCCTCTTTTTGGCGTATGGATACGATTTTCCTTGGGTCCCAGATGTCTAAGAGTTGTCTGGTAGTTGTGATTATCGGGTGACCTGTCCTGGTGTCTGGAGTGTCCCCACCTATGGAACCTCTGTTACGGTTTTGGTCGTTTGCTCGCAGTTTGAGGAAGAAGTCACCGCGCACAGTTGAAAATAAGGTGGTGGCAAATTCATTCCCTTCTAGGCTGGTTTCAGTCGAGGTTAATCCAGAGAAATAGAGTATGGCAAATTGAGATGAAGAGGACGGATGTCAACAAAAATATATATATGCGGGCTCGGCGAGGCCATGACAGGATGAAGAATGCTGCCACTTACACTGAATCCTGGTTGCAAGATTGAACAACACTTGTCAAACGGTATGTTCTCTCACGGACCGTGCAGATCAATGAAGTAGTGAGAGCCATTTTTGGCAGGAAGTTTTAGGTTTTCTATGTAAATGCTCTACGTAGGAAGTGAAGGGGGAAGCTCGAGGTTTTTACAAGGAGAGTCTGGAGTAATATAACCGCTTGAAGCGGGGTCATACCACACCCCAGATCCTGTTTACCCATAAAGTGGAGCTACGCCTGAATCAGGTTATAGGACAGCCCACGAGTCTGAGTTCATCTAAAGTCGTCGGAAGAGAAAGGAAGCTGAGGGGCTGGTTTCATTCCGTCGCGAGTGGAGCATTTCCAGGCTTGATTTGTTTGTCGGATCCACTGACTAGCTGCCGATCAAGGAAAGGAAGTCCTGCAAACCCAAGATCTGCTCCACAGATTGGTCGGACAAAACTCCTTCAAACGGGGTAAAGCTACGGAGAAATCAACAAATAATCTCCGAGGAAATTCCCACCCCGAGATTATGTCACGACTAGCATTTCGTAGTAGAGATAACATAACCAGAACACCTAAATGCTGACAAAGAAATAACCCAAATCTAATCACACATGACACTACCGGCCGTACAAACATGGAGAAGAGTCGGTGGCGAATACGGGGGGGATGACGACGGGTATCCAGACTGGGAAACGAGAACAATCGGTATCGGGTATGTGTCCAAGTAAAATGTATGCGATGGCACGAAAACGAGGGTATAAAGCTGCACAGAGTCCAAATTTGTGATCGATACAGGAACCGAGATCGCAGGTACTGGCTGCGAATATTGTCCGGCGACAAGGTGATAAGGAGAGAAAAATGTGTTGACGGGCGTGAGCTCGGCATAGCCAGGTTGCAGTTGGTTGGTCGATACCCGCCACCGCTCCCTCTTTTCAGCCCTACATGATAACGCATTTACACCCTCCGACACTTTCTTCCTCCTCCCGTCCACCAGCTGGATTTCGCCCGGGCCGAGTCGTCGATGAGCCTCGTAGGAATGCAGGTTTTTTCGGATCTGGAAACGTTCAAGTCAGCGGCTTGACTCAAATCAGTCGTGACGTAGCACGAGAGTTAACAAGAAGAGGGGGATCATCTGGACCAAGTCGAGGAAGCATTCCATCACTCACCATCGTCGCCACGGATCGAGAATGACCGCACCGAGAGATGGATGACGGTAGGCAAAGTCGGAGATAAAGTCGCTGGGAGGTTGTTTGCTACGTCGAGAAGTTTTTGTCAGCACCAACATGGCTGTTTTCGTGCGAGCGTACGGGAGCAAAACTCACAGCCCAAAGTCGAATCATCTTGCAGTATCCGCCCAGAAAACAGCACTCTCAGGAAAGTGGGAGAAGGAGGTTGGGCAGGAGACGTCCATTCTGCAGTTAATTGTTAGTTCCAGGTCGCTGAAGTAACGCTTAATTGGGTTGAGTGGGTATCAACTCACCAGAAGGCCACATGCTCCATATGAGCTCCTTCTAAAGACACCATATCTTCATTAGCTACTAACCTCCAGCCGATCTCGGGAGAGTACGTACCATCCGCCCAACTGTCGTTTCGGGTTCGAAGGAGAAGACATGATATTGTCCTGAGATGACCAGGACGCGGAGGTGGACCTAGGGGACAGCATTGGTGTCAGACTGATCTGTGCGAGATGTATTCTGAGATGTATTCGGGATTCCGTCTGATGTGGGAACAGAGCGACCAGTACGACATCAATGTGGACTAGTGCAGAGGCACGGATAGACTAAGATCCTCTCCGGAGGGTAAAAGCCGGATTTGAGCGAGACCCTTCTTGATTCGGGCCGCTGCAATTGCCCCCCGTAGTCTTTGTCGAGGGAGAGGAAAAGGAAGGCTTGAAGAGAGATAATATAGAAACGATCAAGCACTCACCATAGGTATCGGCGGGGTCTTGCTCCCAGTTGCCTCGATCCCCTTCGTCATCGTCTGTCCAGGCACATTAACCGTAGCGACGCTGCCATTGCCTCCGATCCCCGAGGCTTCTATCGATCCCCTCTGCTCCGGGGTGGGAGGTGTGGACGCATTGGGTGGGGCTATAGAATTATCGGTAGATAGTGCAGGTGCCAGGGCGAGAGGATGTGAAGGTGTGGAGGGCGCGGGGAGAGGGGTAGTAGATTGGGCGGCCGTCATGATGGATCGAATGAAGGAGTAGCCGGAAGCTTCGTTGTGAGGGACTGTGTGGGCTTGATGAACCGTCTTCTGCGAATGAGATTCTGGCGAAGATAGCTGGGCGTACGCGATAGAGATGTTTATGTAGAAATAGGATGAAATTTAACGATGAGGTACGATGAGGTTCCGGTGATGTCGTCGTTCCTCACTACTCACGCCGACGATGACGCCCCGAGATAACCCGACGATGCCTTAAATGCCGACGAGGTCGTCGAGAATGTCGTCGCAGGGGCGAGAGAGGTTGTCGGAGGGACCCACGCAGGCTACGAGGATGAAGGGAGGGACGGCGATAGCTTCGGAATGGATGCGGCTAGAAGGCATGAGAAGGTGGAGGGTCACACAAGGGGTCAGTTTCATCCCCTCAAACTCGACCTTGTCCGTATCGCTTAGGATCGCGCGCGGAGAGACATGGAGGGAAAAGGGTACCTACCGAAAGAAGGATAATGACTGCGATACTTGTTATGGATCCACGATCTTGTCAAGAGTGGGTGGAAGTAGCACAGATGTAGTCACTAGTCCGAGATCTAAAACTGACTGTAATGCCAGAGTTGCCGGGGACGAATCGCCCAGCTCCGAGGTTCGGGACAACCAACCCGATACAGTCCGGATCCAAACTATCTATCGGCCGTACTGTAATTTTGTTCGTTCTCTGTAGCGCATGCACAAGCAGTCAAGAATCGAATGAGGGCGCAAAGAGATTGAAGTGAAAGATAGCAGCGCGGTATATAAAGTGCCGAGTGCAGTGCCAAGAGACGATGTCCCGGGGGGCCGAGGGGAGAGGGGGAGGGGGAGGTGCGGGTCTCCAAGCGAGGGGTGGGGGCGTACGACGTCCGCGCCTTGATTGCGGGTACGTTATGACTGAATACGATTCGTATAGATTGATGATTGAGACAAGACGTTCGGTTGTCTCGTCTACGAGCGTGTGAATACGAGTTGAGGGCGAATGGGTTTCTTGTCAATCAAGTGGGATGCAGAAGATAAAGTATACCATGTAGGATGGGATGGCAAAAAAGATGAGGGCGATACACGAGGAAATCGGTTGGCCAGTGACGTCGTCAATGCAAGCCCTTGAATGACATGAGATAGCTATCAACGGCTCTGCTCCCACGCCCTATCGGTTCTGTCTTTTCCTTTCTCTAGCCACGTTATAGTCACTCTCAATTTCCCAGATTTACAGTTGCTGCTAAAGAGGTGCTTTTACCGCGTACTCTGTTACAAACAAGTAAAGCAAAGATGGGATCAGCTGGGAACCACATGCTCATCCCCCGCAAAAGAGCGCTAAAACAAGGCTTTCGGCGTCGCAAATCCCTCGAGACCGAAGCTAAAAACCCCGGTAACGTACAACTATCGTCCGGCAACCTTGATACCATCTACACCTTGATGGCGGCACCTCATGTACATGTAGCAGTAGGAGCGTATGCAGGATATGCCCAGACATGAACAGTTCGGGCTCATTCCGGCTACTCATCCCATATGGCCAGGGGATAGCGCAATGAATAAGAAAGAGAAGAGCGGGATCGTTCCGACAAATAAATTTACATGAGATGGCCACCTTCCCCACATGATACGTATTATACGACTCGGTCCATCCATCCCTTCCTTTTTGTTCTTCTTCTTACTTGCTACTGCTTGTCATCTAACAGCTTTTGCCATTATAATTCAATCACACCACGCTCGACCGTGCCGACAAGCGACAGTAGACCAACCTACCTAACCTCTGAAGCTCCGGCGGTAATTCAGAGGTTTCGGCTCAGAGTTCAAAAAGTCCATTTGCGTCCCCCGATAGGTGTCAGAGATGATTGAGATGTTATTTGCGACGAACTCGATCATCGATCGATTGCCTGAATACGCGTGTACAGGCCACTGAGGTAGTGTGAGGTTTCCGACCGCGGGGCCGTTGGGGTCGGTGTAGTATACGAAATTGAGCCTGGATGCACGATTGTCAGTAGTCAGCCTTGGGTATGATCACCATTGTTCTGGAGCAGAGAAGTTAATAACCACTGACCAATAGTCCAGCATCGCCTCGGCAAGCTGGATATCACCCGCGGTATACCCTGGAGCGATACTTGAAAACTGGAAGATGAAGTAGACTTCCGAGCCATGAAAGACTGCCACCACTTTGTCAGTCCAGACTGTGATCGTGATCTCCCAAGCGCGCTGTTGGCCAGCATAGAGGTGAACACCCACCTCCCTCATACGCCGGCGCAGATGTAGCTGGTGAGTTCTGGGCAAAGAGGTATGTCCATGTTTGGGATAACCCGTAGGCGTTGGCTTGCTCGAGGAACCATCGACGAGGCGCCTGGAACGCCACGTCTCCGACTATGGCTGCCGCTTGTTTGTAACTGATCGCATGCATTGAAGGTCAGCTCCGCTGGACTGCGAGAGAAGCAAATGCGGTTAGTAGATGAACTGTCGAGACTTACACTGAGGACAGATTGAATGTCTGATTTCCCGTTCCGTATGGTCTGATCAATGTCAAGGCAGTCAGACGTGGTCCAACAGATGGAACTCGACAGTGCAACGTCACTCACGATCCTACCGTAGGGTCGTTCGGATACAAAGCGAGCAGATCGGCAACAAAAGTAGTATTGGGAGCAACCGGTTCCAAGATCTGCACGACAAGTCCGAGCTGAGTTTCGGACGAAACGGTTGATGGGACGAATATGGTTCCTCTATATTCGGAAGAAGGTTGCAGAGGAAGAAGCAGACCAGCAAGAGACAGTCAGTATATGATGGTAACTATCTCCTTTGGCAATACAGGCCAAGAAGCTTAGGACACAGGGTGGTACTGACTCGTCAAGATTGTTGCCAGTGATGAAAGGGATCTTTGCGAATTTCCCTTGGGATAGCAGTGTATGGGGCGAATCGGGTATCAAATCCCCATCGATGCTGGGAGCGTAGACAAACCTGTTTGACCACCAAATCATCAGCGACCACCCTTCATCGGTTTCAATGAGCTCAACGTCAAGAACAAAGCTTGATATGTTATGCCACCTGCAAGCTAGCTCACCCAAACTCATATTGCAACATTGACCTGACAGCCAGAGAAGCATTCAGGAGTTGAGCTCCGGGCAAGGACTTCAGACAATCGAAAGTGCTCTGATTAGCCTGCGCTGAATACGCTGTCAAGTTGGTCGGAGCTGAACAGTTGGCAGCGACGACGAGGGCGTCGTATGCGCCTTGCCATGTAGAATTGGAAGGGCCAAGTGGGGTAGTACTCTGTGCTCCTGACTCCATAATCTGTACACGGTGTTAGTGAATGACGGGATGTCGTGGAGGGGAGTATGGGAGTATTCGATAACCTACAGCTGATCGGAAGAGGTTGATGTCGGGGTTCAGGTACAGATCTGAAATCGAGATGGCACCCGCCGACTCGCCAGCTACGGTAACCTGGAAATGAGCGGTGTCAGTCTATCTTGTGCTTCCTCAACGGCTACGCAAGACCATATTGGAAATGGAGGGTCCACCGAAATCACTCACTTGATCTTTGTCACCACCCCATGCCCAGATGTTATCCTGTACCCATTGCAGCGCTGCCAACTGATCGCGCAATCCCAAATTGACAGCTCCATTGGCAGCCATCTCCTCTCCCGATCTGAATCAACCGATCAGTTTCTCTACCAGAATCTTTTGGTTGCTGCGATGAAACACGATCAACGCTTACCCGAAACCGAAGATCCCAAGTCGGTAGTTGATCGCAACGAACACTACTGGTTTTTGCTATAGAAGGTCGTCAGTCATACTACCCTACCCAGAGCACGACTAGAGGCGGACTAGGAAGGAGACTTACAACTGCGACGCTGAATGCTATGATTCCCGACGCATTGTAGATGGACGCTGCGCCAGAGGTAAACCCTCCTCCATAGCTATAATAATGAGTCAGTCCCATCAATCCATCGAGCGGGTTATATTATGGATACCGCTAGAAGTACTCACATCCAGACCAGCACAGGAATCTGGGGTCCGGTATCCCCGTACCCGGTCGGTTTAAAGATGTTCAACTGCAAGCAATCCTCGCTGACTGGGTAAGTCGTCACTTTCTGAAGACATCCGGGCGGTTGTTTCTGAGCAATCACCGTCGAGTTGTACACAGGTGACTGTGGGGCTTGGAATCTTAGAGAGCCAACAGCTTAGAAAACCGACCATCAATCAGCTGGAAAATCTTGAAACATGGATCTGCGAGTGCCAGTCTTTCGGGTCGGAAATGAGAATGATGATTATTGACTTACGAGGTGCAGCGAACGGAATACCTAGATACACTTCTTGGCCGGGATAATTGAGACCTACGACTTGGACTGCGGTGTCGTCTACTGGATAGAAGGTTGCTGTAGGGAGCGCAGCAGTAGTAGTGGAGGCCGATGCAGTGGAATTGGAAGTGGCGGTGGCATTCGTGGCTTGTCGTGGTCGATGAGGGTACGGCGTAGCAAGCACTAGAGGTAAGAGAGCAAGGAGGGATAGTAGCATGGTGTCCACAGACTCAAGATGGGGTGGAGAAAGGGGAGAAAGAGGGGTATGAGGAGAAAGAAGGAGGGATATGTATGACCAGGGAAGAGGGTGCTCATCGTCAAACGGTCCGGGAAGGTAAATGAAGCCGGGGCCGAGCTGCTACGTAAGAAGAAAGGGAAAAGGGACATTTTCAGCAGTTGTCATAGCCTCCTGCCACCTGCCTGCAACCTGCACTCTGTTCCTGCACTGTTCCTGGCTGATACCGGTGATCTCGCAGTCTTACCGGATCCCACATCAAGTTACCCCACCCCATACACATAACCGATCCCTGTCTCGTGTCCTGAACATGTCTTGATCACGTCTGGCATCAAGTCTAATTGGCAATGCATTGGCAATCCAATCAAGTCTACTCCAATGAGTCTATACAGACAAGGCTGCACCTCTCTGATCTGCCGAAGCACCACCAGCACCACCGCCCGTAGCACCAGCTTCTAATGCCAAGATTTTCCTGCAAGCCTCAGCCCACTGTCCACCTGCTTTTTCGAGTCTCCGCACAGCCTTGATCCTCGTGGGATGGTTGACATGATCACGCCAGAACGGTTGGACCGCTTCTGTGACTGTGTCAATCAATCCTGAGGTATCGCTTTCTCCACCTGTGGCACTGCTTCCTTCCCCAGCTGAATTTGAATTGGCGGTGGTTTGATGAACTAAATCCAGACGGACCAAGGCCAAGGTTGGGGATAGTCTGATACCGGTGGGTAGTGCTGGTAGCTTGGCAGACTTGTCTTGACGCAAGGTGAATCGCCGGAACGCTTCGTGCAGCGTGGTCAAGGAACCACTGGGTATTGGTGGTAGACCATCTGATATTGTTTCGTGTCAGCCTCCACTGTCTACCCTACTCCGATTTGGCGTGTGAAGCTGTAGCAGTATAGAGAAACGCAATGACATTCAGAGGATGACTTACATTGCAGAGGATCAGCAAGTAATTCGAGCGCAATATCCGGTCGGCCCAGCTTTCGACATCGAGCTGGTCAAGCAGGGTAGTCAGCTACAAGCCTGTGATGATAGTGTCCCCAGGATATGATCTTGGAAAGCCTTGAAGAAGTAGCATAACCGTCGTCTCATTCTTGTACATCTGGGATTGCTCTCTGCTCCCTCCCGTAGCTGGGATTTCCCAGAAACGCAAATACAGAAGAAAATCAACAAAAACCAAAACTCACCAACAGCCTCCATTCCAGCCCTCACCCCAACCGGTCTTCCCAGAACCCGCCAATCCCTAAAAACCCTCTTCAAGTCCTCGCAATCCTCCCCACTCTCCGTCAATTGGATGACATTCCTCAGTGCCCCCTTACCCGACCGATCTTCGATACTCTTCCTCAGTCGTCTAGCCTCACCAGCAGTCAGTCCCGCAAGGGATGTAGGTATCTTGGCATCGTATGAGATATTCTGGATAGTCTGGTCTCGATGAACTTTTCTGGGTGTGAGAGCTTCGTTGGGGGTGGATGACGTGAGGGATGGGGTGTCAAGGTCGAATAGGTCTTCTTCGGACTCGTAGTCTTCTTGCTCGTCTTCGATGGCGGTTTTAGATGATGATGGCGATTTTCGAAGATCTATGAAGATCGTCAGTAACTGCTTCCACGCAGACACAGTTATGCATGCAGAAGGTTAAGCTCACTGGAGGATGAGGCGTGTAGCGTCCGAATTCCAGAAATACCACCAGGGAGACGATTCACGACACCTCTCGCGCATATGGTACGACGCACCGCACAACTCGTCAATCCAGCTACGACGGAGGTCATGATGTACTGCAGGTATTCGTGAGTAATGAAGCAGAGAAGGGTATCAGGGTGATGTTTCCGCATAGCAGCCTCAAAGCAGTGATAGAATCCGAAATCTCGAAATCGCCGACAGATCCGACCACAGTGGCGGGCCGAGGTCTCAGTGGCACTCTACGGAGTACTTGGTTTCAATCCCTGCAGTATCATCCTTGTCTGACGTGCTGCTGCTGAACAAAACGTCACTGTCAGATAGCTATTGGAAACATGGTCCACGCTCAGACACCTCATACTAATCCAAAGCGTGACAGACTCCTGAGACCTCTCTGATGCCAGGGTGAGGAGAACAGGGACAGAGACAGATCAGCAAGCCCGGGTGGGATTACGATTACGGTTGTTTCGAAGGGGTTGAGTTTCGAGTACAGCGAGAAGCCCAGATACCTCCTAGACTATACTAAGTATCCCGTGATTCATTCTGTAACCCTTCTTCCCTCGTTCTCAGACAGCTCGAGAATTTGTATCAAGTCCTCCAGCTCTTCACCAGATATACCTCTCCTCCCAACACCTGGCCAAGTTCGTCGTCCACCAACTCATCCACAGAATCTGTAACAGAATTACAAAAAATCAACCATCCTCTAGTTTACCAGCACCAATGCTCACAAGCCTTCCGGAACGCTCAACAACCCCTTCCTCCCCGAGTCCCTCAGCAGGTCTAGGAGCCGACCTCGTTCCCCCTGTTACTCCTACTCCACGGAGGCTACTTACAAGCAGTAATGAGAACCCCATCAAAATAGCCGAGGGCTGCGATGTGTTCTTCGTCCCTAAGACTGGAGCTAAGAGGATCGGTCGAGGATCCTTGGCTGCTTTGACAGTCTCCGAAGGGGAGGGGGACGAGGGAATTGAAGTCAACTCCACCCCATCCAGAAGGTGAGTTTCTCAATATTCATCCCCACGTCAACGTACATCCAGCAATTTACGACCTGAATTATGATCAACAGTTCCAAAGCCTGTCAATCCCATCTTCCCACCCCGACGCACTCCAAACTGAAGATCAGCCTCTCGTCACCCCAGCCACAATCAACCTCAACTCCCCATCGGAACGCAAGACCATCTACAGAAGAACCACTAACCCCCATCCGTCCCTCCCATCCCATCCAACCCCCAAACGCACCTCTCCAGCCATTCCGATTCCTCCGCTTCTCAACTACCTCGCATGTAAACAACTTCGTCAGCGTCGACTACTCTCCACGACTAACGCCTTCGCGACATAATCTCTGCCCGGGAGAGTATGAGACCCCGATCAAGGTTGGGAGGTTGAGGTTTGGGGAGGTGAGGGAGGAGGAGAGAGGGGAGGGGAGGGGAGCTAAGAGGCATTGGGATAGGGTTGGGGAGGAGGAGGAGCCTACGAGGGCTTAGCTGGTTTTAGGAGCCTGGTGATCTGACCTGAGTTCTTGAGGCGGAAATGAGTGTAGCGTCTGAGCATTTGTGGAGTGGCACGACTCAAGGATCATCCTCAGATAGCATCATATGCAGCATGCGCAGTGCGCTAAATGTCTCATCCAACGTTTATATGCGCAAGCCCTTCAATAAGAATCGAACATCTCCGCACAAAGCCTTCTTAACAGCCTTATAGATGTCCTTGCAACCCCTCGAGCTATCCCTCTTCCTCTTCCTCCTCGCGTCGTATCTGCTCGGCCAGCCTTTCCCTCTCCATCTGCCTCATCTTCAACAACGTCATACTCTCGAACTCCTCATTTCTAGCCTTCTCCAAAGTCCTCGACCGATGCTGCCCAAGCAATGCAGCCATTGTCGTCCCTCCTCCAAGATCCGGGGCAGATCCAAACGACGGGGCCGATGTCTTCGGGGGATCCTTATGTAGGTCGGGTTGATCAACGACGCTTTCCCTCGAAGGGAGTTTTGATTGTCGAGAAGCCCAATCCACCCACTCGGGCTGCACTCCACCACTCGTCACCCATTTGGCTTTCACGCCGTCCTCTATCCGATTCGCTCCGTTCTTATCATCCCCCTGATGATCTTTCCAGCACGCCCAACATCCTCCCCAATTCTTCCTCTCAAACTCGACTACCGCTCTTCGGCCTTTGGATTTCTTTTTCTTCCCCTCCGCAGCACCGCCAGAAGGAGGATCACGAAGAATGACGTGAGATATTGGGCCATATCGAGATTGTAGGATTGATTGAAGAGCTTGAGAGGATGATTGGGCGATCTGAGAAGTCGATGGGAACTGCAGTGAGAGAGTTAGGTCATGGGATGATATTGCTGGCTGAGGATCGGCGTCGGATGTTTTTGGTTTACTGCTATCCTCAGAAGGCTTAGATCGCCCGTTGACCCCATTTTGTGATTCAGCCAGAGCTGCAGCTTTCAATTGCGCGGCTTCGCGCAATTTCCTTCCGGCGTCCTTGATAGCTTCCTCCTCGGCGTGTAGCTGACTAGCCTTCGCCCTATCAACCTTAGCCTTCTTCGCTTCTTCCTCACGAGCGTTGAGCGCCTATAAGATAGCCAATCAGTCCAGCTCCAGAACTTTAGAACGACGGACGCGCATGACTCACGTCGACCATTTCTTTCCGCTTTGAATCCAGTTTAGCATTCTTCTCCTTTTTCCGACGATCACCTTCGAGCTTGTTATCCACGTATGAGCGCTTGCCGATATCTAGGAGGATTTCGAGGGACAACGAGATCTCCCTGAATTTGATGGCTGCGAAAGGTGGAGGAGATCAGCTTTGCATGGTCTAAGTGTATTTCAGGTGCTGAGGTCGAAGATAAATACACACCAGCTTCCGGGGCGGGATTCTATAGATACAGATGGTCAGCATATTCAACATGCCACTTGTTATTGGGACATAGCTGAGGGAAGGGACTTACTCTGTCAGGATGGTATATTAGTGACTTCTTCCTGTAAGCCCGTTGAATATCCTTTTCATTCGCAGTTGCTGAGATCTCCAATAGAGCGTATGGGTCGAGGACAGCCTCCTCCTCCGACAGTATGGGCGCCATATCGTCAAGTTTCAAGCACTGAAGTGCAAACCGTCTTCGAAATAATGTAATAAAACAGAAATCGAACGAGTAGAAAACAGTATCTGCATGCATACCTGCAACTTCTTCTCATAAACAATACCCATCGCCACCAGCAATGACGTGTATTTATCAGCTCGGCTGGACCCGCCCTTACGTTTCAGCTTGACGAGATTGGCCAGACTTGACCTCGATATTTAACCCAATCTCCGTCTTCTTCAACCGCATTTGCAGACCCCCTGATGCTCCTCAAACTCCAGCCACTACCTCGTCTCGTCCATTCATTGAGAACCACAGCACGAGCAACCATGGCGTCCGTCTCCTCGGCGCCTGAGGCGGGTTCCTCTAAAACCCGAAATCCGACGAGAGTACCTGGACCTGTTGAGATGGCCATACAGACCAAGGTGCGTGTGGCCATGTTCCAGTGATCGGTATCAGTGGAATTATGCTAGCCATTCACTACGAGCTGGACTCTTGCTGCGTTGAGTTGAGCTCGAGTTGACTCTTGATGATTTATTAGCTTAACGACGCTTTCAACCCTATTTTGATGCGGATATCGAATGATTCTAGCAAACATTCGCATCACACAGCCATGAGAGCTCAGGGAGGGGGAAACGGCGAGACCCGTAAGTAATAACACAACTGTATTGGTTCCCACACGGCTATGGCGAGTATCTTGGACATCACTGACAAATCCCATTCTCCTTTGACCATCTCGCTCGTCTTGACTTCGATCTTGCAAATACCTGGGTCTGCTCTATAGACTTCGCGGTCCATCTTGTCTCCGCAGCTTTCACGGGGAAACCCCAGATAGCTCGACATCGCTTGGTCAACGGTCTGCTTAAAGAGGAATTCGATGAGAAGGGATTGCATGCTCTGAGTCTACGGCTGAAGACCCCTGAGGAGTGGGAGAAGGAGGGAGGAGCTGTCGGTGTGTGAGATGGGATGATGTTCTGGAAATTATTTGCAGGGTTGAAAACTATTTTGGGGCTGTATGAGATCTTGTTATCTCGTTCGACGTCATCGAACCGCATAGCAGGGACAACGAAATATTTAGTCAAGACAGTGACATCTCAGACACGTCTACAAATATTCGTACAACAACAAGATAATAAGTCATGATTGACGCTTCGTCCTCTCATTACAGCCATTTTCCGACCTTGAGGACATATATTTGATCTGCTGTAGCCATAGAACCGGAGAGGCTTACGCAGCTCGTCGTTCTCTTCCGCTGACAAGATAAACACTAGCCCTCATATCCAACAAAGGATCGTCTGAAGGTTCAATCCCCTGAACCCTGGGAACAGGATCGAAGATGATCTTCTTCTGTTCCCCATCCGAGTTTGCCTCCAGTCCATCTAACACTATCTCCCCCAACTCGACTACCTTCCTGTCCGCCGGCCAATGCACAGTAGCATCGTCAATCACATCCCCCGTCTCCGCAACCTGAGCCATCAACTTGAACTTCACTCCCCCACTCTCCTGCACCGAGCGTTTGATGCCATCGAACAAGAAGTTCTCAGACTTCTTGGAAACGTCTTCACTGGATAAGAATTTCTCTCCAGCGACTGGCACCCAGAAATACCTGATGACAGTCACCGTCCCCACCGAGTTTACGAGCTTGTAAGCGTTGACTCCAAAATACTTCTCATGTTCCAGTCCATCGGGAGTGGGCTTGGGGGCATTCACAAAAGCCGCAGCACCTGGATGGGACCCGAGAAAGTTGCCGACAGACCCATCGCCAATCGCATGGAGGAATTCAAGGAATTCGGCACCGGTGCGCGTGGGGAAGAATGGGGTTGAGTGGGCGATGATATCGGTGTGCACTCGGTTACCGAGGACGAAGCGGACAGCAAACCCTCGGGGGTTCCCGTTGGGGTCGGTATCGGGCAAGGTAGGAATACCGGTGGAACTCGAGAAGCGGGCTAGGACGGGGGTAGTGGGAGCCGTGAAATGATGGGCGGTGGAAAGAGTGCCCGCGAGTGGGGTTGGGGTGAAATGACCGGTTACGAGGAGACCTTTAGCGTGTGCTGGAAATGGGGTGTAAGCTCTCAGGTGAGAATTGATGGACAACTGGCGGTGATGGCGGATGGGATGAACAGGAAAGTGAGGACTTACCTGGACGGAATCCTGGAGGAGTGTGAAACGCCCCCTTGAGAGTGGACACCAGTTCTTGACTAGTAGCGACAACTTGCTCGTTCTCTGACAGGGGCATATCGATCGGGATTGAAATATATCTCTATCAGCAGTTCACTTCGTCAGAAACGGAAGAAAGAGCGGGTAAGGCTTGATGAGATCAATCAGCGGGTCTTATACGCTTTGCGATACAGGTTAGCTGATTCATCATCCTCCAGCACCTGTTGTCTAAGCATACCACGGCGGGACGGGCCGTAGCCATTGTGCTCATGGATGCAGATAGTACGAAGAACGAGCTAGGGCTAAGGTACCCGCCGTCCCCATGGCACACTGAAATACGGACCGCACGATTCGTCCGTCTCCGTTTGCTGCGTGACCGGAGGTGACAAACTATTACGCCGCTCACCCCTTTTCTCAGGAGATACCGGCTAGAGTGCTCTGTAATGGGCTAGGAACAGTATCTAAATGTAATGGTATCTTTCCCTTATGCATACTTCATCTCCGTGGATTTAACGATACGTGGCGGATTTCTGAGATCTGGCTATCTGGATCTCCGGTTTTCTTGTCCTTCGAGCTAGACTTGTGAGCATACGATCTTCGATGGCGAGACAAGCCCAGTACAGCACCAATAGGCGAGACTTACCAATTTTGTCCTATCTGAACGCTAACAATTTTAGGTCTTTTAGGTCTGGTCCACGCCAGCTCAGATGAAGAGCTCGTTGCCGTACTCGCCACTGTGACGATTGGCATTGCTTTAGAGTACTCTATGACTACCTCACATTCCACCAATACATACATAGAGTCACACTTTGAACGATGCAACCAGACTATCCTTCTGTGAAGACTGTGCTTTCATCGCGATACGGTTGTCAAGCACCATCGTCCGTTGCGAATCCCCGAGGCGAACGTGGCTATGTGCGGTTGCCAGGCATCGTAACACCTCGTTGTCTAGGCCATAAGGCAAGCAATACAGGAGCTTAGATACCCTACACTTCGTGCCCTCATTCCCTTCCTTCCCTTCCCTTCCCTTCATCTCGACGACAACACTTCCGCAGTGAAGTTTCGTTGCCACCTCTACCATTTCCACCATGGTCTATCCTGGTAAATGTCCCTCCTCTCTTCTTTCCCTTTCACGATGGTGCATCTAGTGCTGTAAAGTATCTTTCGCCTCATATCGTCTGGTACGATTTCCCGGTCACTCAAATAGTGTCGAGGATGTTTCACTCGTTAAAGATAACACCGATGAGGAAGCTCTTAATCATCTGGGGCGTTCTCGACGTATTTCTCTTAGCTGCTGGCAGCATTTGTATCACATTCGCGATCATCTGGGCGAGGCCTAATCTCCTCTTGAACCTTTTCATTTCCAATTTCGATCTGCGCAGTGAGTTCGTTCTCCCCCTCTCCCCGCTCCCCGCTCCCCGCTCCCCGCTCCCCATCACCAATCAGATCGACTTCGTTCTTGTTATATCCACAAATATCGATAGATACTGACGTGTGAGTCCCTATCGGCGTCCCTTGTCTAGTCGGAATCGTACTGGGGTGCATATACATCGCCACCACCCTGTTCTCACTATCCGGTATCACTCGCCCCAAGGAGAAAACCCTACTTCTCAAGCTCCTGAATTGGGGTCTGGTAGTCGACTCTCTTATAACTCTGATTGTGAGTGCCAGCTAGAGACTGCTTTATCCTTTCTGAAGCCATTCATGACCGCGTGTCGCCACGAGCACAAGGTTCATCAGTGCTGACAAGCTGGATCCGCCAGCTTGGATCGGCAATCTGGTTCTTTTCCCTCCGACAGCGGGCCGAGTTCTCGGTCATCTGGGGTAAACAGACGGAAGCCACCCAACAGGCTATCCAGGATATGGTGAGTGACTAGGCGGAGTATGGCATCCAATACGGGCTGACTGTTTTGTCATGATAGTTCTCATGCTGCGGATACTGGTGAGTTCAACAAGCTTCCTCTACACATAATCGGACTCACTCTCCTGCTATTAACTCACATTCAACCTAAGGAACGGCACGGCCTCGGGCCAGTTCACCGCCGCTCAAGGCTTCTGCTCCGATACGACCTTCGCCGCCAACCAGACTGGATGTATTACCCAAGTGACCGCCAAATCCGACTACACACTCAACAATGTCTTCACCACGATCTATGGGTTTGAGGCTATCATCGTCTGTTTCTTCCTGGCGACGGTGTGCGTGATCAACGAGGTAAGTCGTCCACATTATATTGAGATGACTTTTAGAGGTGGATCGCGGAGATGGTGGATGCTGACTGTAGGCCGTTTAGCGCGGTATTGCGGTCAGGTTTGCGAGGATCGACGAGAAGAGGGGTGGGGGTGGATTTGTTTGAGGGGTGACGAGGCAGTTTAGAGGATAAGCCGGAGTGTATCGCGGAGGAGAAAGTCGCAGTGACTATTTGAAAAGGCGGGGGATAAGCAGTCGATGCATGTCAGTATACAGAAGACCCCCAGCAGCAAAACAATCAGTTGTGAAATAAGCTGTATATTTCCTCGATAACAGGTTAAGAAGAGATTCAGCAGATATGCCATGAAAACACTGTACCTAGTGATCAGCTGCATGTCATAAAAACCGTACACCCTCCCCAGCCTCTCCCTCTCCGCGGAATATCTGAGCTTTTCCCCTCTTCACCAACGTCTCCAGCGCCTTTCTAAGGAGAGGCGGAGGTAGCTGATAGAACTCTGTTTGATTCGATCTCGCTGTCAGCATTTCCTCCTTTTACTTAGATGACGTGAGTTGTAGAAGTCATAGTAATATACCACGATGGACAACATGAGAAGCGAGAACGGACATACCTGTACGATCTGAGAGATCGCCATCGGTGATTTCGTAGAAGGTCATAATGGACGAATTCAGGCCGTTATCCGTCACCTGTTCCACAGCCGTATCGTTGTCGATCAGTAACCGTCAGAAAATGGTTGAGAGCAAAGGCAACGTACCCAGTCATAGATCAGTGTACCCCATTCTTCAGGTTTCCGCCAGTACAGAAGATACGTCGAAGTCTGCTTTGGTGGATCTAGTATCGCGTGGCCTACTCACCGTGCTCAGCTTTCCATCAAAGAGTCAAAGAGATAGGGAGAGCTTACCATCTTTCGCAAGAGACGACATGACAGCTCGCATGGATTGTGGTAATAATCTCCCTAATCATGACAGCATCTTAGCTCTGCAGCTCTGCAGCTCTCAGGATCGGTGGTGATAAAGAGCACAAGGAGAGGACGGTATGACTCACGATTGATATTCCGATTCCAAAATACCTCACCACCTCCATCGACAGCATCGCAACCCACTATAAATACCCTCTCGCTCCTCGCCCAGCTCAATATCAGTGTTGTCCATAACGAGAGCTGATGAGCGAGGGTTGCGGGGTTCGGCTGGAGTCTGAGATGACTTTAGCACTTTGCATCTTCATCTTTCTCATGATACAGGTGACCTCAGGTTGGATACGGAGGTCAACTGCGTGAGGATAGGGAGAATTTGGGGACGAGAGACGAGGAAGCTCACGTAAAGAAGGGGGGGAAAGACCATATTGCTGGGAAGGTGAACTTGCCGGATGCTGAAGGTGTTGGGCGCAGCGGTGTTTGGGGGTTGCCATCTTCCATCTGGTCTGTATGACCAGTTGTCGCAGTCGGTATAGGCCTTGAGCCTGAGGCTTGGGATGCGGATGCGAAGGACATGATATTAGGTGATGAACGGTGAAAGTATCGGTAAGATTAGTCGCCTGCGTCAATAACCATCCGAGAGTACAGAGTCGAGAGCGGGAGTATTTGTCCAACATCATCAATCACTGATAACGATAACACAGCAGCATCCGCCGTCTACTTCTGAAGTGTAATGAACGGTCCCAAAATGAACACAGCATCGGAACGCACAAAGTACACAATATCGAGGCGACATGTTTTCTTGCATGACACTCCCCTAAAAGAGCAAAGCTAACTACCATTTCCTTCTTCTTTCCTCCCCCTGTATTCTACTTTTCTCCCCCGCTTACTTTCAACAGTTGACTAGGATACTTTTTTATCACCCATTCCATCCTCCCCTATCACCCACCCCCGCATTCTACCCTCTGATATCATAGCTCCACAACCCCCTGCCCAACCCCCTCGCCACACCCAATCCACCCCCAGTGTTACCGGCAGTTGCCTGCTGTTCCCTCCGCGGCAATGCAACACTCGCCATCACCGGTTCGCCATCCCAGGCACTCCCACTCCCTGCCTTCCCAGCTCCAGAACCACTCGCGGACCCATTGACGCCTGCAGCATTGCCCCCATTCGTAGCGGCAGCGGCAGGTGTGTTGGCTGCCGACGTGGTAGACGAAGTCGATCCACCTGCGCCAGGAGACGTACCCTTTCCAGTACCGGTGTTCGTCGATCCCAATGTCCCCAAACCGGGTCTGACATTTAGAGTAGACGTGCCAGGAGTCGACGAGGCTGATCCATTCGCACCTGAACCCCCGGGTACAGGCTTAGGAGAGACCGCAGAAACCCTTCGACTGGCCAACAACAGATCCCGATTTCTCTCAGCCTCGGTGCGTTCTCTGTTCACTCTCTCCCTCTCTCGACCCCTGGCGAATGCTTCCCGATCAAAGAAACTCGCACTCTCCCTCTCCCTCTCCTTATCCCTGTTGAATTCACGATGTCTCTCCAGCACTCGATTCTGTTCTTCCCTATCCCTTTCCCGAGCCAGTTCGCGCTCTCGAGCAACTTCCCGTTCCCTCGCTAATTCACGTTCCCGAGCGAGGTCACGCTCTCGATTTAGTTCTCGTTCACGAGTAAGTTTTTCACGCTCGACTCGATCACGTTCGCGTTCTTCCTCCAATCGCTGAATCTCCTTTTGACGGACTCGCTCTCGTTCCTCGAATTCCCATTCTTCTGAATGACGATTCAGTAGCGAGCTTGATCCAGCAGCCATAGGGGATGCAGAGCTCGACCCAGACGCACCAGCATTCGCGGCCAATGTCGAAGTAGCCCCCAAACCCATTTCACCGGTGAGTGCCATTTTGTTCTCGACCATGTGAAGGAGTTTTTCGGTTCTCGCCAATGTACTTTCCAACCACCGTTTACCGTCCCTTAGCTGTTCTCGATGCTCGGCAAGTTCACGGCGACCCATCGAGTAATGGCTGTAACCAGGTAGACCAGCTCCATTGTTCGTACTTATAGGACCCGTTCCGCCAGGATAGAACCGTTGGTCTCTTTGAGTCTGATTATCGGGAGAAGGCCGTCGAAGAGCGTCAAGTGACGAAGCCTTCGGGGCGGCGAGTCCACCAGGAGTAGACGCAGTTGAAGTCGGAACGGCGGGAGACAAGTCACGTCGTAGTCCAAAGTTGGTGTAGCGGGACGAGCCAGCTAATCCACCCCAAGCGCCAGTCAACCCACCAGATCCATCGCGCGTAGTGGGTCCGTATATAGAGTATCGAGCAGACGCCGGTGTAGTGGCGGCGGGTGGCGTAGCCGTCTGACCAAGACGAGAAGCTGTGTGAGACGGGGCAGAAAGAGCGGAATGAGGAAGAGGCTGATGAGGACGAGGGGAAGCGGTGGCCAGTGGAGAGCTAGAATATCGCTCTTTCGACCGTTCCCGCTCACGCTCGCCGGCCAACCCTACTAAACCCAAAGACGCAGCTGAGGGAAGGCGAGAATCATCCTCCGCCTTTCGTTTCACTCCTCGACTTTCCTCTTCGGGTTGATCGACGTCCATTTGTGATGATTTGGCTTGAGCAGGTGCCGGGACTGAGCTTGCACTCTTTTCAGGAGACGCAGATGGCTTGGCTTTATCAGACGGAGGGGCGATGGACAACAGGGTCTCAGCCGCTAACTGATGTGCGAGCTGTTTAGCGGGAGCGGATGATCGTCGATTGAATGGGAATTGCAATTCATCGCGGTAAGTTGGTATGGTAGCGCGGCGAGCGAGAGGGGAGCCGGTCAATCCAGAGGTCAAGGGCGTTGGAAGGGCGAGACGTGGACGTTGGGTGAATGGGGAATGGCCACGTCGGGGAGAGGATGGCAGTGAATGAGCAGGGGATGGATGTCTTATCAGCTCTGGTCTCTGAGGAGGGACAGATGATGGTCTAGTCTCTGCGATATAACGAGGTGGGAGAGGGATAGTCTGCGACATTGTCATAGGGTTGAGAACGACAATGAGAGTAAGGGTTTAATATGGATAAGGTCGGTTAAGCTCCTCAATGATTGTCTCCCGTCACCGTAATCAAACGACAATGGGTGACAAGCGACAAAGGGAGTGCTAGGTTTCTGGTACAGCAACGGAGGTCGCTAACAAAGGACGAGCAATATGGAGGTAAGACGAAACAAACAAAGGTGGAGGGGGGAGGGGGTTTCCCGGCATTTCCGACACAAGAAACGAAACGAAATTGGAAACAGGCAGAACTCACGCCTTCCCTCTCCCTGGCCTCCCTTTCGCGGGCTTCCCTTTCGCGTTCCTCCTTTTCCCGGTCAGGCCGAGGATCGGCCCACCAAGGAGTCTTGATCCCTAGCATTGTCGATGCTGAAGGTGAGGATAGAGGCTTTTCTCTGGCTTTTTCACGAGCTCGTCGTTCCGCATACGTCAGGTACCTGATTCGAGATGGCATGAGACCGTCTAGTCCGCCGGTGTTGATGATCGACGAGGGGCTACTTTGACGAAGAGATGCCCGATCACGCTCACGTTCCCTTTCGCGTTCCCGGTCATCGGCCTGCTGTGCAGCAGCTGCTGTCGAGCTTCCAGATAGAGATGGGAACGGCACAGATTCCCTAGACTTTTCAGGCTCCGTGGTAGGTCCGAATACAGTTCCAGACGGAATAGCAGCGGCGGGCGTTGCAGGGGAATTCTGAACAGATCCTGGAGCGTTCGATACAGTCGATCCGCCGCGTCCACTGGGGATTGTGGTGCTGTTATTATTACTGACGGCTGGGACACGTTTGCGACGCTTGATGACGGTCTTCTTCATAGCGACAGGCCGAGGAACTCCATGCAGTTTATGATAAAGACCTGTGAGCGTTGTCAGTCAAACGCAGTTACCATGACTAGAATGATTTGGACGTACCGCAGGCGTTACATTGAGGTCTGCCTTCCTCGTCTCGTCTCCATAAAGGAGTCGTGCTGGTCCCGCAATTCCTGCAACTCATTCCGACAGGAGTAGCAGCCAATCCTCCTCCAGCAGGTGTCCCTCCCACTTGAGGGGTCGAAGTTTCTACATCGGATTCGGCGGAATAGGTATGAGGACTGGCAGACCGGTTATCTTTCGATGTTATCAGTGGTGATGGTGGCGAATGGGCCATGTAACGGAGCGAGTCCCCATTCAGGCCACTGAGAGGACCGCGATTTAAACCTAAACCTAAAGCCCAAGGGTTATGTCTATCCAGAGGATGATCATGTAAATGAGATGACCGAGGTACTGGTTTCTCCACGCCTTCAGCAGGTCCAGCGTGGTCCTCGTGTGGGTCCGGGACGGTGGTGATAGTATTGTTATAGGTTGGACATCCCTCACAGCCGGCTTTGCCTCCTGCACCGTTGCATCTGCCATCTCCAGGACATGTCCCAGGTGTCGGTCGATCCACGGTTGGCGCAGTAGGAGGGGGCGAGGGTAATGGTGAAGCAGTATTAGCAGGGGCGAGCGCTACGACTAAAACGTCAGTTATACGGCAAAGGAATCAGGGAAATTTGAAAGACCGACAACTACTTTTTCTCTTTTTTGCAGAAGCGGGGCCATCCTCCTCCTCTGCTTCTGTCTTTGGTTTCCGGGCGTTGCTCTTCCTCGCCGGTCTTCTTTTGGCTTTCCCACTGTCTGCGCTCTCCTCAGTTTTCCTGGCCGGGTCGCCGACTACGGAGTCAGTCTCCTCCTTTGCCGAAACGCTTTCGGGACGGGATGGTGATCCATCCGTATTTTCGGATTGGGTAACAGTAGGAGTCACCTGGGTCGATTTGGAAGGGGACTCGTCGGCCTCGATAGCGGTTTCTGATATCGCGCTGCCGCTGGTGTTGCCACCGTTTTCTGCTGATCGGTCCCCACCAAACAACGCGCCTCCCCATCCCCGGCCATACCGTCCAATTCTGCGGGGACCACCAAGTACATTTAAACCCCAACTTGCGGTCCCGGTGACAGGTCTATCGTCATCTCTCTTCTCAGAGGTGGAAGCACCTCTGTCCGCGTCAGAGCCGATGTCGTCGTCACCGCCATTTTCGAGCGATCCCCGCGTATCCGATAAGCGCGATGCTGAAAAACGGCGATAGGCAAAGGATGCCGAGGGAGAGTCGACTGGGGTGGGAGGAGGTAGTCGGCCTGAATCGCTGTTGGGGGAGAGTTTGATTGCGTTTGACGGTTGAGGGGGGGAGAGAGAGGTGAGGCCGGAAGGCATCATCTAAGGATGGAGTGGGGGGTGGCAATGGGGAACGTAAGTATGTTGATCTGAAGGACAAATGTAGCAGGAATATAAGAAGACGATAAGGAATTAGATGGGCTGCGAGTGAATGTAATGCCTGCCAAGACAAACGGGCATACCCGCTCAGATCGGAGGGAAAGCGTAAACGGGGATGGTGTTAACCGAAGGATTTGGTGATGATTAAAAAAGGCAATAAAGATAGGATGGGATGGAAGTGGGTGAGATGCTTATGCAATTCCCGAATCCTGAGATACAGGACACCCAGCAGGGGACCGACTATACGAGAAGACGGAGAGGAAGAAAGAAAGATGAAGAGAGAGCAAAGGCCGAAGAGAAAAGGCGAGCACTGACTCACAATCAAAGGCGAGGGGGGGGGGGATGGGCGTCGTTATCTCCCGACCGACGACGACGTGGAAGAAGGCGAGGACGGTGAGGTTGCGCGCGCGAGGGTTAATTCCTCAAAGGACGTGGAGCGAGGTCAAACAGTGGAGTGTAATGCGTCTTCCTCGGAGTTTGGAGTGTGCTGAGAGAGGAGGAGGTGGTGGTAATGAGGTGGTGATGATGACCAAATGAGAGAGAGAGGAGGGAGAGGAAGGGAAGGAGAGATGGGACAGAAAAGAGCTGAGATAATCGGGAACGGGGGGGGGGATTACTTTGCCCTCTCTGCACGGGCCTTTTTTGGCAAGACTCACTCTGTGGCTGCGCCCGCACGGATCACTTGATCTGAGATTAGATGGCATGACTTGCCTCTTTCGGCAATTCTGTCGAATTTTCACGCAACAAGTCCTAACCACCGCGATACGATTGGCCATCCAGATCGGAATGGCCACTCTCTATCTTGGGTATGTAACAGTCATACTATGTATAACACCATGCATCCATCGCACCGCATCGCATGCACTGCACACTACAATCCCCCGACACTCCGAATCCCCGCTGCTCAGTCCGATTCAGATTTCGTTCATTACCATTCCTCGTTTCCTTTCATCTAGCCAAAGTCGAAACCTATTATAAACACAATCCAAATCCAAACGGAAACGGGGCGGGGTACGGTTGCATACGCAATCTGCGTGTGCAACGTTTAAATCCCACACCAGGCATGTCTCGCCTGTCGGTCATGAAAGAGAATTTTCACCTTATTGTTCATTTTTTTTTCTTTCTTTCTTTCTCTTGCATTGCTTCCCCTAATCCCCCCGGTCCAGATTCGAAAGATTTGATTTGATTTGATTATCGCGGTCTTTATCGCGCGGCCCGATAGTGTATCTAGACGTGTGGCACTTTACCCTGAACCGCGTTATCCCTGTGTATCCCCGGTCACTCCGGCCGACCGAGCCCGATTGTGGATAACTGGGGAGTTTGATGACGAGATTTGTGTGACAACTGAACTTCGCATGCATGGCATGGATACATAGACTTGCTGCTGACGAGAATAGCCAGCGTTGGCTAGCGAAACGACGAAGAGATGTACCCACGGCGATGTGAAGAAATGTGAATGAAAGGGGAAAGAGCAGGATTAAGGAATTTAAGGTATTGGATTATCTAATGACGTTGAATGCGACATCCTAAGCGATCCGAGGCAGAGAGCTGCAGCAGCACTGCAGGGAGGACTAGAGCCACATTTACCCTACACGATCACGCGGTTTGAACCGTCGAATGCAACATGACGGAGCATAATCGTGTAATCGTACATGAACATGCGTACATACATACATACGCACGTAGTGAATGAAATGGTTTCAGGTAGCATCGGTTCGGTCGCGGGGATACGGGTACTACGGCTTGGGGTAAGGAACGTGTGCCGCGGAGCATATGGGGCATATAGGCAGGCAGATGGAAATAGAAGACGATAGAAGCCGGATTAAGGATAGAGCGGATATCAACAAGCGAGGAAATGACTGAGACAGACCCGTGATATGCATGCTAAGATTAGGGTTAGGGAAGGGAGTATTCGACGACCGCCGGAACACCGGGTCCGCAGCTTTTGTTAAGTTACCTTACCCAATACCTTAAGTAAGTTAACCGTATTGGATGCCAAACAGATAACGAAGAATTCGGCATCAATCATCGTCATCCACCTGTCTAATGTCGTGTAAATGAGACAGTGAGTGGGGGAGGGTAAGTCGAACGGATTCCGAATAGAAGGAATGTCGCCATGAATACAGATATGACGAGATGGCCCGGAAGATAACGCCCGGCTCAGTTTCTTCTCCCGTCCCGTGGTCAACCGCGCCGAGCGCCGAGCGGACTTGGCCACTTTGCTATTACTCCGTACCAAGACATTCGAGACGGCAGGTTCCGAAGTTTCCTACTGCGTCCCCTCGGTGTTCTAGGATTGGACGGTTCAGCATAGCTAATCAGGTGCCCACCTGATAGATGAGTGTTCATCGGCCGAACCCAGTTCTGTGAGATACACTTCATAGACCTAAGAAAGCAGATAATTGTCCAAAAAGCCTTACGGCTCGTATCATTCGAGTAGATCGCGCCAGATCATTCCATGATCACCAGTGAATCATTAGCCGCTACGTTGACCCTAGTTGACTAGTCTCGTCCATCCCTCCGCTAGCCCCTCCACCCCTGATCCACTGCCATCATCCCCGTATCTAGCTTATCATCTAGTCTCCTCCATTCACGCCAACACCCAATCGCATTTCGGCCGAAGATGGCCCGTCAAGGCTTATCTTTCAGTCTCGCAGTCTGGTAGTCTAAACGGTTGTCGAATCCGTCTACTGTATCGAGAGCCTTGACCATGGTGGCCTGTCCATTCATTATTCTCGATGACTGAGTATCACAGGGGAGTCCAGAGTGAACGATACTTTGCATTCGAATGACTATGAAACATGAACACCATCCTGGCGTGACACGCGAAGTATGCGAAATGAGTATGAAGTGCCTAGCGTAAAAGCTAACTCGCAAGAGCCAACCTGCCCGTGTCGAAGAAGGAAAGTAGAAGTCAACAGCAGGTAACAAGCATAATGGAGGTGCGGATGAAGGAAAGAAGCAATGCAGCAGGATAGAAAGGGATTGGCATGCGTGGGGAGGGGATGTGATTGGGATAAGGGAGGCAGGGGTGGGACTCAAGTGAAGGAGGAAAGTCGTGAAAGGAAGCTAAAGCAGGTCATAATGGCCGAAGCGATGCTCTATAATAGATGCTAAGAGTGAAAATGATCCGATAGAACTGTATCTATGCGTATGGGCGGGAAATGCGATGCGGTGTAAGTGGGAAACTGACGATGGACGTTGGATAGTGGGGTGGATAGTGGGTTGGATAGTGGGTTGGATAGTGGGTTGGATAGTGGGTTGGATAGTGGGTTGGATAGTGGTTTGCGGTTGGATACAGTTGTTTAGTTCCCTTGTGCAGACGGACATATCTCTTGCAAGGGACATGAAATGATGCGTCGAAATCGATTGATTCAACTGGCAGCGAGAACCAAGAATCCGAAGTTGTAACCAGCAGTGGAAGCGATGAGACCTTCTCAAGAGAAATAAAAGCCGCAGTAGTCGGGGCAAGGGTGTATTAAGAATGTACGATCTGATGACAGGAGATAGTTGCCCCACTACTCAGTACAGGACTCGGGTTCAAGGACGCGGCGCCAAGGTCGAATATCCAGGTGCCACTCGCCCGAAGGGTGGAGGATACACAACATCCCACAGACTCGATGGGCCTGCATACCTCGATCCAAGAGTGTGTTGACTTTGGCCGGTCGATGAAGAGGCTGCGCCGGCAGCAGACGACAATCCCGCAGGCTCTGGACCAGGTTTCCCCTTCTCCTTGTTCTCTCTCTGTATCTCTGCTTCATTCTCTCGGGAATCCTTCTCCTTCTCCCATCCGTTCCACGGTGTAGCCTGACGTCCTGTCTTGGATAAAGGTGCCCTCGATGGATAGGGATCATAGTAGTATGGGCTTTCGGCTGTTCGCCATATTGACGAAGAAGACGAGTGGTTGGAGTCATACGGCAGATTAGCGGGACGATTTGATGCTGCCCGTTTGGCGGATGATGAAGCGGTCTGGGACCCAGGCGGTTGTGAGATGACCGGCTGAGGAAGAGAGGCAGTCTGAGGAGCACGTGCTGGGTAGTCAGAAAGCCCATTATCAGACTTGCGATTCGCTGACATTGCAGCCGTATCTTGGAAGACAAGTTTACGCTCATCGTAATGACCAGTCGACCGAGAATCTGGTACCACAGTTGGTCTGCCACCCATCTTCGATGGTACGTGATTAGGAGGCAGTGGTAATTGCGATGTCGACACAATATCTTTGGTCGGGTATTTTATTGTGGAACCCGATTCTTCGGCCTTCTTGGACTTCGTAATACGTGGACGGCTCTTGGGAGCAGGCTGTTGTCTCCCTTTCGACAAACTGCCCAGATAGGCGTCATGGTAGATTGATGCCGTACCCTCTCGCCAATTCACAATAGCCTCTGTCTCCTTCTGCATCTGTATACCGGCAGAGGAAGATCGAGATTGGAGAGGCGACGGAGACCGTCTGAGAGGTTGAACGACAGGTTTCGCTGCTGGGGGCTTGATGCCCATTCGGGCCAGATCATCTTGTATATCCTGAGCGGCCATGGGCCCAATCTCAAGATCGACCCCGCGTCGTTGCCGGATCGTCCCGTCTGGCATTCGCACATCGTAGAGCTTCTCCTCGCCGGTGGAAAGCAGGTGTTTGTCATAGAAAGGCCAACCGCCTCCACCGCGTCCATCCCGAAGTCCAGGCATCGTGTGAGGTTTGCGACGGAGTTTTTGCTTTTCTGCATGTAGCTGTGACATGAGGTGTCGGTTCTCGAGTGTCATTACATCTTGCAGCTCATATCGGTCGTGCTAGGGGGGCGGGAAGGGGGCATCAGCAACAACCTTGTGTCATAAAGCATGGGAACCCACCTCCCACTGGCGTCGGACTTGGGCTTTGGTGGAATCTCGTATTCCAATGAGCTCGCGGTCCTCAAGTCTACGACAAATTCAGCGAGAGCTACACATAAATACCGAGGCAACACTCACTCGTACCGCGCGTCGAGTCGGTCAATTTGGATCTCCTTGCGCCTTGCAAGCTCATCATACATGTCGGTCAAAAGCGGATGAGAGCCATCCAGGATCATGCGAGTCTGCATATCCAGATTCTCAAGTGCCCTATATAAGTCGTCAGTGACGTTCACGCAAGTAGCGATACCTCAGACCTACTCATTAATCATGGCATGCCTCTCCATCTGTTTGGCTACGGCGACCGGATCGTCGGGATCAACTGGGAAACGTCAGCTGGTCCTCACCAGATCTGCGTTTCAGAAACAACTTACCCTCTCCCTTCTTCAACCACTTTCTTTTCTTCCGGGGAGCCCGGCCTAGACCGGAGCCTTCCGCCAAAGCCGGTACGGGGGGCTGACTCTCCTCCCCGCCAGTCTCCTGCGTGGAGGCAGAAGCAAGAGCCGCCGCCGCTGCTGCTGCTCGACGGATAGCCAGTGTACCCGGAATTGGTCCTTTGCGTTTCTTCCTGGGAGGTCCCCCAGACTGATGGTCAGCAGCAGGAATGGCGGGAGTGATCTCTTCGGTTTCGTCTCCGACCAATGCCGCCGGCTGAATCGCTGTAACAGGGGAGGTAGAATGCGATGACCGAACTTGTTCATGATTCTCAACATCAGCTTCCCCCTCCGTTTCTCCATTGACGACAAGATCATCGTCGTCCGGCATAAGCTCGTGGTCCAGCTCTGGCTCCCCCTCCTGGTCTAGAATCTCCCCTTGGAGATCATCTCCCTTGCTCGGCGAGACACCATACGGTACTTTTTCGTCTTGCATCTCCATCCCACTTAACCCCAAGCCACCATCAGCATCTACAATCTCTTCGATACTTGGGGAGAAAATCTCTTTCTTGAGCGCCGGCGAAGCTGTATTGGAATTGGATCGTCTTCCGTAGACCCCGAGGAGTCCACCACTATTCTCCTCTTCGATGGTCGACTCCGTTGATTGCCCGTCATGTTCTCGACGTTCCTCCTCGGTATCGTCAACCAATCTACGTTTGCCCTTCGCCTTATCACTGGGAGGGGACCTGTTCAGCGGGTTGGGAACGGTAGCTTCCAGATCCCTTTGTCGTTTAGGACTGAGAGAGGTAGACTTGAGGGGCTGAGATTGTGGGCCGGTAGGGGAAACAGTTGTTTGGGAGGTCGATTGATTAAAACTCGGATTAGACCGACGGTCAGAGGTAAGGGAAGTCGCGCGAGGTTTCGTTTCGACCTGGCTAATATCACCATCAAAGGGATTGGGTTTGCCGGACAAGCCCGTAAGTCGACGCGAGGATCTGGTCCTCGGTTGAGCAGCAATATCGTGCTGCTGGGTTGCGGAGGCGTCTAGGCCTATGAGAGTGGGAGAACCTTTGCTAGATGACGGTATGTCACCGTTAGCCTTGACGGGTGAAGTGGAGCTCTTTTTGCCTGCCGCCCTTTTTCCGAACGTGAGTTTGATACTCCGCGTGGGTTTAGGGTTCGAGGTCTCGGCATGTTCTGGAATTCCTCTAGAGGAGTAGGGTGACTCTTCATCATCATCTACTTCCATGTCATCGCGGTCGATGACATCCCCGCGGGAAGACGTGGTGCTGGGAGCGACCGTGATATTGGAACCCGAATCGGGCGACCTGGCTGCGCGGTGTCGGGAGCGTGTAGAAGACGACGAAGCTGACGTCGAGGCCGATGCCTGGACGGGAGAAGTGGCTCTACCGATACGACCGGGCTCGCGACGTGCAGCTGCCCGGGGACGAGGTGTTCGCGACGAGGAGGTATGCGCAAGCGGAACAAAATCCGGGGCGTGCGGGGACAGCATTACCGACGACGACATGGTGGTCGATATGCAATGGCAGAAAGAATGGGTTGGATTTTTGCGGAACCGAGCTGTCGCCGAAGAGCCCGAGATGGTCGAATGCGACTAATCAGCTAGAATGAGGTGCGGAAGCGCGTAAATCAGCACACGGAACGTTTAGGTTGAATAACAAGATCAATAAAGTGAGGGAGAAGAGTGGCCGAATAGAACGAGAAGACGGTAGACGGAATGAAACACCATTGTCTCACAGCTAGATGAGGGCCGCAACCACGAGCATCTCAACACAAGGATAACGCGGGTAACATCAAGACGGGAAAAGTAGAGTGGGGTAACAAGCAACTCCGAAGTGCAATCCCGGCGTTGCCCACGATGTTTGCAATCAACTAGGTATAGTCAGGCTTGAAAGGAATGAAGCCGACGACGAGCAGGAATAGGAGTGAGGTGGGCAGTAAGAGTGGATGCCGGAAGGCCACGATGATGGGGGGGGTGGTGGAGGTTGTGTGTTGAGCGGGTGTGCTGTTCGCTACAGGGAGAGAGAGTGCGCCGAACGCCCAAAACTGAAACGAGACAAGCTTAAGGGGGGGCAAAGAGGGAGCCAATTCGAGCGGAGTCCCCACGCGAGCGAGGTAGCTATCGTTACGTAAGGACTGATAGGGCGGGACGGATAAAGCGGCGAGTGGAGACCCCGGATTCCTGATCAGGGCGGAGGTCTCAATGGCGACCCTGCAGGGCACACTCGTCGACGCAAAACCGGCTGGCTCGCGAGCGCTTTCGAAACCGGGGCACACCTCTCCACCGTAGCAGTAGCCGTCACCGACCCATCCAGGAGGGGGGGTGCAGGAATGGTAGAGTTGGAAAGGTGAAAGTGAAGGGGGTTAGGACATGGAGTGGAGGATGAGAAGGATGGGAGCACATGGTAGACAGATGCGGGGAATAGCAAGGGACACGCTGGAAGGATCAAAAGAAAGCTTATCCCAAGTAACGGAATCAGAAGACAAAACTGAGAAAAACACGGCCTAAACCGCCGATCGCAGTTGAGAAGCATCCGACGACAGAGCTCGCATGCTATGGGACGCGTTGTGGAAGCATATGGCCATGCTACACATCCCGTCACACCGTGCAGGTGGATGGATAGATGAGGGATCTCGAAAAGGGTAGAAAGGAAGTGAGATCAAGCGGCAAGGATAAAGGAAAGGAGGGGGGGTGGAGGATGGTCCGGGCAGAAGGGAGCATCTCGACCACGATATGCCCATCTGTTTGGATGAGTAGTGGTGATGCATGCGGTGGAATCTCGACGTCGCATCCACATCCACGCACTGTGCAGGATGAGGGGAGTTGAGAGATACCAAGCATTGGATGTGAAAATGGATGCAAAGACATGGAGGAGTGATTGAAACGGGTGGAAAATTGATTCTGTCGCCGCTGAAAACCGACGGCCGTGAAGAGAGTAGTGATGACGCACGACACAAAATTGTTGCCACCCGGTCACATCCACACGTTCAGTGGGGGTAGGAGAAGATATGAGCACGAAGAGATGGGGTGGATGCGATCGCAGGAAACAAGGAAAAGCGGGATGGCAACCCCCCCTGGTTCGAGGTGAGCCCTCCCAACCGCAGCTCCCCGAGGTGACCGAAAATTGAATAGTTGTGACCAGTGGTGTAAACCCGTCATAAGAGTACCACACCAACGATCCAGTCCAAGAGAGTATCACAAGGATGAATAAAAGGAAAAGAAAACAAGTTTGGGACAACTCAGAAAAGTACTCACAAGTTCCCAATCACCCTAGAGCAGTTCTCCGTGCCAAAGTTGTCCACTGTCTCTGTACTCTGTTGGTCGAATTTCGATGCGTAGTATACGATCTTTTCCGTGGTTACGTGTACACTACACAGGGTGATGTCGAGGACAGACAGATAGGAGGGGAAATGATAATGGAGGGAATGTACTGGTGAGTATGCAGTGGGAGACGAGTGGAAATGACAATAGCAGCGAGAGTAGCGAGTACGAGATAATCCATCATTCCCGAGTTCCTAGTGTCCTAGTGAGGTGTCCTAGTGTGTCCTGGTGCGCGCACAAGGGGGCTCAAGGGGGCCAGGTTTCCTTCCGTTGCCGCCCGCTGATCGGTCGGCGGTCGGCCCCTTTTTTTTTCCCTGTTCTCTCTTTTATTCGTTTCTATTGCGTCTGCTCTGTAGTGCTCAGTTCTTCGCGTGCGTCGTTGAGCCAGCTTGGCTTCGTGCTTCAGTCGTTCTGCGCTGGAGACAGGATTTCTAGAATGGCTAATCCAGTTGGGAGGCCTGATGGAGGCCAGCCACTACTGATTAGCCTGTATTCGGGCCATCGGGAAGGTGTATATCCATCCCGAGGTCGTATGTATGCATGCATGTTCGTAGAGTCTGCACACGTTTTTTCTTTGTAGGGCCTTCAAGTGCGCACGCGGAGGCTGCTCATCCGTCTTGCAAGGCTTGTCAATGGGTTTGCAATAGCGAGGTCGGACATGATCTCCAGATCTTCAGACTGTATACTGTAGACTGAGTAGACTAGATGCCCGATACAGATCACCACCACTGGATTGATGCAGATGGGTGATGCGTGATGCCATGCGATCATTGATGATGGGTGATACACGACTAGTGTGGACTGGAACTGGACTGACATGGGCATGCACAGGATCCTGGGAAGCGTCGTATGCGTTGTTTCAGCCTTTTGATGGAGAGCAATTCGGATCATGCATGGTAGTATTCATCTAGACGTGTGATTAACTTATACGTTACTCTACCTCCTGCTTGCACTTGATAGACCAGTCAGGATGGGGTATGTGCGCTGAGCATCCGTGCACCCACGTACCATGTCCGTGTATTGTGATGACTGCATCATGCAAATCGAAACAATCCTATTGTACTTTATCTTCCGTAGTTCGTTACCAGCTAGATACAACGCCAATCAAGCCCTCCATCAACTAAATTATCCGCATCAACAACCAAATATCCCAGAGCAAGTCACTGAAAAAAGAACGGTCGCACTATCTATATTTCTATCCGGAATCTAGCCAACTCAACCCAGCTCATTCCCTTCCAGCTTCCAACTTCCCCTTACTCCCCGTGTCCACCTCTGGGATCCCCGCTCATTTGGTTCAAGAACGCCTCAATATCAAACGATCCCTGTCCACCTGCTCGTCCCATCCCCATCCCCATACCTATACCCATACCCAGATCCTCATCTACGCCCAGCCCGGCGTCCCCGCTACCATACCCACCCAATACCATCGAGATATCACCACCCAACGCCATTGACATGTCCATATCCATCCCCATTTGCATGCCCACCATATCCATCCCCATCCCCATAATGTCCATACCCGGTCCCATCCCCATGGGCTGGTGGCGATTCATATCGGTTGGAGACGAGAAGCCCGTTCCCGAGTGGAGATACCCCTGGCCCTGGGACTGCTGGGGACTAAGTCCGTTCCATAGAGATGCACTCGCGTTTCTGGGTATGAAGTTGGATGAATTCGGTTGACCATTCGCACCACCACCTCCGGTGGAGGATTGAGGGGACGTCATGAACAGGGCTGACGGGGAACCATCGACATTCAAGAACGACGCAAGTGATTCCCCAGCCCCGTACCATGGTACCGAGGGAGGTGCGGGAGTCGGTAGACCAGGTGAAGCCGATGCTGAATTCATCATCTGCTGTCTTTGGAGACTCGTTGTCGATCCACCCAATGGTAGAACACCAGCACCGAACGTTGAAACACCTCGGCGGGTCGAGCCTGGCCCGGCTCCGGGGAAGGGTGGCACAGCACCTTCAAACCCAGGGTTGTCCGCCAGCGTCGCCGAAGTCGCTGCCGATGTCTGGGAACGTGGCGACGGAGTGTTGGTAGCCTCCCTCATTTCTCTCGGACCATTAGGCGACGAGGCCGGACCGCCACCGACGCTGCCGCTCTGACCGAGTGACAACCGTTTCTGGGGCGGCGATGAGCCTACGCGACGAAGTTTCGCTGTAGACACCAAATGACTTAGGTCGTCTTCTGTTGATTCACCCTCGCCCCCTGGTGCCGCTGCTCCAGACGTCGACTTAGTTTTGGCCTTGGGTGGAGCTCGTGACGCGACAAACAGGGCCTCCTGAGCACGCTTTCGAAGACGAATCAAGATGGGTAGCCCATTCTTTGCGCGACAGCCTTCACGAGCTGCAGCTGACAGGTCGCAGACTATTGACATTCCCTGAAAGGACGGATTGGCGAAAGCGCATGTTGGAGCTCGGATGGCGATAGCCGATCTAATGTTGGTTGGATGAGTGAACATTCAGTCTAATCTCCGTGGACCGGGACTTACAGACAGACGGCTGATGAGAAAGCATGAAACCAGAAGAACCACCTGAACGAAGTTTGCGTCAGTACAGTCAGTTCAACGCAACCGATATGGTCCTGAGTCGATAGCACTCACCATCGAGCCACCAACGACGGGTGATAGATGACAAGCTGCTTGACAAGCTGTACAATCTCTTGTGCACTCTCATACAGAGCTACAAAGCTGGCACTAAATTTCGAATGCGACGGGTCTTCTGGGTTGTCCTTCAACGCACGCGCGAATGCCGGTCGATTCAAGAGGAGCCGAGTCTGAGCTACGAGTAGACGAATACCCAGTCGATGGATTACCTGGAGGCATATGAGCTCAGGTTTCCTTTGGAAGAAAGCTACTTACAAGGTGAGGGTGGATCATACGGTCTAAAGGCAGTTCTTGGATTGGAACGTTGGGTAGCAGCGTTTCTGGAAGACTTTTCTTGACTATTGGTAAAAGTTAGCGGCGTCGGAATTTAATGGATATTTTAGCTCACATTCTTGAAATTCTGAGTCAAGGGATGTCACGCTAGCATAAGTTAATGGCGTTGTTTGCGTTTGCTGTGGAATGAGATATCAGCGATTTGTTGACGAGCACAACAAGAAATATGTATCTCACCATCTCGATGACACGTTCCATCATGTGGATCAAACGATACTACTTTCCGTCAGCTCTTCACCTACATGCAGCAATACCATTATGCCTACCTTTGCATGGTGATCTACGGGGTCAGGTACATGTCAGTCAAACGCTCCTGTATCGCAAAAAAAAGACTCACATCCATCCCCATCAGCCAGAAGCTGTTCGTCCGCCTCGGGAAACTTCGTATCCGAAGATTTGTTGCTTGTAGCACAAGGTCTAAGCTGTGTCAGCATCGGTTCGATTTCCCAAAGGCGGTACTCACCGTCCGAAACAAAGTGCTTGCAGTCGGTCATATGTCTGGCATACCGGTCAATTGCTCTTCCGACAACACAGTGGCATGATGGACCTACCACAACCTCCCAATAAACTTGTCGCCTCTCTTCGACCTCATACATTGACAGTCCAAATGCCGACCCATCACGATGTAAGCCGAGCTAGAGACGCAAGTCATTAGCGTTACCTAGATTCGATATTCGTTACAGAGACGTACGCTTTGAGCCACCTTGACTGCCGTACCGAGAATTGGCCAGAATATTTCCGCACTATTACCGACTGGGGACGTTTTTCAGCTTAGCACGGAGTGTAACGAATGGTGTAGACTTACGATTATCGTTCATCATAAAGGTCCCCATCAGATGGAGGGCTTGAACGGTGGCCGGGCTTGAATGTTCAAGACCAATCACGCTCAAACAGGCTCGACCAAGAAGGAATAGCTCTTCTCCCCTCTTATGAACTGCAAAGTAGAAGCGCAAGTCAGTGTCTGGCTACCACACTCATCAGGAGAACTCGGCCGCCGGGGGGTAGCGAAGATATCACTGAAAACGGTCACTCACATGGCTGACGGGCGAGATCGAACATGACTCCGATGGCCATGACGAGGAAGACGCATGCGAGTTTATGTGCATTAGGAGGTGATTCGGTATCATACGCGTTCATAAGATGGTCGTTGTCGAACATAGGTCTTGGCAGAATTTGGTACCTGATCGGGCAGAGGTCAGCCACAAGGCACGCTCCCAAGCATTCAGCTGGAGGATAAAGGACAGATCTCCAGTCTCTTTTGTAATGCAAACCAGCGATAGGGCCAAGACTTACATCCAGTTGACATTTTCCCAGTAACTCTCCACCAAAGCCCTTCCCTCATCCTCCCAGTCTGGTAGCTTATCCCTCAGACCTGCAAGATCATAGGCCCCACTGCTCCCGGCGGCGATGAACGAGTCGTGTAAAGCCAATGCTCCGTCGGCATAGGCAGCTTTATAAGATTGCTTGATGTTTCTGGTGTTGGTAGGATTGGTCGTCCACTGGTTACTAGCAGCGGTCGCAGGTGGAGTGACCAGGTTGTGTTCCATCTGTCCATTAAATCTTGCTCCACCGTCATCTTCGGGCGAGAATGATTCGACTTTCGCAGCACTATTGCCGGAAGTTCCATTCGCCCCTAATCCACCTGATTGACGACTGCCATCCCCTTCCCCCTCGCCTTCACGGAGATATTCGCTCCCAGCAAAACTCCCGACGAATTTCGCCTCTCCTTCAACGCCTATTGTGAGGGTGCCAAAGGCAGATTCGACCACTTCGTCTTCCTCGTCGATCGTCCCTCCGTCACCAGATTTGACGGTGCTTCGACGAGGATAGGGTCGGGTGGAGGAGGATGCCGAGTCGCGGGGTGCAAAGAGGTAGACCGAAGCAGAGGATAGTAAGGGATGGGGCTCGTCATGATTTTCGGCATGCGATTGGGCGAGGGCAACTTCGAGTAGGGAGATTCGGTGATGCAGCTATAAATGGGTCAGTATGAAGTTGTCGTGGGGGGGCAAAGCATAGAGACAGAGCAAAACGAGAAAATACGCCTAACTAACCTCCTCGGTATTGGCGAGGATTAATCTGAAAGCAGTGTTTAGTCAGTAAACATCTCATCGATTGTCAGCGACTATTACTCGCCTTTTGCCCTTGCCTGTCCGCATCTCTCCATTAGGACAGATCTGTGCACAACCTCTCTTTTCACCTGTGAGAGCTTATCAGCGGCTGCTGATGGACGGTACCGTCTAGTCGCCAAGGCTGCACTTACAGGAAGTACATGGCCAGGTCCTCGAACATTTCAGTTTCAGCCTGAAAATCAATGGAATGCCGTCAGTTCTCTATTCGAAGGCCGCAGTCTTAGAGGATGAGACCCACCGACGACATTCGGCACAACTGAAGCTTTGTCTAGTGGGCTTGTCCTTGTCCGCCTTTCCAACTCCACCTCCGCCTCCGCCGGCCTTCATACCAGATCCTTGCTCATCATTTTCCGCAATTCCGGCGGCCGGCGGAGGGCCTATTGGCTCGGATGAAGGATTTGTGGCCGACACCATTGGATTATAGAGATTGAAAAGAAACAATAAGAGGGGAGATTGATATAGATCAATGTTGATGGTGTGGAGCGTCGGCGGGAAAGGCGCAGTCCCAGTTATCTGCTCTGACCGAATCACTGGCGTAGAGGATTAGTAAGATGTGAGATATATAGGAGACGATTGATTGATGTTGGACATACCGACCTACCTATACTGCTATGCTACGCTACGACCGCTGACTAATGACCTCCGGGCGTAATGAGATGCGAGGTTGGACCCCTAAACAAGAAATGGCCGAAGAACCGGGACAGCGGCTTTGTTGGCGAGCAGGTGACTGGGATCGTTGATGGAGGTCTCGATGGATCTTCCAAAGCCGTAAGGAAGAGACGCACGCTGCGCTACCTCGGCCGCTCGGTCAAGCACTAGATTGGGGGGCGAGGACGGGGATCGAAAAGCCTTGATGGCGGAGTGAGGCGTAAAATGGAGGGCTGCTATAGTATGATGATGGATTGATCCAATGCGAGAAGGGATGAA
Source organism: Phaeotremella skinneri (assembly GCA_001599695.1). Lineage (NCBI taxonomy): Eukaryota > Fungi > Basidiomycota > Tremellomycetes > Tremellales > Phaeotremellaceae > Phaeotremella > Phaeotremella skinneri. The sequence continues at coordinate 396,961 of BCHT01000008.1, read as the reverse complement.
AGATATGCACAATGACCGTAGAGCGAGGAGAGCGGCTGAGGAAGGCGCTATCCTGGAGCGTTGAAGATGAAGGGAAGTGCGACTGACTTTTTGTATGAAACAATGGTGTATCGAGAGGGGGTATGCCCGAAGAGTGAGCGAGCGATACACTGCACCAACGGAGTGAGCAAAGTCTTTATCGCCCATCCGCGAGACGTTTCGGTCTTTGGTGGCACCCCTGTTTTGACTGACTGGCCAGATAAGCAACAACAAGGACCACACCCATGTATAGACTGCAATACAAGACCCCTCTCTTCTCGAACTTGTTTCAATGCATCATCCTCTTCTGACAACGTGTACTGGAGGGCGGACTGGAGACGAAATGATGTCCCTCACACACACGCCGAGTGGTGTCTCGCATGCCTTGCAACAAGCACGGTGGTGGAAAACTATCGCAGGTTGAAAAGCTCCTACCAGCCAGGCACAATCGGGTTAGACCTCGCAAGAGGATATGATTGGCTGACGTGGACTGCATCGGATACTGACTGCATAGGAACATGTTTACGTTAAAGAAAAAAAGCCTCCAATAACACTGACGTACCCCCACCATGGGACATGGGCTGTGGTGCAATCGATATCGCGATCAAGCAGCTGCTTTGTCGCTTCGTTGTTTGCGACTAGAGTGTTCTGGGATGAGGTGAACCGCAAGATTGAGATTGATGCGGGACCTGGTAACGAGTCTAACCGTCTCAACCAGGTTTGCTTCTTTTCCCGCTTTTATCATAGTCGGAACAGAAGTGCAAGGGGGGGATGGGGGATGGAGGCGAGGGGGAGGTCTAGCATGTGCATTCTTCCTGGCCCTGAGCATTCAAGGTTCTCTCTCCTAGCTGTAGACCTGCTTCTTTACACTTGTGTTGCATGCAGTTTCCCCTCTTCCTGCATCCCTCATATTATTTCCATTTCATTCACTCCCTCGACCAAGCACTGACACGGCAAGCTCTGTGCACCTGCTGGTCGTCTTATCATCGTTGTCAAGGTGTACCGGGTGTGCTTTGGTTCTTCTGTCCCCCCGACCAATCGATCAGGACCTCCCCTTAAAGCCCCTAACGCGCGCCAGGCATAACTCGGAGAATTTACATACATAAATCCGGTCTCGTATCTCTTTTACCCGTCGTCCAACTAGTACTAAAAAAACCCATTCACAATTGCTCAACTGCAACTCCAAGCTAGACGAACGATCCACCGATCGACCAGACCATTTTCAGCAGGAATATCCATCCACTCACCCCATCGTCGTTATCATATCTCAGTTGTGGAAAGGGGTGTACGGGCAGGCGGCAAAGTGCAAGCAATTGATTGGTGCGAGGTACGCTTTCAGTTCTCCTTCATCGTCCCCCGTCAATTTCAAGTTACCTTTGGCTTCGTCTAGATCTAGAGCGTTTCACCTCCTCCTATCCCCCCCATGGCTCATGTCTCAACCACTTCCCTCCTTCCTCCATCGCTCTTGACCCTTCCTCCTCATCCCTTTCTTCGGCCCCGTTCGGCCCTGTCCTCGCCGGTACATTCTGGTTTCTTTGCTACGTTGGCAAAACCCACACTCCCATAGAGAAACATCATGAGTGATTACCTCTCCCTCCCTTTTGCTCTCGTCCAACCCTCTTTCTCGTCCATCGCTGGCCATGTCGTTCTGTCCGCGCAAAGGCCGCGACAGAATATCTGTTAACCAACTCGCAGGTATGCAGCCCTATCGACCATCAACGGTCTCTGGCAATAACGACAATCCCAAGTACCCCGAAGTCCAATCTACTGCTTCCAACAACAACAACCCTAGACCGTCCTCCGCCTTCCTACACCATCTCCCACCTCCCTTCCCATCCGCATCGTCTCCGCGAAACTACCTCCCCACCTCGCCCAGTATACGCGAAGTCCCTTCACCCTCGGGCGGAATGACAGATCCCCAGAGCTGGGCCCACAACATCAACGGTGGTTCTTCTCGTCAACGATGGAGTCCGCCAGGTATCTCGCCTCGATTGAATGATGGATCAGGAAACACTCGACTTCCACCTCTCGCTGATTTCCCTCACCGAGGCGCGACACCTGCCATTTGGGATCCACCCGCCGAGTCTCCCGTTTCATATCCTATCGTCGGCGTTCGTCACGACGTACCCCAGTATGGATCAAACTACAACTATCGACCATCCTCCTCTTCCCAAGCCTCCGCACCTCCTCTGATCACTCCTGTCACAGGCAACGGTCAACCTCTGCCCAATGCGCGAGACGACTTGAGCATGTCGCCGTCATCGTCCTCGAGACCATTTCCAGCCGACAAGAACCCTGCTTCCGCTTCGGATAATGACATTCCTCAGAAGAAAAAGAAGAGACGGGTCGCCTTGTCTTGTGCAGAATGTGCTAAGCGGAAACAGAAATGCAACAGGGAAACACCTTGTCAGCATTGCTTAGCAAGGCGTGTCCCGGAGCTCTGCGTTCCGTACAAGAGAGAGGGATCACCTCCGCCTCGACCCGCCAAGGCAGGATCGGCTGCAGTATCAGGGTCAGGCGAAATCACCCCGTCACGGAAGAAGTCCCCTCAAGAACTGAACAAGTCTGAGCTGGCAGTGGAAAGTGAGAATGCCACTGCATCGGCGGGGAAACCAGCCATCACCGCTGTCCGACCACCGATGATACTACCGACCATCAGTGTTCGTGTGGGCCGTATAGAGAAGATGTTGAATGCTGTGCTCAACAGGGTGGATGGGGTAGAAGGAACTGCGCTGAACGAATGGAGAATAAGTGAGTTCTTCCAAAGGTCGATAAATAACCAAGCAGATCATCCACCGGCGGCATCTCCACGATCGATCAACACCCTACAATTACCTTCTAATAATGCTACAGACCAGCGCAGAGAATCCTCTTCGACAGATTCGCTGACTGATAGTCGACCTGGCCTCGGTAGTGAATCTGTTGACGTAGAGGGCGAGGATAAGTGGGACGACTTGGACAAGGGAAGTTCAACGCGGAATCCTCTGCCGCAGTCGGTGAGTGTTCAAGCTCTCGTGATGATTTTATGTGGATGGACGCTCTCGCTGATTCCGATCCAGCTCGTCAATCAACCATCAGAATCTCTCTCGGCCGGAGTCGACTATCACGGGACCCCAGCTGAGATGCTGCAAAAGCTGTTCCAAGATTGCGGAGTCAGTCCTCGCCAGGTATGTCTGGATGATCCACCAAGACGGCAAGAACTCATGTTTCTATAGGTCCAGGATCTCATGCGAGATTTACCGGAACAAAGTTCGGCAGAAAGCATGGTCGGTTGGTTCTTTGAAAAGTTCAACTTTGTGCGATATCCAATAGATGAGATGCTATTTCGTCGTGGTAAGGAGAAGATTTTCATATCATCGTAAATTCCTTAGCTGACCCCCTCTAGCTTTCGATGATCTGTACTCTTCTGCCCCGAACATCACTCCAGGTTCCGTCCTGGCTCTGCCTTTGGTCTTCATCGTCCTCGCTATTGCCATCCGGATAGCCCCGGAACTATGGTTCCCGTCGCCTGAAGAACGGAGAAGACGAAGTCTCAAGATGTACTGGGACTGTAAGCTTCGTCTTTCACCCATCTGTCGCTAGGCTAATGCAACATTGCAGCAAAAACGGCAATTGTCATCGCCTCTGCTGTAAAGTCAGAAAACTTACAACTGGTGGAAACACGGATTCTTGTGAGCACTGGCTGTCTTTGCTGTGTTTTTTTTTTCGGACGTTGATCGTTCACAGTCCGGTCTTTATTTGATTTTGATGCATGAGCGTCGACTTGCCGAAGGATGGGCCGAGTTCAGGGCAGGTCTGACAACAGGCCAAGCGATCGGGCTGCATCGAGATGGCGCAAAATTGAACCTCCCAGCTTACGTGACCGAGTATCGGCGGAGATTGTGGTCATATCTCTGTCATGCTGATGCTACGTGAGTCTCACAAGGCACATCACTATGTTCTGGTAGGTTCTGACTGGCCTACAGGTACTCTTGTTTGCTTGGACGGCCCACTTCCATCGATACGTCTTGCGTCGATACCTTGTAAGCGACCGAGCTTGGATGTCACGATTGTCATTAATCTCGTTCTCAGGCCACCGTCGAATCTAGACCTTCCAGACTTGTTTCAGGATCCAGATTTTCGCCCTCATCCACTGAACGAACCTACAACGGCCACCTATCTCATTCTCCGTAAAAAATTGGCAGACATTGTCAATAAGGTGAGGAGTGCTTGACAAGCTTGGGTTGGCTAGGACTGACTTTTTATTCCACAGATGACACATCACTTTCAACGATTACACGCACAGACCCAGTACACCGATGTCCAGAACATAGATCAGGAGTTCAAGCACTTTGTGGCCAATCTTCCACCACAGTTCAAGATGCTCAACCCGGATAAGACATATGACAAAGGTAAGTTGCGCTTTGTTCACGATTCAATCGCTTACAGGACGTTTGTAGATCTCAGATGGCTACCCGTACACCGATATTACATTTGCACCGAGATCTTGCATTTCACTATCATCCTGCATGTGGGTTTGTGGCTGTCTACCGACGAAAAGTGCTGACTGCTCCGCCTTCTAGCGACCTTGGCTGCTGCGAAAGCTACGGACCAATCGGTATGCCCTGTCGAGGTCTGCTTGCTTCGAAGCTGCCGTCACGGACTTCAAGATTGTGAGCTGCCTTTTATATGTTAGGTGCTCAGTACTAATAAGGCGCAGAGACAAGCGTTCAAGATTGATTGTCCAGACTTCTTCGAGACGTTACTCGGCAGCTCCTTCAGGGAATTTGTGAGTCGAGACTTGTTGAGAACGGCCTTGGACAGCCGCTGACATATATCAGAACGCCGCTATGATCGCCGGAATTAGCATGCTCATTGACTCTGTAAGTCTTCATAGGAAGGTCACAATCAGCAGCTGATGTCGCCGCAGCGTGGACAATATGCCAACGATATGCGAGCTATCATGCAGAGTTTCATGGAGCAGCACCCTCACGACCCCAAGATGGACGACTTCTCTAAGAAGGAAGCTGCAATCGTGTGTTCTCTCTTCTCCCTTCGTGCCACATGACTAACTCTGCAAATCCGTTAGATCTACACTCTCCATCACCGTATCCAAGAAATGGAGGAGAGGCGCGATCGGGCTAGAGGTCATCCACGACTGCCGCATGACAACACTTCTTTCGAGCGGACCTCGCCAAGAAATCCCTCTGCTCCGACAGCGCCGCAGCATATGCCACCCCCGCCGAACAACGCTTCTGTGCCTCGAGCTATCCCAGGATCGGGTAGCTCTTCGTCGAGTCCTAGAGTTTCACTAGGCATGAGAACTCCCTTGACTGGATTCGCTGGCAATGCGTATGCGTTAGGAGCAAGCCCGGAGGAAGACCACCCTCAAAGACTGTAAGCTGTCCGCCATCTCATCCTAGAGACAGGAAAACTGACACACTTTCAGACTCGATCACTGGTTATCCCACAATAACAGTTTCGGTCCGGGAGCAGACTCGACGCTACACCAGTCGAATGACTACTACTACTTCCCATCGAATACCGATCCGTCTGCCCAAAACGATCCTAATCAGAACTACCTCCCGCCAGGAAATATGCAATACACGGGCAACCCCAACTCTAACGCTGGAGCAATTGTTAATCCCAATATCACAACAGGGGGTAACGGGGGATACGACTCGACGGCTATTTGGTTTGATCCAAGTCTCGCGATGACTGGTCCAATGATGGGAATGGGTATGGCTATGCCTACCATGCATTCTTCTGCGTATGCTGGGGGGTTGTCGGCAAACTTTGAAAACGGCGATGGGAACAATCAGACTTTCTGGAACGTATTGGTGGACGGTAAGTCTTAGTCTCCATTGTGTAGTCGTCGGTCTCCATTCTTAAGCTGTTGCTAATTGTGTTTGTTTGTCGATATTCAGGTATCGTCGGCGGTGTGAATACTCCTTTTGACACTCAGATCCCCATCGGGAATACACCGCAATGATGGACTTGATGTTGCATTGAGGAAGCGAATATGCATGGACTAGGCTGTAATATGGATAGGCCTCGGGCTTGAGGACACATGACAACTGAATGGATGAGGGTGAGATGCAAGACAAGGTGCGGGGCGGCATTTGCAAAACAATCTATGAACGAGGTCTATAACGCATTGGGATGTAGTCTCATGTTCTTATGTATATTCTACATACAGCGGTGTGTTGCGGATTCGAGGCTGAGCGACGACTACAGTACTACAGCCCATGCAGACGTGGTCGTATACGAACATTACACCGTAAACTGAGTGCCACCACCATTCAGGTAGACTGTATCGATAAACCCGAATTACGTAACCGTTATCCTGCCCGCTTGGGGCAATAACCGTAACCGTAAGCGTCGGGACCGGGGGAGGGAATCGTTATCACACGAGCAACGGGCTAGAGCTAGTCCCCCAAATGGGCCCTTATCGGTCGACGTGCTTCTTCCTCATCGTTTCCTCATCCCATCTTAACTCATATCATCTCATCCCAACATCCATTTCACTTTGCATCCATCCATCCATATCTCATCCCATCTTGCACTACCATCACACTCTCCCCAATCTAGTTGTATAGCTTGTCCACCTCCATTCATCTGTATCACTTATCATCATGCGCTCTACCGCGCTCGTAGCTCTCCTCCCCTTCCTTGCCACTCTGGCCGCTGCCCATCCCCACAAGGCAGGACATGATCATTCGCTCCATTCTTCCCACCGCATTCGCAAGTCTCTCTCATTTGGTCCTACCCACTCGCACGCCTCTTTTGAGGTCCTCGACGAGCCTGTCAGCGTCACTTCGTTGCTGGGTGAGCCCGTCGATGTCAAGGAGGTGGCGAAGGAGTTTATCGCCAGTAAGATCGGTGCTAAGCATGGCGAAGGGTTCTTCCTTCGTGAGGATGTGAGTACATGTCTTCCTGTTCTTTATCCAGCACCATTCTGAGCACCATGAGAAACGGATGTCACGGATGACATCCCCTTCTCCCTCTGGATCCCATATACTCAGCCACCCCGCTAAACCTTATTTGCTGACGCGTCCATCCATTCAGACTTACACCGATCCCCGCACCCACATTACCCACGTCTACGCTCGCCAGCTGATCAACGGTCTCGAAGTCGCTGATGGCGATATCAACCTCAATATCGATCGCGATGGCCAGATCCTGTCTTGGGGTAACTCGTTCCACCCTGAAGCTGTTCCCGATGCCTTCTCCCTAGGTCAAGGAAGCTCGGGCGAGACCGAGCGAGTCTGTCAGACTCTTCAGGATACCTTGAAAGCCCATGAGGAAGAGCTGGCTCTTGCCAAGGGCGAACAAGGTGCTTGGGGTCTCGTTGAGGCTGCTGCACAGGCTGTACTTGGCAGCCAAGGATCGGCTTTCGCCACCAAGGAAATCGACCAGGATGAGGTCACCAAGATTCACAAGAACATGCGTCATATCAACCACCACATTCATGCTGTTTGCAACACTCCCTCCGTCGCCGCTGCATCTGAATCGGTCCTGACTCCCGTCGAAGCTCTCCTCTCCCTTCTCCCCCGAATCTCCCCTCGTCCTGCATCCGCGCAACCTGCTTTGTCGGCTGTAGACCTGTTCTCGACTCCTCAGCACTCGCTCGCTCCCAAAGCCGCTCCCGCTGAGCCCCCAACCGAGATTATCTCAGGCTCAGGACTCGCTGAAGCCGGTGTCGTCAGTGACGTCCCGGCTCGTTTGGTGTATACCCAAACCTCCGCTGGTGTTCCACGCATGGTTTGGCGGTTCGAGGTAGAAATGAAGAACAACTGGTATGAGTCTTATGTCGATGTCGAGACTGGGGAGGTGTTGAAGATTGTCGATTGGGCGTCCGACTCGCCCACTGATCACCATCACAAGCTGAAAGGTGACGGCAAGAAGCAAAAGCCCCTTCCTACTCCTCCACCAAAGGTTGAGCCGTACTCTTACCTTGTCTTCCCCTGGGGTAAGTCATTACTACTCGTTACACATTACTGTATTGACTGTTCCATCAGGTATCAACGACCCGTCCACTGGGAACCTCTCCGTCGAGGTTCGTCCTTGGGACACTCTGGCCTCCCCTGATGGATGGCACTCGATCCCGACCTCTGCCAACCCCTGGTCATCTGTCCACATGCCCGGTATGAACGTCACCAAGAACTACACCACTTTCTACACTACTGTTGGCAACAACGTCATTGCGCATGAGGACTGGGAGGGACAAAACAACTATGTCACCAACTACCGACCAGTTAACAGCAGCTTGGCATTCGTCTACGACTACGGAGAACCGGATGGGCTGGCTCCCAAGGAATACGTAGATCTGGTTGTCACTCAATTGTTCTACACCTCGAATATGTACCATGACCTTCTTCATCGATATGGGTTCGACGAGATCTCGTGAGTCTTCAACGTTTGTCTCAGATGATATTTCTCGCTGACTTTATACCTTAGGGGAAACTTCCAAGCGTATAACTTTGGAAAGGGCGGTAAGGGCAACGATCCTGTCATTTGTAACGCCCAAGACGGTAGCGGGTACAACAAGTGAGTATTACCATGCTGCGAAAAGATTCCAGCTGACGCCTCTCTCAGTGCCAACTTCATGACTCCCCCAGACGGACAAGCGCCTCGAATGAGGATGTATGTCTGGGACACTGCTACACCTTACCGTGACGGTGACTTGGAAGCTGGTATTGTCATTCACGAGTACTCTCATGGTCTTTCTACCCGTCTCACTGGTGGACCCGCCGATTCTGGATGCCTAGGCTGGGGTGAGGCTGGTGGTATGGGTGAAGGTTGGGGCGATGCTATTGCCACTATCATCCGACAGATCGAGGAACACACCTTCGATGCGTGAGTTGATGGGCGGCCTGGTATGTGGATATTGTGCTGATGAACCTTGCAGAAATGCTACGGACATGTTCGCCATGGGTGCTTGGGCTGCTAACCGTGACGCCGGGATCAGGAACTACAAGGTTTGTTTGGTTACTTTTTGGTGAGGTGAACGCCTCACTGACAGAAATGAACAGTATGCGTCCAACGCTACCGTCAACCCGTCGACCTACAGGACTCTTGACAGACCTGGGTACTATGGTGTCCACGCCATTGGCGAGTGAGTAGCCACATTCGTGTAATATTGGATCACACTGACCATGCTTCCCAACGTCAGAGTCTGGGCTGAGTTCCTGTTCGTCATGACCGAACGCCTCATCGCCGAGCACGGCTTCTCCAAGACTCTCTTCCCCCCGACCAATGCGTCGGCGCCCAACGACTTCTACACGAAGACTGCGTCCGAGTCCGTGGACGACTTTGGCCGTCCTCTTCCCCTGATCCCGAAGCACGGAAACACCCTCGCTCTCCAGCTCATCATTGACGCCATGAAGATCCAGCCGTGCAGACCTTCCTTCTTCCAAGCTCGTGATGCCATCATCCAGGCTGATAGCATCCTTACCGGGGGTGTTAACGGATGTCTCATCTGGAAGGCCTTCGCGGAGCGGGGCTTGGGCAGCGACGCGGCTGTTCGAGGACAGACTCCTTGGGGTGGAGGTATCAGGACTGACGGGTACAAGTTCCCCGAGAAGGTGTGCAAGGCCACCAAGTGAGGTATTATCTTTGATACATCTTCAGTTTTGCGAGGGGGCGGAAGTGCTACAGGTAGAATAGGATACGGTACACGGGTACGGGGTGTTTAAACATTTATTCCAACCGGGTTGGTTATAGAGGTTTAGATAGGTACAGATTGCGGCGGGTTGTAGATTCTAGCATTCATTTGTACGTCGATGAGCCGCCGTCGGCATTGTACTGTACAGTTTATCTGATGCTATATGAATTGTATGAGCGATGTTTTGGTTGGCGTTGTGGAGAGGACACTGAAGTGCCACATACCATACGGGCTTACAGTATCTTGTCGGTCAAATCCCATGCTTGTCCTCTAGTGGCGCATTCGGGATATCGGGATATCGGGATGAGGTGATTTGCCTTCTCTGCATTTACAAATCTAGGACAAGGGGGGCTAAGGGCTAGGAGTAACACCAGAGAACGATGTAGAAAGCACATCGAGTGTATAACAGTAGTATAGCAGAGATGAATCGATGGGACCGTTTGTCAGTCGGGCATGAAGGTACATCTTACAGTCTATATACCTGCGTGATAGACAGGGTATTGCGCTGCATCGCCGATTGTCTAGTTCATGTTTCTTCCAAAGGCGAGCAAGTCAGCAATCAGCAGACACAGTGAATGTTGTGCGTGTGATATATCGTATGGGGCACGCATCAAGTGCATAAGAGTAGTTTCGAAACAAAATTCATTGCTACCATCCACAAGTCTCCCTACTCGGCCTGTACAAAGGGCGAACGGCGGCAAAAACGCTCAAAGCAAAACCACCTGCTACATCGATGCCCAAGAAGAAACAGGACAACTACTCCCTCTTCCGTTTACCTAACCCTTCCAAAACTTCCTGAAGACCTTCTCCAGCTTCTGGTCCGGAGTTGCCGGTTTTGAGGAGTAGGTATTTTAAGAGTTTGTTTTCGGAGGCTAGGGCGGATTTCTCGGAGATGAGGGTTGAGACTTGGGTTTCTAGGTCCTCTGTGGACGGTGTTAGCTGTTTGATAGGATTGGGTCGGAAAGGGATGTACAAGGTTGCAGAGGGGATGAAAGATACATACTGGCTCGTCGGTCTAGGGCTTGTTCTCTCTCTTTCTTTTTTAGACGGAATCTAGCGGATGCTTCGGTGTTTCGTCGCCGTTTGCTGAGGAATGTCAGTGTGTGATGAGGACAGAGGGTGGGAAGACACTCACTCCTCCTCAATCTCGGCCATACCTGCGCCCAACTTCTTTAGACGTTTAGCACCAGTGACACTACCGTCTTCACCACCATACTCGCTGCCATCCCATGCGGAACCCGAGGGGAACTGCATGACGTCTACGGTGTTGATACCCGCTGCTGGCGTAGGCGCCGCCGAGTTCGTACCTGCCGCATTGAAGGGGACAGGTAAGGGAAGGAGGTAGTTGGTAGGAAGGGATGGAGGTGGGAGGGCCGAGTTTGCGAAAGTCGCCAAGAATGATTCGAGAGTTGGCGCGGTGATTCCGTGCTGTTGGTGTTGGTTCTCGGCGGGTGTAGCGGGTGTGGGAGCGTCTTTGGTGGAAGAGAGTGGTGAAAGTTCCTCCTTCTTCTCATCCATCCCCCCACCCAATGGTTCGGGTTGGTGCGCGTTCAGGGATGGACCAAAGATGTCGTCGGTCCTCAGGAAGGACCAAAGGCCTTCTTCCTGTTCTTGGTTCCAGGCTGAGGATGGGGGTGACGATGATGATGGGAGGGTGTTGAGGGTTTGCAGATGGGCTGGAAGATCGGGATACATCGTGGGAAGAGAGTTACACCGGGGTGGGGTTCCAGATGAAACGAGAATAGGTGCGGGTGAGGGAATAAAGACTCGATGATCAAGGTCGAGCGGCCTTTGAATCGGTTACGATAGGAAGACCAACGAAAGGACCCAAGGTAGGTGGGGCAAATTGGGTTTCACAACTTGAAAAGAACGTTCGACTGGGGCTGTCCGATCTAATGGATCGTCAAGTCACCGTGCCGAGAGACCTTGTAGCGATTCTGTTGCTGTTGCTGTGACTGCGGGCAAATGAATCGAGAAGAAGAGACGAGTCTGAGTTGAGTGATGCAGGACGTCGAGAAGAACAATGGCGCAGTGTGGGACCAGACGGTGTACTTCTATACTCGGTTAGATGTGGACTGGGTATTTGATGGAGACTCAAAGTGGGGGACAAGTCAAGGTGGGCAGAAGGATCCTGAGGGAGGGCCGAGTGGAAAAACGTGTTTTGATGGGAACCTTGTCTCTTCTTTTAGGGCTTTTCGATGCGACGCTGTTGACCTTGCGTGCTTTTGGGGGTTGACACTGTTCTTTTTGGGCGAGATGCAAGTCGGAGGGGACGATGCGAGGTGAGAAAATGAGATGAGAGATGAGATGAACGAGTAGACGATGCAGCAGTTTGTGGTCGATGAGAGGGGACCAAGGGGCGATGTAGGTTCTCTCCCCTCTCTCTGTGCTCTCCTATTTCCTTGCTCTGCTCTGCCGCTTCTTCCGACCCCCCGCCTCCGGGAGACTCCCGAACGAATTCCCCCTTTCGGCAACTGTCACGGCCGTCTGACTCAGCGAAAGAATTCAAAGTACACCAATCAAAAAGCCATATATGACGTGTATTATCATAGTTTGGATGGGTCGATTTTTCGATAGAAATTTCGCCGCGGCGTTTAGATGTGGCCAATTTGGTCGAAACCGTCCCGTTGCTTGGTTGCTCGCTGGTTCGCTGGAATAGTTGTCGTTGTCGTTCAACTACTTGAGCTGTCTCTCATCCTTCAAGTCACTCACTCTTTTCCCCTTACTCTTTTCGGTCAGCTGAGGAATTGGACAACATGCCTGTGAGTGTCTTTTGCTTCTTGGATAATGGGATCTTGCATCCCGCATGGACGTTGTGTTGGAGCGAGGTTTCGATGGATTGTGAAGATGGGTTTGAGATGGCCGGATTTTGAGGGACGGTCGTGAGCGGTCTGGGAGGATGAGGGTGAAGCACACGAAATGGTCATGGCGAGACTGTTATCATGAGGATGCGAGAACTGCAACGAAGGGGGGAAGGGCTGGTAGCTCGTCGACTCGTTATACGATGTGCGGTATCTGAGACGATAAGAGAGGGATGGGATGGTCCAGCTACCGAGGAACCTTTCTGGACATACCAGGGCTAGACTGGTGCTCCAGACCCTATGATCCATAACCATCCCATCCACTTATGCCGACTTGACTCTTGCTTCTGGCTATAACACGAATCTTACTGACTCGATCTTAGGCCGCCCAGCCATCCACTTTCAAGCGTTTCGTCGAGGTCGGCCGTGTCGTCCTGGTCAACGATGGACCTTCGTCAGGCAAGCTTGCCGTTATTGCCGAGATCATCGACCACAACAGGGTGAGTTTGGTGGCTTAAGTAGCTTAGTAGGAACTTCACTGACAAGTATTCAACCTACCCCTGTCTCTTTACCTCCTCCCATAATCTGTCATTCAACTATAACGCCATCCTCTGTCAACCACCAAAATGTATTCTCCTACTCAGGCCCTGATTGACGGCCCAACCACCTCGGTCCCCCGTCAGCAGATCGCCTACCGAAACCTCATCCTCACCCCTTACACCCTTGCCGCCCTTCCCCGAGCGGCCGGTTCCGGAGCTATCAAGCGAGCCATCGAGAAGGCTGGCGTTACAGAGAAGTGGGAGGCCAGCGGATGGGCCAAGAAGCTGGCTGCCAGGCAGACCAGGAAGGTGTGTTTTTGTGTTCTCCACCTTTTGCTGTTAGACATTTATGGAAGATTTAAGACTGGGTGTACGGTAAACTGACATTGGCATGGCTATTATAGAACTCTTCCGACTTTGACCGATTCCAGATCACGCTCGCCAAGAAGGGTCGTCGGGATCTGATCCGCAAGGCTTACGTCAAGGAGAAGAAGGCTTCTGCTTAGAGTGGGTTTTTTGTAGGGCTAGATGTGGGAGGGGGGAGGGAAGGGGTACTTTGGTACAAATGGGAGGACGGCAATTTGTACAATTTGAATACAAAGCGTCGTGCTTTCGTGGTGTTATGACATCCATCCATATTCATTGGTTGGCGGCAGAACCTTGCAGTACGTAGCGCTGCGCTGTATGGGTGTGACCCGGTTGTGTCTGGCGTAGGCCGGGGCTACTTACTGATTCAAGCTGAATTGTGGGGCATTATGGCGTCCATGCTAAAAGTTGAATGAGGTATCTCTTCACTAACTTTCACAGGCTTGGCTTGGGCTTGGTATGCTTTGCTGCGCTTGCGTGAAGCATAGCTGTGTGTTCAACTCGCCGGGCACGCCGAGGTACATACATGCTCGCCGTTGCCTGCAATTGCCTGTCTGCTGTATTGGACGTGCCACACTCGGATGAGCGCCGACGACGTCACTAATCTACCGCACAGCACACAACAGATTGTCTATTCATTACCCACCCGTTCTATCCATCCATCTCATCCAATCCATCTATACATTCATCCATTTTATCGCTCTATTCGCCACCATCCACCTTCCATCCACTTTACTCACCACCACTTCTAACAAACCACATTCATAAACCACTCAAACATACCGTAACCCATAACACAACATCCCACATCCTTCAACCCACCCCAACCCACGATGCAGGCTATAAAGCTCAGCAAGAAGTATCCCGAATTCAAGCAGGATGAGATATTTGATCTGATCAATCAGTTCAAGTGAGTTGCACATCTCCTCGTTCCTGGGCCATTCCTACTTCTGTAACCGGCGAAGGTTCTCAGGAAGCAAATGGTTTTCATTCCCTTTGTGAACAACTTCTGTTTGAGGTTGTGTCTAACTATAGATATACTGCGCCTTTGTTACTGAGGCTGACGTTTCATTTCGCTTGTAGACAGATCGACGTAGAAGAGCGGGGATCTGTTGATAAGGCTACTGTGATTTCTTCTTTGCAACACACCGGAGAGGCGGACTATGACTCGGTGAGCTCTCTGTTGTTATCTTTGAGAGACATTCGGGCCCCAATTTCCTGGCACTGTGCAGCTAATCCTACAATCTAGGCTCGAGAGACCCTGAAGAATGTTAACATTGATTCGAGTGGACGAGTAGAGTTGGAAGATTGGGTTCAGGTGGGTTGTTCATTCTTTGTACTCTGGAGATAGTCAACTGAAGCTTCCGTTATGATCTAGCTTCATTCCCTCCTGCGGAAAGCCAAGACTGCACCCTTGTGAGTATATCCCTCTCTGCGATCTATGGAAGCAACTGACAGACAACAGACTCGCGACGAAGAAGGGGAGAGTCACTGTCCAGGGTACGGCGGGCACGAATGCCCAACACACGATCAATCAGGATGAGAGGAGTTCATTTACCGATCATATCAACGCTGTTCTGGCGGGTGACAAGGATGTCGGGCATCTCCTTCCTATCCCAACAGATACAATGCAGCTCTTCGATGAGGTTAAGGGTGAGTTCCGCTGTTCCCCCATGACCGCTCAAGGCATCCTGCTAATAAAGTTCGCAGACGGCTTGATTCTGTGTAAACTCATCAACGACTCCGTCCCCGATACGATCGATGAGCGTGTCTTGAATAAACCATCCGCTACCAAGGTCAAGCACAAAGCTCTCAACGCCTTCCAGATCACAGAGAACAACAACATCGTCATCACCTCGGCCAAGGGTATTGGCTGTTCCGTCGTCAACATCGGTCCAGAAGACATCTCAGAGGGCAGGGAGCATCTGATTCTCGGTCTGATATGGCAGATCATCCGACGGGGTCTTTTGTCTAAAATTGATATCAAGATCCACCCAGAGCTTTATCGGTTGTTGGAGGACGGCGAGACTCTGGATGAGTTTTTGAGATTGCCACCAGACCAAATCCTGTTGAGATGGTTCAATTACCATCTGAAAGCTGCCGGCTGGGGACGAAGGTGAGCTGCGGCGACATTAACGCAAGCTATGTGTACAGTCTGAGAGCTGATTTGTTTATCGCAGAGTCGAAAACTTCTCTAAAGATGTCTCGGATGGGGAGAACTACACAATCCTCTTGAACCAACTCAAACCCGCCGAATGTTCTCGGGCCCCTCTACAGACCCGCGACCTCACCCAAAGAGCCGAAGAAGTACTGCAGAACGCCGATCGGATCGGATGTCGACGTTTCCTAACCCCTTCCTCGATGGTTGCCGGTAACCCCAAGCTCAATCTGGCATTTGTAGCCAATTTGTTCAACACTTGGCCAGGACTGGAACCCCTTCAGGAATCGGAGGCCCCGACCCCGGTGGAGGACTTTGATGCCGAGGGAGAAAGAGAGGCGAGGGTATTCACCCTTTGGTTGAACAGCTTGGATGTCGAGCCTGGAGTGTACAACTTGTTCGAGGATCTCAAGGTGGGTACCCTTAATTGACTGTTGGATACCTTTCAGCATTAGACTCTTGAGTGCAGAAGGACTGATCAACGTTTTTCATGTATCCAGGACGGCTACGTCCTTCTACAAGGTTTCGACAAAGTCATCCCCGGTTCTGTCATCTGGCGAAGAGTGTCCAAGCCTAAAGAAGGGCAGGAATTGTCCCGTTTCAAAGCCGTCGAAAACACCAACTACGCCGTGGACCTAGCAACTGCCAACAAGATGCACATGGTCGGCATCCAGGGCGCCGACATTGTCGACGGAACCCGAACCCTCGTCCTAGGCCTGGTCTGGCAGTTAATGCGACTCTCGATCAACCAGACCTTGGCGTCTATCGCGAAAGATGGCCGAGGGGTGACCGATATGGAGATTGTTAAATGGGCGAATGAGACGGTCAAGAAGGGCGGGAAAACGAGTTCCATGCGGAGTTTCAAGGATCCGTCGTTGAGCTCTGGAATTTTCTTCCTGGATCTCCTGAATGGGGTTAGACCGGGGATCGTGGATTATGCGTTGGTCACTAAAGGAAGCGACCCGGAGGAGAAGAAGCTGAATGGTGGGTGGAATTGCACTCTCAAGCTTCGGCAACCCTGCCCTTTTTCAGGTTTTGCGCCACCAGAAGGGGTTTAAGCTGACTGTGAACTCCATAGCCAAACTCGCAATCTCGATCGCCAGGAAGATGGGGACGCTGATCTTCCTCGTCCCAGAGGATATCGTCGATGTCCGTCCGCGATTGGTAAGTCGACTTTCACATTCCTTCCATGGGTTTCGTGCCAAGCCTATACATATCGGAATGCTGATTGGCCCACAATCTCGCTTAGCTGTTGACCTTTGTCGGAGCGTTATGGTCCGCGTCGCTACATCAGTAAATCGCTAGTGGATCGCTCGTGGATGTGTTACATTTCGTATAAGCCAAGGCGGAGTAATGGATTTCTGGCGGAGAGTGACGTTGTTCAGGAACAGGCAGGGATGTGTGGCAATGCGGAGGGAGGTGGGAAGTAGTGAAATGTAGAAATATGACTTGGGCAGGTAGTCTATATACCCTGGGCAGATTAAGTAGAATTGATTTAGGGTTTGATGTGAAATTGTCTGCTGTGAATGTGACGGTGCACTGTGCAAAGGGTAATGGGTTTAGTGCGGAACATCCTCACTGCGACGACTGCAGTATATCGAGATATGAATGTATATGCAGATTGGCAGTAACAAAAACAGACTGATCTCCTCAGATTATGCTATATACTGGAGATCACTGACCAGACAAAATGCGCTCAAAGACCTTTATTAAAGTATACGGGCCCATCGTATTTTTGGAACTCATCTTCCAGCTTCTTGGGATCTGTAGTAGCTCTCTGTGGGAAGTAGGCGATTGCAGGGGGAAGGAAGAGACCTAGGGAGAGTCCGACTAGGGGTATACGTTAGTGATGGACTGAAACACAGCACAATCCAGCACACTGTAGACGAAAGTGACGGGACAGAAGATCGGGCAGGATACACTAGATGGGCATTGATAGAAAGACAGAGAGAGGACGTACTCAGCGTCAAAGATGTTAGGGAAGATACCAATCTTCCTCTTGGTCCACCGAAAGCCCCTCGTTTCTCTAGGATCGTCATAATCATCGGAGGGATGATGAGTGTGGGTCTTGAGATTTATCAGTATCTTCGTCCCCCTTAGCCACTCCACGCTTGATGGAAAGATTGACGCCCCACAGAAAGGATCATACTATGGTGAAGAGATGGTAAAATACTCACACGTTGGTGAACACCCTACTGGCTGCACTTTGCATGACTGCCATTTGTCCTGCTTTTGGACTCTTCCCTAGTTCATGTTTCTCTTCGTGGCCGTCTGTTGGATCTCGGGTGAGTCTGAAGACTTGGACGCCGTCTCGCATCTCTTTCCACCGGATGCAGGATATGCTGGAAACATTGTTAGTACGTGACGTGCTTGCTAGCGTCCCAGAAGGTGACGGATGGTGATGTGACAAGATACTCAAACTCACTTGACGACTCCGGCGCTAGCTACACTCGCAAAGGGAACGAGCTTGCCTAGAATATCTTTCGTCGTGGTCGAAAAGGGGAGACGGGGGACCATCCGCGTCAAAGATACAGCGAGGAAGACGGAGGTGAAAGTTGCAGCGAGGTAGGCTGTTTTTTTTTGTGATGAAGAAAAGGCATTAGGCGAGTCCTTGTTTCCCGATGGCAGTGAGACACAAACAGACATACCGGTGCCTACTTCCTGCGGTGTCATCTGGATTGATTTGTTGGCATTACTGAAGTTTACCTATGGTCAGGTCGTTTCAGCTGTGTGACGACACTTTCAGGAAGTGTGCGAGCTGCATAGCTGAGGGGTCTCAGACTCACAGCAACGTTTAAAGTTTGGTTGGCGAACTGCCAGAAGACGACACTTCTCAGACTCGGGTTGGGCATAAGCATCCCAGCCTGTCATAGAGGGTTAGCTGATATCGGGTGGACATATTGTGTTATATTGCCCATATCATATCAGAAACTTACACATATTCTACAGTAAGGTGGTTCAGTCAGTGATAGTCCTTCCACGTTGTCCGGAACTTTCCTCGTCATACGTACATCAGATTGGTTGGGACAAATGCAGACATCCTGAACGGCAGAGGTACGGGTTTACCGGTATCGGGATGTATTGACGAGTTGACCACTAAACATGTGGAGTCAGCTTCTGAATTTCTTTGCGATTCCCAATAGAGATTTGACTCGAAAGGTCCGGCGCCCCCATGTGACAGAGAGGTCTATAATCGGAGAAACCTACACTGCTTAGACTTCTCGTAGTTCTCCTTGTCAGACCGGCTGACCCAACACCCTTCCTTCCCAGCCTCTTTGATCATGGCCTCATACCGCTTCACATCCTCTTGAGCGTTTTCGAGCTTCTTCGGTGACGCCAGGAGAGTTAAGGGCGAGGTGATGGAGTAGAAGTACGAAAGACGACCGGCTAAGGAGAGTGAAACGGTGATTGAGGGTAACACTCAAGATCAACCAGTCACGGTTCTTGAAAGAGTCACCTACTGTACGTGTTGAGATCGTATCTCGGTTGGGCTGGACGGTGCGAAACACTTCAGCGACAATTTGCCCCAAACTTTCATGAGAGGAGTAGACATACAGATATCGAAGCGGTCCTGCGTTGCCATGATAGGAAATCCAGCTGATGATGAACTGCTGTTGTGAGCTGTAGCTAATGAAAGTCGAAGTGGAAGAAGAGAAAAGTGAATAGCCGGATGAATGTCGGATAAACATGCCCGGCAATGTGATGTCCGCATCTCTATACCTTACCTTTCGGTTGATAATGTATAACATCTACGTCCACCTCACCCAGCTCGATGACATGGGTGCTATCTTCTCCCAGGATGACCGGACATTACAGACTGGTGCACCTCCTCCTCCTCCCCAACCTGGCAGTGTTCCCCGACACCCTGTAGGGACCTCGAACCCCGTTCTACCATCACCGCCACCACCCTCCTCTTCCCCTTTGAACCCACCTCGTACCTCCCTCCTCTCCTATTTCTCCGTAGTGCCAGCCTCGCAGCTCGTTCACAGCCACACAATCCCATCTAGAACCGACATCACCAAAGTCAGTCTCACTTTGCAATCCCTCGGGCTATTACCGGAGCTCATCCCGAAGGTCCTGGACGAAGCGAAATATTGGAATGGATGTCGGCTACTGAATAGACATCATCTAGAGGTTCGAGCTGGAGATCCGTCACCAACAGGTCCACGGGGTTATGGCTGGGTATCAGGTCAGGAGAGAGAGATGGAGGGAGTGAAGGAACGGTTTGGTTGTGAGGGATTGATTGATAGGCCGGGAGAGGTTTGGTATCTCTTCACGAAGCCTTTGGGGTGTCGGTCAGATTGTAAGGGCTCCCCAGGTCAGGAGCCTTTTCTTGAGAGAAGGATATCTACTGGTGAGACTGGTCAGAGTTTGTCGACCTCATCAGTCGTCCAAGGGGAGGATAAAGGATCAGCGACCTCGACTGCACAGTCCATCTGGCTTAAGGAAGTTGTGATTGAAACTTTCTCCAAGGATCAGGGCTGGTCTTCAGGAGACCCACGAAGCTATGGTACGCTCCATGTGATCTAAAACACGAATATGGTAGCTAACATACACTGTCGGTCTTCTACCGCAGGCACATACGAACAATCATATTCCTGGTTCGAGGTCTCGCTTATGCGCAACGGGAAAGAAGTGGAAGGCTCTCGGTGCTCCATTCAGAACAACGTCCATGGTGAGTCTCTGCGAAAAGAAGAATTACAAAAGCTCATGCTAATTTATGATTATGATTAGCTGGACAATATGTCAAAGCCCATCGGAACGTGTTGGACGAGTCTCATGCATTGGTAAAGGATGCCAGGGAGGGGGACAGGATTGTCCTCTGGGTCAGAGCTCAATACCCGGTAAGCTTGCTGCAGGCCCCAACATTGGAGCATTCTGCGTGCTTGCAAGTTTGAAGGCTGACCGCGTTTCCTCTTAGGGCTGGCGGAACTTAGTACAGTACGTGATCTCTGAAACTGGGAAAGGTCTATCAGGATAGGTGCTGACTTTTGTCATCAGCGAAGCCGCCATTACGACATTCACGACGTCTTATCCTCCTCAAATCTAATGTGTTTCACTGTAGTATCTGTTTCCTTCTACTTAGAGCTTGTAGACGCCCTTGTGCATATCGCCCTTCGACTGGCTGTGAAGATTTTGTGAAGATTTTATGTAAATTATTTTAGCGAGATACTAACATCTATTCTCTTGCTGGATGAGCAGTATTCGCTCGGCATCTCCATCCCTTGACTGGAGGGAAGGTGCGCGATGTGCATTGATTCCTCATTCGAGGTGTAGGTGTCTTGGTTGCGTCTCATAAATTGAGGTGTTGTTGTCAGCTTTGAAAAGCTCTCGCACAAGAGTTGCGATCTCCAACATCGATGAGGATATGACTAATGGGTGATTTGCATGATGTATCGATTGCGAAATCATGCCTTACGTCACGAAAACAACGCTCCCGGCGTCTAATGTCTGCAGCGCCTGGCGTTTGACGTTTGAGCTCAAGAAGGCGACGATCTCTCACAAAGTTGACGAGGGGCTGCGACAAATGCACATCAAACGAGATAATTGTGTCAATACCTGCCGTGAGGTCATTGGAAGACACCACTGAAAGGAATTCCTCTCTGACTTGTCGCAATACTCCAAAAAGCTCTGTCTGACATCCTTTGTTTGTGGTGGCAAAACCTCTGTTTGCTACACACATATATATATATGGAAGCCAGAGGGAAGAAAAGGCGTACTGCTAATTCAACTCCTTACAGCTCTTCTGCCAATTCTGCCAAACAATCGATACACACATACAAACTGACAATGAGTCGTCCAGACCTTTCCCTCACTGAGAAAAGGGCACTTCTAAGTTCAGAGAAAGAACCAGAAATTTATTTTGAGGTGAAGACATCGTTTCGTGACGGAGCCACGAGAAAAACAATAGTGATGCACAATCGAGTGGAAAGACGTCGATATCGAGACAGCGTGTGAGCATTCATTGAGGAATGTTTTCCAGTACTGCAACTATACAGTGCGTATATTTTCTGACCCATGCTGTAGGCTAAAGTACGACCACGACGTTGTGACCACCATTATCTGCACTGAAGAGGATCTCGAGATACTGATTGACAGAAAGGATACCAAGAAAGCTAGGGGGGCATGGCTCTGGATAAGATCAAATACCAACAAAGATCACAGATACTTCTTGAGCGAACTTGGTTACAGTCGGCACGGCGAGACGGACGATATACCGACTTTGGGAGAACTCTTGCTTGTCAAGGCGACGCGAGAGACAGACAGGGATTTCGCAAGTTTGGTGATCAAATATAGCTCTGCAATGAACACAGAACGATCCAACGCGATCGAGACCCTTCGGATTATAATGAGAAACGCACATAGCACCCCGACTACAAACCCAAACACGTCGTCTGGGACATCGCTCGGCCGATATCGTGAGCTCCTAAGTCAGAGACGGATAATAGCTCCTGGAAGCGATGATTCCCAGCCTCCCCCCTACACGATCAATCCTCCTGATGGTAGCTTTGGAGGCTTGCCCCACTCCAACAATAATGATGAGTCGTAGCATTCAAAATCTTGAGCAGCTGAGATGATATACGAACAGAGGATGTTGTGTAAATTAGGCTCGAGACTATCTATAGGCGTTGGTGATGACATTCATGTCTTATTCTGACAGACAACGGTCTCTAGCAAACTATTTCGAATGACAGGTCAGTGGCGTGCGGTAAATCTCACAATGCGAAATCATGCCTTGCGTAATGAAAGCAACGCAGTCAGCATGTAATTTCTGCACCGCTTGGCCCTAGACGTTTCAGACAAGATGGCGTCAACCTCTCACAAGAAGGCGACAACGTCTCACGAGAAGGCGACAACGTCTCACAAAAAGGCGACAAGGGGTTGCGACAAGAGCACGACAAAGGAGATAGCTCGGTCATTACCTGCCTTGAGGTCGTTGGAAGACAACACTGAAAGGAATTCTCACTGACTTGTCGCAAGTACTCCAAGACGCTCCGTGTGACGTCCTTTGTTTGTGGTGGCAAAACCTCTGGTCGCTACATATAAATACGGAAGCCAGAAGTCGGGAAAGGCGTATCAAGCCTTACTACTGATTCAAATCATCACAGCTCTACGGCCAATCATTTTATATACACACGCACACACACATACACACACACACACACACTCACACACACACAATGACTGACCCAAATGACCCAAAAGAAGAAATCGTCCTGGAAATCACGAAATTCTTTCTCAGATCACCGAAAGATCCAAAGACTTATTTTGCGGACCAGACGTCATTCCCCGATCAAGCAACGGGGAAGACGGTTCTGGTGTGCAATCGAGGCGTAAGACTTATAAACCCATGTCACATGTGAGCATTCATTGAGACTGTATTCCAGTACTTCAACAATATCATACGTATAATATCTGACGTACGCTGCAGGGCATGGGACCACGACCCTGTGATTACCTTTATCGGCTATGAAGAGAATGCCAGAGACTGGGCTGACTCAAGCAAACAACCGACCGGGCCATGTGTCTGGTTCAGCTCGAGTGCCAGAACCTCTGGCGGAGCCGGCGGATGGAGCTTCCGCGGAAATCTTGCTCCTCTGGAATTCGAAACACTAGATGTGAAGCAGATGGGAATCTACGCGCTTACTTATGCGAAGCAAAAGGAAGACACAGAATTCGGAAACTTTTTGGTCAATCAAAGCTCTGCAATAGAAACAGAAATAAACGAAGCCAGAAAAAAACTGGCGACTATGGTGACAAATGAACAAAGTACCGAGACTACTGGCGCAAACACGTCGTATGACGGATCGCTCGACCCAACTTCACAAATCACTGGTGCGAACGAGCTCCTTAGTCACCTGAGCTCTGTCGTCCCTGGGTTTAAAGAATACCTGGATCCCCTCCATGGTGCGAGCAGTACGACTGCTAACAGCGTTTAGGGGCTTGCCGCACTCCCACCCGAATTCGAAGGGCTCCTCAAAACTTTGAGCAGCCGAGATGATTTCCGATTAGAGGATGTTGTGTAAATTAGGCTTGAATATGTGTATAGGCGTTACCAGTGATGATATTCATGTCCTTATTTTTACACACACTGGTCTTTGACAAAATCTTTGGCATGATTGGTCAGTAACATGTGACAAGTATCTCAATAAGCTCCTCGTCTTTGCTAAACCTTGCTACTCGAAGATACTGTACAGTACGTGTCTAACGAATGTGGCATGCCACAACCGTGTGAACGCCTGCGAATTATCCATCCACCCTACATCGTGTTCAGTGATGGTCACTTTCCGAGGCTGTGCATGGCGTGATGCGAGCTGGTAGACTGACTGGGAGTCATGCAAAGCGGAGAAAGCATACTGTGCTGCGAATGCTAAATAAAACCGTGGTACATCAATGAGTCAGATAGGGTTCCCAGCGGAGAGCTCAGAGCTAGATGGGAGAAGGACAAACGTCTAGTCATCAATGCCGTATCCTGATGAATGCAGTCGCAGCATCTTGAGTTCTACAGAGGAGCGCTTGGACTGAGAGCTGCTGCGTTGATCAGTCGAGTAATATCTGAACAACGAAGTTTAATTGTCGTCCTGGCGTCTTGTGCTTGAGCTCCCAGTCGAGTTTCATCATAGATCGTACACGTTATATACATCCCGTTCTGACATCTTTCACTACCACTGCTGAACCTATCGTGGAGTCATTGAGAAAAAGCGAGATCACCGCTTCCCCCATTCCTCAATCGATGTGTTTTGCTCGAAGGGTCAAGCCGAGGCTAAGGATGAGACCACGCAGCCGCCAAATGTTTCGCACTGACCAAAGATGCCATGCGTTGCACGGTTCTCGCAATCGGCATTTGCAGTCACTCCTGCCAAAGGACTACTTGCAAGCCATTGCAAGAGGATGCCATCCGACTCGAGAAGGCGTCTCTTCCTTTCATCAGCATCTAGCTGACTTGTAGCAGAATATCCAAAAGCTACTTTGAGGGAATCTCAGATACGTCTACCCTTCACTTCCAGTGGATCACAACTACATACATGGATCCATCTCATAAGCAATGTCTACCGAATCCGGATTTTCAACGAGTCCAATATCCCGTGAGTTAGTACCATACATTAGCGTGGAAAGTTGGTGGCCTTACAACACCGCTTACTGCAGCACGATGAACCCGAGCATCGTTTTGCGTAAGGGAGGAATTGATTACACAATACACACCGCTGGTCACACCTATTGGTAAGGAGAAACGAAAAGGACAATGATCTGCTGTGGAGAAAGCTGTCTGCTGACATCAGTTCAAGCTCCAGACCTCCTATTCACTTGTAAAGACCTTTTTCGCGAGAAAAGAATCCCTTGTGCGGTTTCCCCCGGGATCCCCGATATCGATCACAGGAGAGAAGGGCCACTATTATAGCATTATGACCACAGCCATGGGAGAGACCCATTCCCAGATTGGTGCCTTGAACACCACTGAGTTCGCACACTGGCCAGACTTTGATGTTGATAAGTTGATATCGGCATGGTGTCCAGAGATCCATGAGGATCTGGAGTTTGCTTCAGCAGTCGACGAGTTCTGGCGTCTCGTCAAACACCAACATATGGAGAGTGTAGCTCATTTTCAATCCATTATGAAGAGAGATCTTCGGGAGACCGACTTTTCTGCAGGATGTTATTCAGGCAGCTTCTCCACCGCTAGTCAAGAACGATAGTCGTTGCCATACTGCTAGTCCAACTTGATAGAGTCATGCATAGCCTGTGACCAGGATTCTAAATGCAAAGCCATGTACTTGTGATCGACACTAATAGCCGTCATATCGAAGTGCAGATCAATGTCTTGCTGCTTATTGTTTGAGAGAGGGTAGAGCGCCAACCAGGTTCGTGGTGAGACGTTCGTAGATCTTGAGCATGTCGGACTGAGAATGGCGCATATGTGAGTATTTCCTACCGCTGACAGGCGTAGAACCTGACTCACCGTCACGCCCATGGCAGTGACATCAGCACCGGCGCCCGCACCTTGGATAACGAGGGGTCGAGGGGAGTATCTGAAACGTCATTAGTGCCATTGCAGAGATCTCTCCAACGGAGAGTGTTGGCCGGTAGTTTGAACGCACCTCTTCGTGTGGAATGATACGATATTATCAGATCCCTTTAGAGCTGTGGCAAAGGCATGGTCGACTGGGTATCTAACGAGGATTATATGTCAAGTCAAGGCACCACCTTCCATTTCAGCCAGCATCGAACTTACTTGCCCAGCTTGGCCTCAACCTTGCCGCTCTTGATATCGACGACACCAACATATCTGACAACCTTGCCCTCCTTTTTAGCCTCCTCTCTCAGATTGCCAAAGTACTCGTCACCCTCCTCCAATCGTGCGAGATAGTCCTCCTTGGTGGAGGCGTCCGCGAGGACGTCAGGGACCAAGGATTGGGTGGGGACTGAGGCGTATCCCTCAGGCAGGGAAGGAGAGTTGGGGATCAGTCGAGAAAGAATGGTAAGTTTGCGTGCGACATCGGTTCCCGAGAGATCATCTCGCGGATCTGGTTCCTAAATAGTTATAGTATTCGTTGATGAGCAGTGCTATTGCTAGAGAGAAAGGTTGACTCACGGTGTAGCCCTTCTCCTTGGCTATCTTGACTACTTCGGAGAATTTGACATCCCCTCCTTCAGCCTTACTGAACTCGTTGAAGATGTAGCTCAGCGTTCCAGAGAAGACACCCTCGATCTTTTCAATCTCGTCGCCGGTGCCCACCAAATCCTTCAAAGTCGACAGAATAGGTAACCCAGCGCCTACCGTACTCTCACCATAAACCGTAACCCTTGAGTAAGGATATGCAGCCTCCTGAATAGACTTGTACAGAATTTCGGACCCGCTGAATCCCTTCTTGTTGGGGGTAACTAGATGAACACCCATCTGCAGAATAGTAGGGTAGAGATTGGGAATGGCATCGGAGCCTGTAGAATCGATGAAGATTCCAGGGGCATCTGGGTGGGTGGAGAGGACGGAGATTACTGAGGGGATATCAAGAGGTTTCCCGTGTTTCTCGAGAATGGGGAGAAAGTTTGTAGGGGTAAGTGGAGCTGCAAGAGGTAGGGAGAGACTTTGGCGAGAGTTGGCGATAAGAATTAGGGAGAAGCGGGAGCTGAGAGCGGGGGAGAGGAGTTGTTGAAGGATGGCGGTACCGACACCGCCGAGACCGATGAGGGCGACGGGGATGGGACGGATGGTGGTGGACATTGTCTCCGTGATGTACTTTAGAGGTTGTATAAGGATGTGGATTGTTGCTCGGCTGGTTGTAAACGATAGAAGCTAGATAGCTAGACAACTTTTTCGACCATTATAATAATGCGGGGCCCACCCTACTATTGGACAGGATATAAAGAGAGGTTATTAACCTCGGTCATCATCGACTGTCCATCTCTTATCCCAACACACATCAAGGAAAACTCACATAGCAACCACGTACAATGGGGTCATGACAGTACACTCTCTATTCTACAGCAGTATCGCCAATTTCAATCATACAATCACAAGATGGCCATCCCGCAGTTCACGGCTAAAGTCATGCCCATCCATCCGGTCCATCCATCAAACCACTCCACAGCATCGTGGACGAGACCTCCTAGCAAAGTATCGGCAACCACCCCCAGAATCACGACCAGCTACTCCCTCCCTTGTCCCAACAGCTCTCAGCTCGTCCGGTAGCCCGTCTCGACAACCGTCGCTCAGGCAGGATGATTCATTCGTGACATCCGCCACTGCTCCTGTTGGGACGTCTTTCCAAGAAGTGCCTAGACCCGGGAGTTCAGCTCACAACGAAGGGAGCAGACTAGCTATTCAGCTACCCGCTATGGTACCTCTGGATTCCAGCTCAACTGAATCGTTAACTGGTTCGACTATGAAGCCGCCTAGAGATTGGAGAGAGATTCGTCAGCCGCTCACTGTAGAAGGGATAGTCATTCCACCCAAACCTCGAGCCCCGGGGGAAGAAGGTCAGTTCTCATCCTCCCTCATTGTCAGTAGAGTATGTTGATGTGACTAACGAGAATCACAGAATGCTGTATGTCTGGATGTGTTCATTGCGTCTACACCATTTACGCCGAGGAATTGGAAGGCTATACCAGCGCTTTGAATCTCGCTCAGAAAGCCCTTGAGGACAGCAAGGTCCCGAAGTCACAGTGGCCAGTTGAAGTTAGAGAGCTGAATGAGGGCGGAGGTGATCAAGGTGCAGAAAGATTGAAAGAGAACGAGGAGCGGAAAGTCGAGTCTGGGTTGGACAGCTCAATGGCAGCTTTCCTTGCGTGAGTCTCTTTCGTATTTTGCTTGCTTCACAGCGACCTACTGTTTTAGTTGGAAATACTGACGTATCATCGACGCTTACTAGACTTGAGAATAAACTCCGGAAGAAACAAGCACCGGAAAGTAGTGCTGCGTCTTGATTTCCTCTCTTCGATGATCAAAATGATATTTTCATCACCCTTTCTCGCCACCAACAGCATTTCATCAGCACCCTTTACGCCATGTTCACACAGCACACACAGCAATGGAATATCACTTCACGATCTCGCGTTAATCAGTCTTGTTGTTCTGACCAATCTAATCGAATATAACATGCATAGATTCGCCTAGCTGTACACCTCTGTGCCATCAGAATCACCGTTCTCTATACTCACTCGTCTCCTCCTCAGCGACCGAGTCTGAAAAGCGCAAGGATGACATCAACTACTATCGTGAGCCGGCCTAAACCTCTTCGCCGGTCTTTCGACTCCTCCCTCATCCCCTTCCTGCGCTTCAGCTAAATCCACATCGCCCTCAAGCTTTTCGACAATCATGCCGTCCAATTCATGATCAGACTTTTTTTCTGCGTCATCTGCCGTTTCTCGACCCTGGGATGTCTCCTCGTCGTCTACTTCATTTCCTATGGGTTGATCGCCAGTAGATTCGGGTGACATCGAGCTGCCATCCGTACTCATTTCGGTGAAAAAGAAATCTGCTTGTTCGCCCGATTCCTCCAACTCTTTTTTGGAGGTTAAGAAGTGGATATGAGACCTAAGCCACGATAAGCGTCAAGCTATTGTCCCAGCGGGGGAAAGGAAGGGAACAAGACATACATTGGTCCAACTCCAGATCGCCAAGCAATGTCTTCTGCATTGATCAATCGTCCCACTCCGTCTGGGGCGTTTGGTAAAGTCGCTTCCTCTTCTGTCTTCGTAGTTGGCTCCTCTAGATTACCTGCTGAAAGAGGTGGACGAGGTACGATGCTTGGAGGGGGAATGGTCCATCCCAGTTCTTTCGAGAGATAGGTAACGATCGTATCTCCGTCGCCTAAGAGGGAGATGTCG
Source organism: Phaeotremella skinneri (assembly GCA_001599695.1). Classification (NCBI taxonomy): domain Eukaryota; kingdom Fungi; phylum Basidiomycota; class Tremellomycetes; order Tremellales; family Phaeotremellaceae; genus Phaeotremella; species Phaeotremella skinneri. The sequence continues at coordinate 368,107 of BCHT01000008.1, read as the reverse complement.
GGCTGTACATGAGTGACTGGGGTTAAGTTGATGTATATTTGAGGAACCGAATGCGGGATATGTGCTACAGATAAGAAGTTATTGTCAGCCTTATGCCCATAACTTCTAACTAGAGCCGTTATGAATGGACAGATGATAAAAGAGGCCCAGTACCGATGATGACCTACATAAAACCTCGCTAACGGGGGCGACCTTGAGACTGGTTCCCATTATAACCAGTAGATCCACAACCTCCCGATCTTTGAACAGACATTGATCGAACTTCGAGTCCAGGGCTTGGCCGAAGAACGTGATATCCGGCTACACAAAATGTCAAGCCAGTACAACTCCTCACTAATTCGCCAGCTAACCTTGATTATACCTGGCTCCCCTCCTCCCCACTCGCTCTCACCAATGTCGTCGTCATCGTCCCCATCAGAATCACTATCCCATGCCGTGGCTTTTCCCTTCCCTTTTACCTTTGCTCTAAGAGCCTGCTCTTTGGCTTTGACTTCCCGATATACCTGAAGCTCGGCCGCACGTTTCTCGCGACATGTGCCACAATATGGTATCTGGGAGGACATAATGTACGGCTCGATTGTTTGGCCTGGGACACGGGTCTTACACCGCTAGAGGGCCGTAAGCTCGATGTGATTGCAGTGTTCAGGGAACACGGACTTACGAGACATGAGGCTGTAGCAAATGATCCTAAAAAGGAGAACAGGTCATTGTACCATAACTACGAGCAAGGGGCCGGAAACATACCATGGCATTGCAGAACCTTCGTAACTCCTGCTAAGCTTTCTAAGGTATCGATGTTTTGAGTATAGTTTCTCAGCAGCTACGCCACGTTATTAGTCCATCGCATCCCATGTCTACGGGATACTCACTACGCCACGATCCTCGAGCAGTTTGATCCATCGATGGCATGGACTTGGGATGAAATTACTTGGATAGATCTGTTTCGCAAATGAACTGTACCATATCAGCTTGCCTTTTCCTTGCCTTGCACACTAGCACTCCTAAAAGGAACTCACAAGAAAACCTCAGGGTGTTCTCTGAAATAGTGAATATCGAACATCTGCTGAGGATCGTCCAGCTCGTACTTTCCCTCAGCTTGCAAGCCTGCATACAACCCCGTCGAGGAGCGGAAATCTGGAATCCCACAGCTCGTGGAGATCCCAGCGCCAGAGAGAACGATGATATTCTTCGATGTCCTCAAGAGATTGATGGCATCTTGCACGGTGTTATATTGGGGGAGTTTCACACGTTTTCGAAGAACTCGGGAAAGGACCATCTTGGTAAAAGGAAGTAAAGCTAGATTTGGTGTTGAGTGATGACGAAGTATACCGGGCTGATGGGTTTGATATCAGATGGTGATTGCATCAAAGCTTGATGTGGACAACTTACCGGTATCACGCCAAACCCTAAAAGGAGTTTTCTTAGAGATCCTTCCTCCCCGTTGTCCCCGGGAGACAGGAAGTTTCTCAGGAAAGTGATCAATCCTCTCTCTTTGAGATCCTTGATCATCTCCTGCATCTCCTCGTCGGTAAACCCATTTTCGGCTAGGAGATCAAGATCATTTCAGGATTGAACGTCATATATAACCTATCCAGTGGTAAAAATCTGTCAAGAGGAGACACACCTTCGTCCACTATCGCCGCATATTCCTCGTCCTCTACATCTTCTGCTCCAGCTTCAGAGTCGTAGTCATCACTGTCGAGTTGATACGTCTCGTCGGGAGCGATCGGGTGGACCAGGTTGCCATCACTCATAGCGAGGCTGCCTTCGACACATTCAGCGTGACCAGTGTTCTCACAAGTTTTCAGCACGTCTATACAATCACCACTTGGGAGTGAGTCAAGATGCCGGGGTATGCTGTGTGTCGTTGCAGAGAGCTTGGCGAGGTGGTGTAAAATGAAGAACGTTGTTATCGATAACGGGTGGGATGGTGCGCGACTAACCTTTGGAATTTCCAGGCACGCTAATCTCTTTGTAAAATCCCATCTTCACCTCAACTTCCATCTCAACCTACAGACCTGGTACGACCCATATCCTGATCTTCTATTTGGAGCCTAGAAAGGCAAGCATTGCTTGCTAAAGGCTGGGGCAATGTCGGCCAATCCACCAATCACAGCCGTTCCGCAACAGCCCGTCCACCCGCTAGAACACGTTCATTGGTATCTTGACTCTCTCCGGCATCGTGAGATGATTCCTGAAGGTTCCAGCAGAGATGGAAGGAATCTGAATGAGCAAATGGATGGTACTCAAGAATTAGATGATGTCAATGGCGCCTCGGACAGGAGAAATCTTCAACCAATGGACTATGCAACTGAAGTCAGACCATGGCGATCTGACGGCTGTCCAGACCGACCAGTAGTTCTCCACCCTCCAGTTCCACCAATGGATAAGAGACAGAAGGCTCCTGAGGGCTACTGTTGTGCTTCACATGGATGGCTTGATTCACAAATGCGCCTGCAGAATGACCTGCAGCTTTACCAAACAACTACAGGAAGGGCAGCAAGTGAGCAGTTTCAGTCATTCAGAGATGCCGGGCACGACAGTGAAGCAGAAAAGGCTGAACGTGGGTACTTATCCTTGTAAACCACTCGTGAATCCATATTGCGTCACTCATCATCCTATACCCAGGCCAGCATCAACGAAACCTCCGAAGACGATCTCGAGCCGCTATCCACAATCCCAAGAACCCCCTCAACTCACTGGCGAAGAGAACCCAAGTCGTTGCCTCCCCTCGATCAGCCAATAGCTCCAGCGCGTCTTCCTTCGAAGAAGAGGGGCCATCAAAGCGCCTAAAGAAAGTCCTCAAGACCCGAATGCCTCCAGATATAGAGTTTCTGCAAGCTTACAAAACCCGTAATATCTATGCGCCCGGTGGTCGTCTCACGGTATGTCACTACTAACTTCGCTTGTGACAATGGCTCACAGTTTCCAGATGAAAGCGCCAAAAGGGCAAGGGTTCTTCTCCAAGGGCAAATCATCTGCGCTCCTCCATGCGCCGCACTCCCACCGGAAGTATGGTCAGTCGTCAATCTTTCTTTACGCTCGCTCGGTCGGGGTTAACACGAAATAATGGGGCTGATACCGGCAGCAGGGGTTGAGTATTCTCCATCAGGCAGTGTATCGCGATTTCCCGGTTGGGTTGGAGAAGAGATTCACTGGTCGACCGGAAGACAGCAAGGGAATCCCGCAATGGCACCACCAGAAATTCACACCGGCATTCCAAATCGAAGGGTGTCGTCTACCTATCATGACCAGAATATGCGAAAACGCGTACATGACCAGGAGTTCGGAAAGTTTGATCCGATGATACCAGCTTTCGGAGGCAGGCTACCTTCACCGGGAATCACCAATTCTCCTAGCTGGCCTACGATACATACCCGGGAATCCTTGCGGGAAGCTGAGTATAGCCCGGTCAGAGGGTATCCTAAGGCTTTACCCAGTGTGAGAGGAACGGGGAAGGGATTTCAGCTCAGGCATTATCAAACGGGTCTGCCTGATCCAAGTCGCCTCCTACAGAAGCGAGAAGAAACAGCATGCGTGGACGGTTCATCATACGGACCTCCCTTTAATCACCATTTCGTTGACACTCCCGTGCTTCCACCTGGACATGCCCGTTCATTCCATCGTTTCGTCAACACATCTGACGGGCACAATTATGTCCATTATCATCATGATCCCTCGCTACGAGAGGAACCATATCCGCAACAAAGAGAGTCAGCTCACTGGAATTCTTCAGTCGCTGGACAGATGATTCCACATTCCCATCGTGCTCTCCGCCACGAACCGAGGCGTCAAGCTCCTTCCCCATATACTCCAAGACCAATGGATGAAGCGTGGAGAGGATACCATCCACCGGACTCTCAAGACTTCGCTTACCCATCCGAGCCTCCGGACGTTCCCCATCCCGCTCGGCACCATCCACGGCGACCCCTTCCTATGGGCTATTATTCAGAAAACTCAAGAAATACGCAAAACCAGCAAAGATACTCACACAATCCACTGACCAACCAAGATCTGCATCAACAATTATCACTGAGTATCCCCTCCCGTCTGAAGGTTGACGCCATGAGTGTGTTCGCTCCAAGCAATGTCAGAAATCTGATTAACCCAAACCATCCTAACATCTCACACCCCAGTCTTCCCAACCCACTCACCCAAACTCCCAAAAGGAACCAGTATGATTCTCGCCAACCCTTACTTTCTACAAGCGCCACTCTCCCTTTGATATCGGACGTTTTGGAAACAAATACACCCTTGGCATACGTACAATCGATAGCAGCCTCTTCAGGATACCTCCATCCTTCCTCGGACCCCTCACCCCCTATTCAGACTTCACCGAACGACCAGTTCAGCCAGGTTGGTATACCGACAGAACAGAGATGGGGTACGAGTGAGGAAGCCTATAAGAAGTTGTGGAGCAATAACCCCCATCGTCTTTGAGCCCCACTAGATCCGGACTAGATCACTTCGGGTCAAGGGTGGATAACATTCCCTTGGATAGAGATTAGCTTGTATGATGGAGACCCAAATGTGTATCACTGGCGAGGATGGCTTGGGTTTGTATGTTTGAGAAGATATCCCGTCATGCAGTACTGCCTAACTTTTCTGCGATGCCAAGACATGTCCACGGAATGATGTCCATCCCGGCTTCATCGAAAGCTGTTCACGTTTCGCATATCTGATATACATACTGCGATAACCCACTAAGATATGAGTAAAGTACAACCAAAACAACCAAAACCCAACAGAAGCAAGTACAAACCATGAAACCATCCTAGTCGTCCCTAAGAGGCATTGTCTTTCGTCATCATCGTCGTCAACGTAATCATATCCAACTCTTTCCATAGTCCTAATCCACTTCAACCTCACGCCATAACCCTCTTAGTGACCCTAGCGATCTCTGCCCGAATCTCGGATAAAGCCTCCGAAAGCGCTTTCCCATCCTCATATTTCCTTTGGGCGTTTGCGTCGGCAATGTAAGATCTGCGCAAAACTTCTGTCAGTGTTTCCGCTCTTCATGTTGAAGATGGGAAAAGAAGGAAGATGACGCACTCAAGTTGGGCTTCCTGTTCCAGCAATGGTTGGATCAGGATGGCTGCTTCGTCCACCTCACTGACGGTTTCCGTGTTCTCGGGATCATCCAAGCGGAGTTGATCGGACAGCGTCGTTTCGAGAATCTGCATTCGTTTGGTATGTGCAGATTTCTTTTGGAGTTTGGGTAGCGCCTAAATGTTTTTCAGTTAGTTACCATCTTGAAAATCGCCACACCGACTGGCCCACCAGAACTCAACGGAACTTGGAAAGTGCTGATCACTTACCTGCACTTTCCCCATCTCCTTGCTGAGGAATCCTGCAGCGGCTCGCGCAATCGCCAGCTGGACCTGCGATTGCGATCCGCCTTCTTCACACGGTAGCTTTGCGATTCTCTTGGATAGCTGATCATACTGGCTGAACAGTGTCAAGAGGGTTTTATGCAGTTGCAAAGTTTCGGGCGGAGGATCTTCAGGCACTGGTCGTGAACTGATAGGTTGGCAGCAGTCAGCTCGACCCCTTTTCTCGTCCACGGCAAATCTCCGTCCGTGACGCCTCAGGAGTACAAATACGACCGACGTCTCTAAACTCACGTGAGAGCGTACATTTGTTCCTCAAAGTCGGGAAGAGCATCTTCAATCTCTGCTTGCAACGACCGCAGGGCGGCATAAAGTCTGACGAAGCCAGATCCCCTCTGACGATCTTGCATTTTCTGCTTTCGTCTAGTAAAGAGCGAGTCAGCTATGATTCGCTCTGGACAACAATTGACAACAGAATAACAGGCGACAAGGAGAATAATCAAGCCATTAACGCATAAGGCGTAAAAGAGGTTGGGATAAAGCAAAATGACCAGAAGTACGCACGAGACAGTTGCCCAGCATTCCCGACACACTCTGACGCCTTTGACCTGGACCTCCTTAGGTTGCATCGGCAACGGTAACTCCCTCTCACCCGAAGCAGCACCCCCCGACCCATTCCCAAGTGCTGAGGGGTGCTCACTCCCCGCGCTAGAAGATATGCTCAATCGACTTCGCCTCCTCTCCCTCTTCTTTCTCCCCACTGCCCCACCTGGATTTCCACCCTCATCCGCGCCACCCTTCTCGGTATCGATCAAGGTCATCCACCCTACGAAGCCTTCATCAACTTCTTCGCCTCTCCCAGTCTTCCAGTCAGCCACCAGTAGTAACGAGCACTTTTCACGTCGTGTTCCTGGAGGTAGAGTCATCTGGGACGGGGAGGTGGGACTGGAGTCAGCTGCAGCGGGGGAGAATAATTGGATTTGAACGGCCAAGAGGGTTGGGGGTGTTGGAGGTAGCGAACAGACAATTCGGCCGCAAAGCCGACAATGGTGTTTTCGATTTGAGATGGAGAAGGATGATCTGTGATGGTAGGTTGTCAGGATATTCTGGCTTCCAACGTATTGTGACGCTTAGGACAACAACGTTCCTCTCAGCATCGAGGGAGCGGGAAAGATAACGTACTGGCATATTCGGCATCTTTTGACCTCTCCGTCATCTTCCCACTTGACGATAGCTTGTTCAGCAGCTGAGTCACGTCAGTTTATGTTGCCACTTTTGTCTCGAGAACAAGTACGAGGTGACAAGAAAAAGCCTCACCCCTCTTTCTGCTTTCATCTCCCCCAGCCCCGCTTGCAGGTCCCGCGGTGACACCCTTCAGCCCCTTCCAGACCTCTTTAGGCTTCAGAGCGTCAAGTGCACCATCTATCGACAAAATCGATCGTCGTTTATCAGCAGTCGAGGAGAGGGAGAAGGATGATGATGAGGATCTCGTGAGACTTGGGACAGGACTTTGATGTGCTGGTTGAATTGTCGGGTTGAAATGGAGGTCGATCAACTATGAAGGACCTCAATCAGCTATCATGCCTCTAGCACGCCGTCATGATTATGGGCAGAGTTCGCAGGGCTGTGTTAGCGTCGCAGATGCCCACCTTTGCCCACCGTCTACCTAATCTCCCTTCCTCCTTCTCGCGCTCAGTGCCTCCTCTCCTACGTTCTTCGATAAATTCAGCTGACCGGTCACTCTTAACTCCAGCAGGCTGAAAACCAATCTTATACGGAATTCCTGCGTTCCTACTTGTCGACGAACCCGGTCCTGGACCATTAACGTTGAGTGAGCTAGACCTCGACAGCGACGGCGACAGGGCGCCAAAACTTGGAGCTCTTTGATGATTGTTGACGGTGTGCTGACTGGTCGTTCGGTGGGGCGGCGGACCTTGCGATGCACCCTGTATTACGTTACCAGATGACGAACGGGGAATCGTCGGGGGTAGAGATGTTGTTGAGTTTGTAGGATGGGAGAGGGATGGTCGATGCAGTGTACCGTTGATCGGATTGGGGGAGCCAGCGTTATTGGACGATGAGCTGTTGGAACCCAGTCGAGACATGTTGGAAGGTTGTGGTATCCTTCGACCTCCTGCCACTAGCGTTTGAGTAGATAGCGCAGGAGTAGAAGCGGTATGTACTGGTTGCGGTGGGGACAATCCCCCAAATCCTCTTGCTGGAGGGACGATACCTCCAGGTGGTGAAGCGGCAGTGAAGCTATTTGGTCTCGATCCCATCCCAGCTCTCGGAGTAGAAATCGACGAGCCAGCACCATTACTCCCAAAGCTCTCAGTCGATCCATTCCCATTGCCGTAGCCACTATTCATCCCGATATTCTGAACCCCATTCAAACCATTAGACACAGTACTAGCAACACTTGCGACCCCATTGATTGTATTCGATATGAATTCTCGACCCCGAATCTCACCCCGAGGAGCCCAAGCGTGTAACCATTGCTGTGCTCGGTCCGCAGCAGTCGCTGCCGCTGTTGCAGCAGCGTTCGCAGACGCTGACGAAGCTGATCGAGTCCGTTTGGGAGCTGTGGGTGGAGAGAGAGCTGGTAAAGGTCCCGAGGGCGAGACGAGATTCACGTTCAAGGTGGAAGCGTTGGTTGAATGTGATGAAGTTGGCCGAGAACCCGGGACAGACGTCTTGGAGAAGGACCCAAAGGCCCGTCGAGGTGGATCGGACGTTGGATTCGGCCTTGGCATATTGCCATTGGCCTGGAGGGCCATATTGACGCCCTTGGACTGTCGATGGTGAGGGAGGATGTGAACGGTGGGGAGAGAAGATAAGGAGGAGTGGTTAAGGTGTGAGGTAATAACTGGTCAACCTTGGTTCGCTACTGCCGGTCAACGCTTGCCGAGGGGGGATGAGCCTGACACTTGTCTGTTAGCTATCTCGCTTCCAGCGGCAATAGCAGTAGATGAGCCTTAGATGAGCCTGACACTTTGAATTTGTTTTCTGAGCTGGGGTCCATATGCGAGTCTGACTGTATCATTTTCACTTCCATTTCCAGAAACACGTCCCAATCCCAAAAGGTCCTCTGCTCAAAATGGGTCGCTCCGCTAAACTCATGAAACGTCCCACTCAAAAACAAAAGGCAGCATCAAAAATCGCTAGAGCCGCAGCCAAACCTCTCCCTCCCCCTGCTCCTACACCAAAAGCCTCGGCTGTAGAAGAAGAAGACGGAGGGCGGAGTACGAAGAAGAGGAAGATGATGAGGGTCAAGGTGGATAAGGTGAGCTGTGCCCTTATGCTCTTGACCCTCTCTACAGCCAGGGAGAGGGAGCTTTCTGTAAGAGATCTGTGAGCTGGGCTGACACTCGATTTTAACAGAAATTTGGAAAAGCTTGATCAAGGTTTTGAGACGACCGATAGAGGTTTGCACTACTATGTCCTCAGATCCGAATGATACATGCATTATCGATACCCATTCAAATTCTATGCCACAATGCTCCGAGTTCTACACCGAATACACCTTTCCGACATTCCCGTGTCAAGCGATCTTCCGTGCTTTCACCTGAAGCCATATTCGAAACATTTTCTTCTTTTCCTTTCGATTCACCAGCTGCAAGAACAAACGCGAACGGGTCAGCTACAAATCCATGTCTACCAGCTGAGATGGACATGAACCGGATGGGATGAGTTGGAAATCAAGGCGTGACGACAGGATGGAGACCACCTTAGTCAACTCACCAGACGCCTATCCTCGCCTAATTGATCAATCACAAACATCTCTCTTGCCACCCCATCGTCATGGGTCTCATCCCCTCTCGGAGGCCCTGTCAACATTCTTTCCAGCTCATCCTTTTCAAAGAAATACACCCTCGTCCCGTCCCCTCGAATATACAGATTTGGAGTAGCTGGATCAAGAAGCCGTTCCTTCTTGATACGGAGTTGGGCGAGGTCGTGACGACCGTAATCTTTGATGCAGAGGAGACCGTTCGGTTTCAGTGCCTGTGGAGGATATCAGCATGTGACGTTGGTTGTCCAAAGGATGCAGATAATGGAGTGAAGGTAGTCAGGTAGACCACTCACTGCCCAGAGGTTATGTATTGCCTGTTCCCATTCCTTAGGGTGTAATGCGGAGAGGACGTAGATGACTGTGATAACATCGACGGAGCCAGGAGCCACGCCGTCCGATAATGAAAAAGAAGTAGCAGGTGAGGTTCCCGCCGTGGTCCCGTCTATCCGCAGACTCTCGTCTGGGCACGGACGAGCTTGCGATGTAGAGGAACTGTTCGAGCTTGAGGTGATATCCCACACTGAAGCGTGGAGTATTCCTTTCCCATGCTCGGGAACGGGATACATGGGATTAGCCTAGATTGTGTTGATGTTCGTTGTCAGCTATACTGAAATTGAATACTCAACACAACTCCGCCAAATCGACTACCAACCTTGACAACGTCTATGGCAACTTTGGAATAATCCGTGGCATGCACTACCAGCTCGGGATTTTCGTTATGCATCAACAGTGGGAATACAGTATTCCCGGCGCCCTGTTTTCCTGATTAGCTTCACACCATCCTATATCGGAGGCATGGAATGACTCACGCATCCCACTTCCAGGACAACTTTTGGTCCAGCCTACAAGATTCAGAGAGTTCAGTTCGACGAGCCGTGGTAAGGGTGGCACCATAAGGGAGATGAAACTCACATCAGCCTCTGAACATGCTATCAGTTCTGGGTATTCTAACCGTAGCCATTTCCGATCTTTGAAGAATCTTTCAGTGAAAGCGATGTCAGTTCATTGGCCTTGTTGGGGTAAGGAAAATCGCTTCACCCTTCTTGATGTGTTGAATAGAACTTGTTCCAGTACTTTGATGGTGTGGTGTTGTATACGTCTAGGCCGAATGTATGAGCACTATATCCTACAACACACATCGAGAAATGGAGATCTGAACATCACGACTCACCTCTCTTCGTAGCAGCAACAGGATTCGCCAAGTGGACCTTCAAAATCTCCTCAGCCCTCTCTTGGAAATCATCAGGAAGAACAGCATAATCCCTTCAATCCCCATCAGTCTCTCTAGTCGTCCTAAATCCTAAATCGACGAAAAAGCTCACCAGGCATTATGATCAAAAACATCATCCTCATCCTTGAGTAATCTCGCACCAAAAGATACACCAACAGGAGGTCCATTCACTTTATGCCATTTATCAGCGGCTCGAAGCTTGGGTATAGCTGGCGGAACTAGATGGGATTTCTCGGTGTCAGGAGAGGACGAATTGGAAGTCGAGGACCGGGATGGAGAGGACGGGCCGGCTGAGTTCATATCTCGCGAGATGGTCGCACGACTCGTCAGACGGGTAATGCCCTGGACAGATGCGATGAGACCCCTTCCCGGTCTGGGTGGCATGAGTATATGGGTGAGGTCTGATATTTTGGATTTGAAGATGGATAAATAAATCGTCAATATCGCTTTCCACGTGGGAGGCCGTGCCTGAGGGAGATGGGTTGATGGACTGGAAAGATGTCATGTTTCGACTGTCTGTCTCTGGCTTTCATGCACTCATGAACTTTCTAAAACGGTCCGACAGCTAAGATGTTTTGCAGAGAAGAAAAAGAGGTATCAGGTCCTCCATATTTGATATGGTGCATTTCATATAAAGAAAGTATCCCATCAAGAAGAAAAACGGGGGACACTTCCTCAGTGTCCAGACCTACGCTCTGGATGGTATGTCTGGGGCATGTAATGAGTTGACCAAGCAGCCTATGTACAGCATCGTGTTGATCATGTATTCTCCTCTATCCATATTAGTACCTCTTGATCGGCTTTCAAACCTGGCCAGATATGTCCACTCAGTCGCTACAACATAAATGTCCGCTTACCCTACCGAGCGCTCAAATTCTCTTTCCCGCACATGCATCCAGCCTCCACCGATATATCGTCACTGCTACCCTCTTCTCGCCTATTCCAGCCCAACCACTCTGTATCATTTGCACGACAAGAAGATGCCATGAAAAGCTCTTTAACCATTCGACTGCCAATTCTTTAATAGTGCCACAAGAGGAGGAATGACGCGGGTCCGGCCGACTAAAACCGAGTAAGAAACCATCCCCCCCTCGCCCTGAACGTCAACGAAACCCTCCTCACCACCACCACTACACCTCCTCCCATCTCATCCTACACCTCACTCATCCTCACCGTAATCCACCACCACCCACCCACCCCCCAAGTCACCGCCATGATCTCCACCTCCATCAAGGCTTCCGCTGGTGGTCTGCTGAGGACCTCGGCTCTCCGCGCTGGTGCTCAGGTGGGTCCCTATTGTTTCTTTGTTTTCAAGAGAAGGATTTACTTTCCAAATAAGAAGTTGTGGCGATGTCTGACATCGTGCTGTATTAGCGAGTCCCAGCTGTCCGTTCAATGGCTACATTGACGGATGAGAAGAGAGTGAGTGATTCTTGCAGGCTGGAGATGACGTCGCGCTAACTTCCTCTCCCCCCTCTCTCTTGTCAAGCTTCCCGCAAAATACGGTGGTAAGCGTCATGCCTTTCTCATCCAATTTTTTGTTGCACGCACGTTTGGCTGACCGCTATCCAAGGTAAATACACAGTCACCCTTATTCCCGGAGATGGTATCGGAAAGGAGGTTTCCGATTCTGTCAAGGAGATTTTTGAGGCTATCAAGGCCCCAGTTCAGTGGGAGCAGTACGACGTATCGGGTGAGACTACTGGTGGAGATGAGCTTTTCCAGAAGGCTATGGAGAGTCTGAAGCGAAACAAGGTCGGGCTGAAGGGTGAGTTTTGTTCTTGGTCTCTCCAATCAAAGATCTTGGCAGTTGCTCTCATTCTCCTCGGAAAGAAACTCCGTATCTCGCTGAGAGGAGACACTGACACACCCTCGTAGGTATCCTCTTCACACCGATTGACCAGACCGGCCACAACTCATGGAACGTCGCCATGCGTCAGACTCTCGATATCTACGCCTCCGTTGTTGTCTGCAAATCCCTTCCAGGTTACCCTACCAGACACGCCAACGTTGATTTCGCTATCATTCGTGAGAACACTGAGGGTGAATACTCGGGTCTGGAACATCAATCTTTCCCCGGTGTTGTTGAGAGCTTGAAGGTCTCCACGAGAGTCAAGGCAGAGAGGATTGCCAGGTTTGCATTTGACTTTGCGTTGAAGAACAACAGGAAGGTGGGTTGCCCCTCTCTTATCGCATTAGATTTGTTCCGGCGGATAACCCATGTGACGAGATTTTGTAAGGAAGATGCTCACGTTCACTCTTCTCCCCAACAGAAAGTCACTTGTGTCCACAAAGCCAACATCATGAAACTCGGTGACGGTCTTTTCCTTAACACTTGCAAACGTATTGCCGAGACCGAGTACGCCCACACTGGCATTAAATTCGACTCGATGATTGTCGACAACACATCCATGCAGCTCGTCTCGAAGCCTCAGCAGTTCGACGTCATGGTCATGGTGAGTGACTCCCTATGGTATACTCTCTCTCGCTGACCAAATTCATCTCGTGCTAGCCAAACTTGTACGGAAACATCGTCTCAAACATTGGTGCTGGTAAGTTCGTTCATCGGTCCCCGGATCCTTGCATTCGGCAGATCAACAATCTTGGTTATCTCGTGTCGCGAAGAATCCGGGCTAACGTGTCTCCCTCGTTCACCTCATTCAGCGCTCGTCGGTGGACCAGGTATCGTTCCAGGCTGCAACTTCGGCCGAGAATACGCCCTCTTCGAGCCAGGTTGCCGTCACGTCGGTAAAGATATCATGGGAACCAACAAGGCCAACCCATCGGCTATGATCCTCAGTTCCACGATGATGCTCCGTCATTTGGGTCTGGAGCAGCAGGCGAACTTGGTCGCCGCTGCTACGTACGAGGTTATCAAGGAGGGGAAGATCAGGACTGCTGACATGCACGGTGAGTTTTCTTTTTGTGTTTGCGAATCTGAGATCATCCGTGTTATTGCTATGTGAGGTCGCTGATCACCCGTCTCCACTCAGGCTCGGCATCGACTTCTGACTTCACCAAGGCGGTTATCGACAAAGTCTTGGCGTAAATCTGTGGGCGGGTTGTAGTTTAAAATGCATCTTCTGAGTGTCTATTACGTGTCTGTATATGTGCATCGAATGGCTTGGAAGGGGGATCTGGACTTTGTGCGGAGGCATCACCGTATCAGGACGTACGAGGGTGCTTTTAATGAAAGCAAGAAACGCCCAACGTGTCTGCGTCGTTTGGGTATGCACAAGTCATCGCGGGGTTGCCATTGTATTCCTTGAATAATAGTTAACAGAGTTCAACTGAATAGATAGAGCCGCCAAGCAACGAAACGCCGAAACCCCGAAGAATGCCACTTGGTCTCTCGACGAGTGTAGCAAGTTGTTTTCTAAACCATCTGCCTATCCTATCCTACATCTCCTCTGTCCTCTCTCCCCTTAGCATTCTCCCTCTCCGCACCAAAGAGTAGCGTGGTACCCCGTTACTGTCGACGGTCTCTCCTCGTTCACTGATTCGACCGGGTGTCGTTGAACTCTAAAGATTATCGGACCGGATAGAATACTTTGCCCAGCATGGTTAGTTCTCTTCATTTGCTATCTTTGGGTGGATTATCGTCCATGCTTTGGTTATTCATGTCGGAGAGGGGTGGTTGGACTTAATGAGGATATTCCTGAAAGAACACAAGGTGTTCAAGTGCAGTGGGGACTTTGTTGTTGTTCGGTGTTGAAGATGTTGTCGTGATTGCCTATTGAAATGAGTAGTTCGCTGATATACTCTATCTTTTCCCTTATAGCCTCGTAAGTTATACCATCAATGTCGAGATCGACGTCATCCACAGCCCAACTCTCACACTGAACACGACAAAGACTGACACATTGTACAGCTCCCAAAGCCAAAGGGAGCAAAATGCTGTCCCTCATCAACTACCGATTAAAAGTTACACTGTCAGTGCTTTCGCATCCTTATCATCCTGTGTGCCCATCTCTCCAGCTCTGGTCGCTTCCGATGAGCTATGAAGGATTGGGCCCAATGGGATTTGATGTCTGCTAGGCGTCCGTGCTGACGAGCTTTTTATATTTTACAGGAATGACGGACGGTCTTTAGTCGGACAGATGCTGGCTTATGATAAGCATATGAACTTTGTTTTGGCGGAGTGTGAGGAGTTCCGAACGGTCAAGGTGGATATTTTCTGTCCTTCTTATGATGTCACCCACTGTGTGCTCCGCACCGTAATGGCTCGATCGTTCAATTAGACTAATGGACGCTCTCGTCGCAGGGAAAGAAAGCAAAAAACGCAGCAGAGGGAGAACCAGCACCTACAGTCCAGCAAAAGCGGACTCTCGGATTAGTGATTCTCAGAGGGGAAACCATTGTCTCAGTCTCAGTAGAGGGTCCACCACCATCAACGAGTAACGACTCTTCCTCGCTACTCGCCGGACCAGGGAAGGGTGTTCCTGCTGGTAGAGGAATGCCCCTGGGTGCTGGTGAGTGTCTTCTTTTTGCGATTTCTCGAAGATGATAGCTGGGGAAACGGCATACCTTTCAATCATGCGATACAATGCTAATGACCGACTATGTCTTAGGGGCTGCACCCGCCATGGCTGCTAGACCTATGGCATACGCTCGTCCTCCACCTGGTTTCCCCGGTGGTGTCCCAGGTCTACCGGCTGGTATGCCACCAGGATTCCCGGGTGGGATGCCCCCGGGAATGCCGCCTATGGGGTGAGTCTGTTTTTTTGTCATAACACTCCCCTCTCCGCTCGACTCACACCGCTTTATGTATCTGGTCCTCGAGCTAACCCCAATCCTTCCTCCCAGTATGCCACCAGGGTTCCGACCTCCTACAGGAATGCCCCCTGGAATGCCGTACCCTCCTGGACAGATGCCACCTGGGTGAGTTGGGATCATGTCATTCGCTGCATCACTCATCGGAGTGGATTGGATGGTATCGCTGATACTGATGTACTGGTACAGATTCCCCATGCGTCCTCCTCAATAGTTGTGTGATGGGGAGATGATGGTCGGGGAGGTTAATGCTGTTAGCGGGGAAGGGGTAATGGGGTTTCATGCTCTGGGTGAAGCACGTCGTGGTCGGTCACGAAGGGGTATCCGTACAAAAGCTCCGCAAAACGCGTTATGCATCCTAGATCTGCAGACTGCCCTCGATGTCGATGGTCCTGGTTGTGCGGGCATAAATATAAATGGCTGCGGAGTAATATCTGAACGGCGTCTTTGCCTGCAATGTGTGTGTATTCATGTACCAGCCATTCCCCGTCCTCATCCTCGCTTTCCCTATGCTTATGCTTCTCATTGTCCTATGAGAAGTGCACAGTGTTGTGTTCACTGACACTCATCAGAAGCTAAAGACGTAGTGCTCTCGTCATCATCTGTCCTTCAAGGATCTTGACCTCTAACTTCTTGGTGTACTAAACCTCAACTGAACCTGTTCTTGCTAGAGATACTTACAGCGTTATCCTCTCACACTAAATCGTCGACACGTATCCTCAAGTACCCATCCAATCCTCGATGGGAGGCAACGCCTTCCCCCACCAAGCCCAACGCCTAACGACCGAAACCCACACAACCCTCCTAACCTACTCTCTAGCCAGACTGGAGCGTTTCTTCCCAGCAGGAATCAAGGTATGCAGATACGTCCTTTCCAAGGAATCTCATGGTGACTTGGATCTTTGTTGTGCGTTTGAGGGGACTGGGGGTGGGATGAAGGGTCGGGAAGAGGGTGGGCCGGGGGGATGTGGTTTGGATGGTGTTCCAGGTGGGATGGAAGAGGGGAAGATGGAGTTGGGAGAGGGGATGAGGAGGCTTTGTGAGGATATTTGTGTAGCTCTTGAGGGGGTTCGATGGTTGAGGTCAGGTGGGGAGATCAGTTACGCTGTTCCCTGTCATGCCATCGGATCAGGAGAGGGTGTAAGTCATCTCTCATCAACAATCCTACGTATATTCATTTCTAGTCATATCCCAAACCTCATCCACCTCAGTTCTACGAAATCGACATAATCCTCGTCCCACCCCCCAGCCTCTCCTTCGCCGAACTAACAATGTCCTACTCAACCACCCCTCCACTCCTCTCCCTAATCCTCCGAAAAATAACACCCAACCTAACACTCCACGTCTCATCCCTCATCATCCGACATCAACCCTACCCAGGTCTCCCAGCTATCGATGTTCTCCTCACCGAATCGCCGTCCTCTCTATGCGAATGGCTAGGTCTCGATTATCCCCACTGGAATCTGACGAATTTCGAAACAGAGCTAGACTTCTGGCGGTGGCTCGTTAGTCCGCGGACGGGTTTGGTAGCGGACGCTTTGAGATCTCTCGCAAGACCTAGACGTACGAGGGTTGATATCCCAGCTGAAAAGTTTGGGAAGAATCGGCCAGAGGCTGTTGAGAGATTTCTCGCGTGGTTGAGATCACCTGAAAGTCCTTGGTTAGCGCATGGTACTCCAGAATTATCAGGAGATGATAGGATTTCCACACCGTCGTCAAGATCGACCTCGTCAGCTATACCACCCGCTATGACACCAGAGGAAAGAGCAGCAGCTTCCGCCGCATCGATGATCGACCCCGCACACCCGGCTACACTCGATAAAACCGCTTTGGAGATTTTGAAATTCTGGGATAAACAAGAAACGTATGATACTGTCTTGGCGGAACGGAGGAAGGTCGCTCAAGGGATTTATGAGAGGCAGAGAGCGAATGCAGAGAGAAGGGTGGCTGTGAAGTTGGAGAAAGAGGGAGAGGCAGAGGGAGAGGGATTGATTGAGGATATGAGTGGATTGAGTGTGTAGTGAGCTGAACTCAAATTATTGGCATCGTTGGGCAGAAAACTCGTGTCTGATCTGAGGTAGGGAGGATCGATCTGAAGGCGAGATAGGATTGTCGATGATCTTGACGACTGTGACTACGAGGATCTTGTACGAGACGATGGAGATCACGTTTGACTATACGTTTTAACCGAATGCGCACGAGTTGACACGAGTACATGTTGGATACATAGGAAATGTCCTGGGACATTGAATCTTTAAATATCTCTGAGACTGACATATAGCTTCTGACACCTTGTGGGGACCCCCTCCATCCACTACTCAACCGCCATTCTTTTCGACGACCATGTGAGAGCGAAGTAACATTAACCGCCCTCTCTGACGAGGCTCTCTGACCTCGTCCAACAATAGCTTCTCTCGCTTATCGGATCAGCTATACCCCATCTCGAACATAGTCCACTTATAGAATCGGTTGATCCTTCCATGCGTTACACATATTGCGGCCAATATTGTCGTTATTGACCGACGACGTCCTGCCGGATTTGTTCACATCGCCACATCCAGAACCGCTCATCTACTTCCTCAAGCCCCAGCTGAACCCAACGCCTTCATTCGATCCCAACCTCCGACCCGTCCTTTTCGTCTGCTCATCGCCCGACTCCCTGTCCTGCCGATGCTCCGCTCCATCCTGTGCAGTCGGACCAAAGCCAAACGATACCCCTGGAAATTTACCCCTTAAACCCGGCGACAACGCAGGGCTTTCCAGAGCCGAGCCGAACGCTAGTGTGGGACCTGCAGGACTAGGAAGGGCCTTTGCGATGCTCGACTTAGATTCTGAGGAACTTATTGACAAGCTGGTGGTCCTGGGGTCTTTTAGAGGATTGGAGGAGTGAGGAGTCGAAAAGACCGACAGAGATGCTGGAGGGGCTTGTGTTGGGGGAATGAATGGTGAGTCGGAGAACGAGGGTGGTGGCTGACTGCTGGAAGTCGGATTTGATGACTCCGCATTAGAACGATCAGCAGGAGGAGGGGATCGCGAAGGGTCTCGAACTTTCTGAGCGTTTGGCGGTCGAGGTATGGAGGTTGATTGTGAAGCCGATCCAGAGGGTTCAGAAGCTCTGATAGGCGACGGCGAGCGAGACCGAATATACTGCTCGTAATCCGGCTCAGGCCCGTCGACATATCCCCTGAAGCTCTGTGGGGAAGGTGGTTGCGCCTGCTGCTCGACCGGAGTAGATTGTGCAGGCAGAATGAGGGATGTAGGCATACTTGCTGGAATCTCGGATCCGGGATACGACATTTCGAGATCCTCGTAAGCGTTTTGACTGAGAGTGAGTTTACTATCCAATTTGATGGCCTGGTATTCGGAATAATTGAATCGTCGAGCGAAAGATGAGAGTGGTTGGGGATTGGCATCAGCTGCTTGGTCAGGCGAAGTCAGGTGGGAAGGGTGGGAGAGGATTGGAGGGAATTGTGGGTAACTCGATGTGGTTGTTGTCATCGTGATATCACCAGTAGTCTGTGAGTTTACCGTGCGTAAGGGCAAGTCATCTAGATCCTATATCAACCCAGCCCATCTTTCGAGTGTAACTTGTAACTGAGAGAGAAAGAGTACACACCAGCCAAGCGAAATCCATGACCAACAGCCACCCATTTCCCATCATTCCTCTTCATCCTCTTCAACCCATGAAGTTCCTCGCGTTTCTCATGGGGTAGATGATCGTGGATGAAATGTTGTGCTAGATCATTTGGACTTGTGAAGGCTCTTGCGCAGAAATCCCATCTATATCGACCGGACAAGGTCAGAATGCAGGAGCATTTCGGAGAAGCCATACGTCGGTAGGTAAAGCTTACCTGCAAAAGACCTCGGCTGGGCTGGATTGAGGGAGGGACATATGTATGGAGATGCACAAAATAGAGTGCGTTTGAGATGGGAGAGATACACATTGTCCCAACAACAACCGGATGTATAATAATCTGGGCGGGGCCTCAACGAGCGCTAAGCTAAAGTGGCGAATAATCCCACCAGCAGAAGTCATGTACTGTTCACTTCCAGAGTCGATATGGATACCCAGGTATGATGCAACACTGCATAATGCTAGCCTAAATGAAAGTACATATAACAATAAAACTTATCACCCAATACTCTTAATTCCACCCTTCTAATAAAGGATTGTAACCACGTTTTCCCGTACAATGGGACCTCTAGACCGCTCAACAATATCAAAAACGTCAGAACCGCAGACTATGTACTCAAGAGATTCTAAGCCACAGTGACAACACTAGCAGTCTCGAAATCCATGCCTCCACGGTCTGATGATGTCTCACTGATAGCCGAGATAGCTTTGATGACAGGGGGAGCGATCCAGTTTCGTTTGGAAATTCCACCCTGGTGAGGAAGACGGGTGGAGCCCACGAGGTAGGTGTCAACCTCCTCAGCGGCTTGACGACCTTCCTTGATACCCCAAACGACGAGGGATTGACCTCTGTGACAGTCACCTGCGGTGAAGACGCCAGGAACGGAGGTGGAGTATCGCTGCAAGTTACAACATGAGTCAGTTGCTGTGACATATACAGTGAAGGAGCAAAGGGCACTCACGCCAGGAGGAGATTGGATGTTGCTCCTGGGGTCAGTCTTGAGCTCGAGAGCGTTGATGAGCTCCTTTTGAGGACCCAAGAAACCAAGAGCCAAGAGAACCAATTGACATGGGAAGAACTTCTCGGATCCCTTGACTTCCTCCATGCTCCACTTGCCAGAGGTCTCTGTCCACTCGACGCGGACAGTGTCGAGACCCTTGAGTTTGCCTTCCTCGTCAACCACGAAGCGTTTGGTGGAGATACAGTACTCTCGGGGGTCCTTTCCAGAGAAGTTGGCCATGACTTCAGCGTGACCGTAATCGGTCTTCTTGATTCGGGCAAACTGCGGCCAGGGGTTGGAGGCGGCTCGGGCAGCTGGGGGTTCGGGGAGCCTAAGGGGACACATATTTCGTCAGTTCAATCGTCCCCCTGTGGCAAAATTACAACAGTGAACTCACAGCTCAAAGTTGACAACCGACTTGGCACCGTGACGAACGGAAGTACCGATACAATCGTTACCAGTGTCACCACCACCGATGACAATAACATCCTTGCCCTTGGCACTGATGAATTTGCCATCATCAAGCTCAGAGTCAAGGAGAGACTTGGTGTTGGGCTGCAAGAAGTCCATGGCGAAGTGAATGCCGTCGACTTCTCGGTTGGCCAATCTAAGGTCTCGGGGCCATGTGGCACCTGCAGAGGAGTTGGTCAGACAAGTCTTGAAAATGCAATACAGAGCAGACTCACCAGTAGCGACAATGACGGCGTCGTTGTCAGACTTGATTTGGTGGGCGTCAACGTCGACACCAACATGAGCGCTGGTGACGAATTTCACTCCTTCAGCGGCCATGAGATCAACTCGGCGCTGAACGACCTTCTTGTCGAGCTTCATGTTGGGGATACTATTTGGCAATGACAACGCTCAGCGTAAAGTTCATGTGTCAATTTCGGGACTGTTACTCACCCGTACATGAGGAGACCACCGATGCGGTCATTCCTGTCGTAAACAGTGACCGAGTGCCCAGCCCTGTTGAGCTGATCGGCAGCGGCAAGACCAGCGGGTCCAGACCCGATGACAGCAACCTTCTTCCCAGTTCGATGCGTCGGTACATGAGGCTGCATCCACCCCATCTCGAATCCCTTGTCAATGATGGCACATTCGATCGACTTGATTCCGACGGGGGCCTCGTTGATCCCCAAGACACAAGCAGATTCACAGGGCGCGGGACAAACGCGACCGGTAAACTCTGGGAAATTGTTGGTCTTCAACAGTCTGTTCAGGGCGTCCTGCCATCTGTCCTCGAAGACCATCGTGTTCCACTTGGGAATAACGTTGGCGATCGGACATCCAGTGTCTGACTGACAGAAGGGGATACCACAGTCCATACACCTCGCTGATTGGTACTTCAGTTCCGGTGAGGACAGCCGGTTGGAGATCTCTTTCCAGTCCTTGACCCTCTTCCTTGGTGGACGGTATGCTTCATTCAATCGCTTGTACTTCATGAACCCTCTGGTCTTGTCAAGTTTCGCCAATCGATCCTTGGTGGTGTTCTCGTCAACCATAGCATCCTCAAGATCGACCACAGAAGGCTCGTGAGCCTTGGGTTTGGGAGATGAAGGGTCGGAAATGAGCTGAGCAGTAGTAGGGACGGTAAGTGCGTTGGCGTCGCGTGGTAGAGTCGGGTCGAATCCAGTAGAGACGAGGTCGACCTGAGAAGCAGTCTGAGAAGGAATCAAATCGATGACGCTCTGTCTCTTCTTCTCCTCCGCAGCGCGCTCCGCCTCCTGCTCCAACACTCTCTTGTAGTCCAGGGGCATGACGCGGACGAACATGGGGAGCAAGTGGTGGAAGTTCCTCAAGACTCTATCGGCGATCTCGGAACCAGTGTAGTGTCGGTGATCCTCGATCAAGCTTCGCAGCTCGGCAATTTCCTGTGGGTCCGAGACTTTTCCAAGCTCCACTGTCCCAGTGTTCACCTTTGGTGCGAAGCTGTGAGCCATGTCGAGGACGTACGCGATACCTCCAGACATTCCAGCGGCGAAGTTGCGACCGGTCAAACCGAGAACGACAACCCTTCCTCCAGTCATGTATTCACATCCGTGATCACCTGTTCCCTCGACAACACAAGTGGCACCAGAGTTTCGGACAGCGAATCGCTCAGCTGCAATACCTCTGATGAAAGCTTGTCCGGAAGTGGCACCGAAGAAACAAACGTTTCCGATGATGATGTTCTCCTCTGCCTTGAAGGGCGAAGCCTTTGGTGGGTAGACGATCAATCGACCTCCGGAGAGACCCTTACCAACGTAGTCGTTGGCGTCACCTTCCAGCTCGATGGTGATCCCGGGTGCCAAGAAAGCACCACACGACTGACCAGCCGATCCCTTCATGTTGATATGAATGGTGTCCCTGGGTAAACCGGCCTCACCGTACTGCTTGGAGACACGGTATGAGAGGGTGGTTCCGAGAGCTCGATCGGTGTTGACGACATCGCAGTCAATCTCGACCGGTAGACCCTTTTGAAGAGCTGGCTCAGCCTCGTCGATGAATTTGTTGTCGAGTCTGATGTACAGCTTGTGGTCTTGTGGTCGGACGCGGTATGTCGCGACGTCAGCACGCATCAAGTGCGCGGGCTTGAGGATGGGCGACAAGTCGAGGTGCGCAGTCTTTGGCGTCCTGAGAGACTCGTCGACCATAAGCATGTCCGAGCGACCAATCATCTCGTTGATGGTCCTGAAACCAAGTTTAGCCATGATCGATCTCAACTCCTCGATGATGTAGTAGAAGAAGTTGATGACTTGTTCAGGTTGACCAGCGAATTTGGCACGAAGAGCAGGATCCTGGGTGGCGATACCGACGGGACAGGTGTTCTTGTGACAGGCCTTCATCATGATACAGCCCATAGCAATCAAGGGGGTGGTGGCGAAACCCCACTCCTCGGCACCGAGTAAAGTAGCGATAGCAACATCTCGTCCAGTCCTGATTTGTCCGTCGGTCTGGACGGTCACTCGACCACGAAGGTTGTTAAGGACCAAAGTCTGATGAGTTTCGGCAAGACCCAGTTCCCAAGGCAGACCAGCGTACTTGATAGATGTCCATTTAGCAGCACCAGTTCCACCATCGTGACCGGAGATGGTAATGTGGTCTGCCTTGGCCTTGGCAACACCGGAAGCAACGATACCAACACCGACCTCGGAGACGAGCTTGACAGAGACTCGAGCACGAGGGTTGGAGGCTTTGAGATCATAGATGAGCTGTTTCAAGTCCTCGATCGAGTAAATATCGTGGTGAGGGGGAGGGGAGACGAGGGTAACACCAGGAGTGGAATGACGAGTTCGACCGATGGAGGCAGAAACCTTGTGGCCAGGTAGCTCACCACCTTCACCGGGCTTGGCACCCTGAGCCATCTTGATCTGCAGCTCATCAGCGTCAGCCAAGTAGTTCGAGGTGACACCGAATCGACCAGAGGCAATTTGCTTGATGGCAGATCGTCGAGAGTCCCAAACTGGCTTGAGCTCCATGGCATGAGTGAAGGGTTGACCGTCGCTATCAGCACCAGGACCTGGGATGGGGTTGGATCGCTCAGCGTCTTCACCGCCTTCACCAGTGTTGGACTTTCCGCCCAAACGGTTCATAGCAACAGCAAGAGTGGCGTGAGCCTCCATGGAGATGGAACCGTAAGACATGGCACCGGTGACACAACGTCTGACAATCTCATTCCAGGGTTCAACCTGTTCGATAGGGACCGACTTGGCCTGGTCAAAGTTGAACTCGAGGAGACCACGGAGGGTACCTCGCTTGATAGCTTCGCGAGAGTTCTTCGAGTAGGCATCGTAAGCAGCTTGGTTCTTCTGCCTGACAGCATCCTGAAGCTGGGCGATAGATACGGGATCGTTGACACGCATCTCGGAACCTTGTCGGTAGTGGTATTCACCGCTCTCGGGCTGATGGTTTGTCAGCTCCCGTCTAGTATCCTGCACTATGTAGTGATACGACTCACCATGCCGGGAACTGAGACAATGTCTCTTGAAGGCCAAGCTCGCTCGTGGAACTCAAAGGCGTCCATGGCGAGCAACTCGAAAGTGGAACCCTGAACTCTCGAAGCGGTACCGATGAAACACTCGGCGACGACCTCCTCGTGAATACCGAGAGCCTCGAAAAGCTGAGCGCCCTTGTACGAGGCCAAGGTCGAGACACCCATCTTGGACAGCACCTTGAGCATACCCTCATCGGTGGCCTTTTTGTAGTTGGTGATGAGCTGTTCGCCGGACTGACCATCCTTGGCCCTAAAAAACCGCATTCAGCAGTGACCCTCGCATTTGAGTCGGCAGTAAGAACTCACAATCCCTCTCGAGCGACCTTGTGGATCATCTCCATCATCAACCAAGGGCAGACGGCGTCGGCACCGTACCCAATCAAAACACACATATGGTGAACCTCCCTAGCCTCACCAGTCTCGACCATGACAGCGACGTCGGATCGCTTCTTCTGGGCGACGAGGTAGTGGTGAACACCGCCCATGGCCAAGAGCGCGGAGAGTGAGACACGCTCGCTGCTCATAGCTCTGTCCGAGAGGATGATGACCTTGAACCCAGCACCAACAGCGTTCAAAGCCTCCTGTCGAACCCTGTTGAGAGCATTCCGATAACCGGGAAGACCTTCTCCCTTGTCGAACGTGATGTCAATGGTGATGGATGGCCAGTCGGAGTTTGAGACTTTGATGTGCTTGATAGCGTTCATCTCCTCGATCGTAAGAATTGGAGACTTGAGCAGGAGTCGGTGACATTGATCTGCCTTCATTTCCAAAAGGTTGCCCTCGTTTCCGACAACAGTCTCGAGAGACATGACAATGGACTCTCGGATGGGATCGATAGGAGGGTTGGTGACTTGAGCAAAGAGTTGACGGAAATAGTCGTAAATGGTACGAGCAGAGGTCGACATACAAGCGATAGCAGCATCGTTACCCATGGAACCGAGAGCTTCGTGGCCCTCTTGAACCATGGGAAGCATGAGCATGTTGAGCTGCTCAATGGTGAAGCCGAACGCAAGAAGCTTGGGGTCGGTTGACAAAGGCTCGTCGTCGAGCTTGACTGAAATGTCCTGGTGTCGTTCGACACGACGAACGATCTCGGGCAATTTGAGCATTTGCGACTCAACCCAGGCGGCAAATGGATGCCGGCGGGCAGTGTTGAGCTTAAGCTCACGATCGTCGACAATTCGACCCTCCTTTGTATCGACGAGAAGCATACGTCCAGGCTTCAGACGTCCCTTCTGGATAATGCGCTCGGGCTCAATGGTGATCGTACCAACCTCGGAAGCGCAGACCATGATGTCGTCAGAGGTCACGACGTAACGACATGGACGAAGACCGTTTCTGTCCAAGTTGGCACCGCAGTATCTACCGTCGGAGAAGGTGAACAGAGCCGGTCCATCCCAAGGCTCCATCAAACACCCGGCCCACGAGTAGAAAGCCTTCTTCTCTGGCTCCATCAAATCGTTGTTCTGCCATGCTTCGGGAACGAGCATCATGACGGCCTCAGGAAGGGTGAGGACACCGTTGACCACCAAAAGCTCTAGGACGTTGTCGAAGGCAGCCGAATCCGAACCACCGTTCTCAACGATCGGGTAGAGCATTTCGAGTTCGTCTTTGAAGTGCTCAGACTTGAGATGACCCTCTCGAGCACGCATCCAGTTCTTGTTCCCTCTGACAGTGTTGATTTCACCATTGTGCGCAGCCCATCGCATTGGCTGAGCTCGGTCCCACGATGGGAAGGTGTTGGTAGAGAATCGGGAGTGGACGAGAGCAAAGTGAGAAGAGTACAGGGCGTGGTTGAGGTCGTGGTAGTAATTGTACACTTGGACGGGGGAGAGTTGTCCTTTGTAGACGATGTTGGAGGGAGTGAGGGAACAAATATAGAAGCCTTTGTTGAGTGTACTAACAGTCAGTCCCGATCTGCAAGGCAAAAACTTACATAGTGTGGGTTGCGTGTTTGCGGAGAACGTAGAGCTGACGGAGGAAGTTGCGCTCATCGAACGGCCCTTCCTCGCTGGTTTCTCCTGAACCGTAATGCTCCTCGAGCACGACGAACGGCTGAACAGTCTTGGGCTCCTTGCTCTTGGAGGAGGGACCGAGAATCGAGTTGTCGGTGGGGACGTCACGCCAACCGAGGATTCGCAAGCCCAGCTCTTTGGCAAGGATCTCAAAGGTGGCCTTTTGAGAAGCGTGCTCGGTGGGGGAGAGGAAGACGTTCCCGACAGCGTAGTGGCCTTCGTCTGGGATGAGGGGAGTGAAAGAGTGGACGGTCTCACGGACGAAGAACTCGTGGGGGATACCAGTCATGACACCGGCGCCGTCACCATCGCGGGCATCGGCTCCGGCTATGCGATTGTCAGCAAAGACAGCCCCTTGATTCTCTCGGTGAAGCCCGTGAATCAGATTCATCAAACTTACTGGCACCCCGATGGGTCATGTTACATAGGATGTTCCTAGCATCGCTCACGATCTTGTGGTTACCATGGCCTTTGATATGACAGATGAACCCGACACCACACATGCTGCGGTGCAGGGATCGAGGAGGGGGGTTTTACTGTGATGCAGGGTGTCAGAATCGAGGATCGACCAGCCGAAGAATCAGCAGAAGCATCGCACTCACAAAGTGGGGGAGTTCAAGAAGCTGATGAGCGGAATCGAGCCGCGTGGATAGAATCAGGCGGAAGCCGCCTTGATGTATGCCAGGTGAGCTTGTGTAGGTGCAAGTAGCAGATAGACTGCTTTTTTTAGGCTATGCGAACAGGTGCAACGAGGTAGCAAGACGACGGCAAAAGAGAGCGGACAAGTGAGGACGAGTCGACGGAGCACAACTTTTACTTTTTCCTTTCCTTGTTCGTTGCGTCTGGCTGGGCAAAGGCTGCAAACTGGTGGTGAGCGGGGGTGGCGGCTGATGGGACGGGCGGGCGCAAGAAGCAAAAGAACGGGCCCAGCCAACCAACCAGAGCGGGAGAATTGCGTTCGGGGCTGCGGTGCCTCGCTGGTTGGGATGTCGGGATCACTCGGCATTTCGGGGCGGAGAGTCCTGATTGGCTGCCCCTGACGCTCACGAGATATGACCCTGAGACTAGTTTCGAATGTCCGATGCGCCCTCTGATTGGCTGCTGATAAGCTTAACCACTTTCCCACTTTGCCCCCTTCCCATCAGTGTCAAGTAACCCGATAGAGGCGGAATGAAAAGCCGGCGTCCCAGCCCGGGAGGATCAACCGTGGGAAAGGGCTTGTGGATATACGAGTAATGTACTCGAGAAAAGGATATGGCATTGCGTTAACTAATAGATTGTAGTTGGCATCTCATTTCATGCAGGGATACTCTCGTATGCACAAACACCTCGCAGGATAGAGGAAATGTCCGAGTATAAGCTAGTCACTGCGCTCTTTCCAGACCCTTAGAAGGGAGCTGGTACGTAGATGTCTTTTATGCTAGAGGACCGATCGTACAGTCGAACATAGCTAGCAACCAAATCCGACGTCAGCATCGCTCGTAGAAGAAGGACTCAGCATCTCACCCTTTTCTGTCGCTTGACTGACTGCGTCCTGATTGAGTGCTTCTTGTTTGATTGCCTGTTGATTGGCGAGCGCGAAGATTGGGAGCCATATTTAGGAGCTTTTTGGCCTTAGACGGCGTCGACTGAGACGGCCTTGTGTCACGCGATTTACTCCCTGTCTCATAATCCCAAGGGACCCTCACCAAGCTGATATTGAGACCACTTTCCTCTATAATCCCTCTGACGATCTTCTCATGCTCTGTATTGAATTCCGCGGGGCTAATTGTCAAAACCGATTCATTGTCCGTACTGTCCATGAGAAGCTGTAGAGTTTGCTCCTCGCACGTCGTATAAAAACTTTGAAGGGACCTATTTTTTGACTTGGAAACAGCTGCAGGCATGTCGAACATATGTTGAGGTACTGGCATGACTTTTTTACCGGCCATACTACCTGGGATAGTGTAGATGGTGTACTCGATGGGTGAGTGGTTGAAAGTCTCTTCGGACATTCTGGACTGGATCGCAATTGGACAGTTTGATGATGATAGACAAGTGTGGTTG
Organism: Phaeotremella skinneri; assembly: GCA_001599695.1. Lineage (NCBI taxonomy): Eukaryota > Fungi > Basidiomycota > Tremellomycetes > Tremellales > Phaeotremellaceae > Phaeotremella > Phaeotremella skinneri. The sequence goes on along the minus strand of BCHT01000008.1, from coordinate 340,314 downwards.
GCCGAAGTGACGACAACGGCTTGCAGTAGCTTCAGCTCATAGCGCTGTCGCCTTCTAAACCTTCCAACTCTTGCGTAGACTCCGCATCCTTTGATCACAAAAGAATGCCCGTTATGTGAAACTCCAATCCAATTGATACCCAGCCATATAAACGGAAGGTTCAAGCAAGACAAACGAAATTCCTCGTTCCATGAAGGCAACTGGGGCGTCCAGCAGGAAGAAAGTCCTGTGCAACACTGATCCAAGTGACGAAAAGTATGAATCAATTGCTCGATTGCTTTTTCGGAGAATCAGTGAGCTGCAGCGTGCACCAGAAGGACAACCTGACGGGATGAAATTCATATCGAGGCTGTCGAAGTCGGAACCTCAAATGGTCAAGACGGTCCAGGTCTCAACAGCAAAGGAAACAAGTACAATGCTTCTACCCTTTCAATAGAGGACGGCTGAGAACTACACAGAGCCACACCTGCTGCACTGTGACGATTTGTGCTAGACACCTCCATCCTCATGCCAGTTTGTGGAGCACAGTCTCTCGTCCAGGGTTACTTAAGGGGATCTTGAAGAGATCAGGTCTTGGATCTCATCTTGGGCGCCACTTGGTCGTCGCGTAGGGGGGAGCTAAGGAGGATGCGCCACGGCGCGTCTCATAGTGCAGAGGCACCATTTCCAAAGATCCAAAGCAAAGCTTGTTATTATCGTTATTATAGTCCACCATCTCACAACTCTTGTATGCATCATCCTCCAACAATCCTCCCTCTCCAAACCCCTCTCCTTGCACATTACAATTGTGTCTGTACGATTGCTCGGTACAATAGGTCTGCTGAAAAACAAGGAAGCACAGCGTTCTTGGCATCCGGCAACGGGGGTGGTTTGATAGGTTGAGCCTCGTGGTCAATCAACGCTTTGCTTGGATCTTCACCATCATCTCTCTTCGCTCCCCTATTCCTCACCTCTTTCCGTCACGCCCATATCCCTCGTACTTGTATCTCGCTCTGCTATTGTTACCTTAGCTCGTGAGCGAGCTAGCAGACAAGTCCCAGCTGGCCGAGATCGCCGATACATATATCTTGCGACATCGATCAATCACCCACACACACGTCGGTTGATACGGCTGCGACTGTACCTTTGGACCGTTGAAGGCGACGACAACCTTCTTTCATAATCAACTGCGACTGAAGTGAAGCTTGAAACAACCCTGCTATCCAGTCGAGTCACTCGCTAGGTGCTGCCATCTGACCAGACCAAGACCATCGGACACTGGTCGCAACCACCTATTGACAGAGCAGTAAGTTAGTCGTGTGATGTCGTATGATACCTTTGACTACTGACATTGTCAACAGTCCATCTCGCTTGCATCTACATCCACTTCATATAGGCTGTGCTAGGGCATGTCTACAGCGACAGCATCGCCTCTTCCTCCTCACCTGAATCCTAGTCCAACACCTCATCCTCAAACGAGTCCTCGGCCAAATAGGCAGAGGGCGTCGCCTACGTCGTCTCCCCAACAACAGAGTCCTGGGAGTCCCCGAGGTGGAACGTCGCATCTTGTCGATGTCGATAGCTTGTTGAAGGGTCATGGAGGGGATTTGAGACGGGCGTTGGAGTCAGCTGTGATTGAGAGGAACAGTTTGGTGAGTTGATTCGGCAGTATATTACTTCGTGGAGGAAGTCAGACCTTGGCTTGATATCCTCGTTCATCTCACTAATGATTGTTTTGCAGCAATCACAGAATAGTCAGCTTTGGAAGCTGATCGAGAAGCAACGAGCTCAGTCAGCTCACTTGGTTTCTGACAATGACAGATTGCGAAATGAGAGAGAACGAGCCAACCTTCGCCTTGTTTCGGCAGGTTTGGAACCAATCAACCCAATGGTCAAGCAGCGCATACCCAACAGTGTCAGCGCAGTAGGGCTAGGACTACGAGCTGCCGACCCCAACGCCATCCCGACTATGAGACGGCACAACTCCGACAGGGACGAAAAGATTACTGCATCTTCCACATCGCTCAAGGTACCAGAAGCCTCATCGTCGAGCTCAAGCCCGAGTTCTGCGGCTGAAGAGGTGCCTGCTCTTCTCGGCGATGCAGTGCAGTATCCAGCTGTCAATGGCAGCTTTGGTGGGCTCTTGCCCTCGCCTATGGCGGAGAAGAAAATGCGTCACGAAAGTCGCATGGTCTTTCCACCAGAGGTGTCATCATTCATGTCACTCGCCGATGACCCTCCTAGGAAGGAAATTCCCAGTATGACACCTAGTATGAGTTCTAATACTCTCAGTCCATCGTCACAGTATTCCCAAAGTCCCAGCACAGTAAACCCAGCCGAAGCTGTTGCGGTGATACCCGCGCCGATCAGTCGTCCCTTGAAAATCACCACGGAAATACCGGAGCTGGAGAACGAAATTAGAAGAGGTCCATCTAGTCCTCTACCAACTCGTAGCTCAAGCGTGAGCTCCTATCGAACCAACGATATTCCACCACCAGACTACTCTCAACCGCGAACGCCGCAAGAGGCAGTGCCTCCCTTGCCGAATATTGCTTCCCCAAGGCCCTCCGCCGATACCGCCGTGCCGAGGGGCTCACTCGACCCTAGTGGACCTGTCGATAGCCAACCGTCAAATGCCTCCAAAGATAGACGAGGACTCCTTCCTAGACTTACGCCTCAGCTCCTACCTCATGCTAGGCTGTCAATTCCCACTAGCTCGGTGTACCCAAACCAAAGCGGCCGCGACGTGCTGTGCTTCATCGTTACTATCACAGTTCGTCCGCCAAACGCTCATCCAGTCACTTGGAACGTCGCCAAGCTTTTTAGTGCCTTTATTGACCTGGACTCGAGGGTAAAGGCAAAGGCCGGAAAGAGCACCAAAGAGTGGAAGAAGATGGTTGCTGTCCTTCCGGAAGGTAGAGCTTGGAAAGATTTCGCTCCCAGCAAGATTGATCAACGCAAGGCTACACTCGAGGCGTATCTCCAATCGCTACTGGTCGCTCCTATCAGTGACAAGTCCGATCTGTGCAACTTTCTTTCCACTGATCCTGTACAACCGAAAGTCAAAGAGGGCCGCAAGGAGGGCTACCTGACGAAGAAAGGCAAAAACTTTGGAGGGTGGAAGACGAGATTCTTTGTTCTCGACGGCCCGCAGATGGAGTATTACGAGACAGTGAGTTGGAGTCCTTAGAACCGAGCTAACGTTCAGCGCGGTGGGACACATCTCGGATCAATAGTCATTACCAATGCACAGATCGGAAGGCAAAACCGTCCAAACGACTCCAATGATGATCGGGATTTCCGACATGCTTTCCTCATCATTGAAACTCCCAAAAAGGGCACAACAAATCGCCATGTCCTCTGTGCTGAGAGTGACCAGGAGAGAGACAGCTGGATCGAGATGTTGGTCAAACATGTGGATCCGGAACAACCCGTTTCTTTTTCCTCCTACACTCCACCACCTATCCCACAAACAGCTCCCGTCCTTCCTCAGCAAAACTTGAAAAGGAAATCAAGCATGTCGCGGAAACTCAGCAAAGATGTTGTTGTTACAGCTGCCCAACCTATAGCGTCCATGCTCGATGCCGGATCGAAATTGTCGGGCGCTCCTTCTCCCAGCTTGATCAATTCGATGGAATCCCAACGAGCAGCCCACGCCGAGGCAAAAAGCCAAGCTCAAGCTCAAGCCCAGACCCACATCCCGACGGAGCTTGAGGGACAATCTGGTAAATCCCCCGGACAGCTGGCTTTGATGATACCGAATCAGCCACCATCCGCAGAGCCATCCGACTTACCGTCACCGCAAGGACAAAGCATACCCACTGGTTATCGAGCCAGTCCTCCACCACAGCCATATCCCCAAACGATGGTCACCTCGCCGTCGGCAGATTCTTTGTCCTCCGCACCCTCCGTTGCTTCGGGTTCTGCCCCAGTGATGGACTCAGGCCAGACTGCTCGCAATACCAAACGCCAGAGCGTGATGCCGATACCTACTCGACAATCTTTCTCACCAGCTTATCTTTCGAAGTTATCCCAAGACGGTATGTCAGCTCCACCAGGCTACCAAATGCCCGAGAAAGATCGAGATCGGAAAGCTAAGAGTGGACGATTCTGGTCTCCATTCTCTACCAAGGCCCCAGAGAAGGTCTCCAAGCCGGTCTTCGGCGTCCCCTTGTCCGACTCGATTGCTCTGGCGACCGTCGCCAATCTTCCAGCAATTGTATTCAGGTGTATTGAATATCTCGAAGCCAAGCGTGCTGAGGACGAGGAAGGGATATATCGGTTAAGTGGAAGCTCGGCGGTTATCAAGGGTCTGAAAGATCGATTTAATCTGGAAGGAGACGTCAACCTGCTTCAGATCGACGAGCACTGGGATCCACATGCCATTGCCGGATTGCTGAAGACCTTCCTGCGGGAGTTGCCGACGAGTCTGCTGACGCATGAACTCCACGTCCGATTCCTGTCCGTGATGGACCTCGTTAGCTCTGCAGCAAGAGTGGCCGAGCTCTCGCGCCTGGTCTCCGATCTCCCTCCGCCAAATTACGCTCTTCTGCGAGCGCTCACCGCCCACCTTATCTTGATCGTGAAGAATGCTTCAGTCAATAAGATGACCCTCCGGAACATCGGAATAGTGTTTTCTCCGACTCTAGGTATCCCTGCTGGCATCTTTTCAGAGCTGGTCAGTCACTTTGGCCGGATATTCGACGACGATCCAGACGAAGAGGAAGAAACGGACGTGCTTGTATCAGTAGCTAGTGGCGAAAGTGGCGATGATACTGTGTCCCTCGAGCATAGCCATGGTCATGGTAGCGGGCAAGGCCTGGTCTTGCCTCACGATGGCCTGGAGGGGGAGGAGACTATCAAGAGGAAACGGAATAGTATGCTTTATCAGGCAGGGGGTGCTGATGCTTTGTTGGGACTTGGTGGACGATCTCTGGACCCAGGTGAGTTAGGTAGCTCTGCGTTGAAGTAATCCAATCACCGAGGTCTCCAATATACTAAATAGAAGTACTTTTATTCCAGCCGCAGAAGACTCGGCATCGGAAGCATCGACAGACGACTTAGATCTCGATGACGGTGAACCTGACGCCGAATCCGATGACCCCTCGATCGACTCTGCAGAAAACAACGTCGCGGGACCAGACCCTCAAACGACTCCTCAAGCGGACCAGTATCCGGATCCCAGCTCTAGCGCACAGACGACGCCTAGAGCCGACAACGGCGTCATCTATCCTTCAGCAGCGGCTGTGAGGAAAGCGAAAGCTGCCGCAGCGGCCGCAGAGCGGGGACTGGGGGTTCAGACATTACCTCTGCCGGCTGTACTGGCGGACGCTGGGTCTGCGACGGATACGAATTCAGCGAAAGCGACGTCAGGCCATAGTCCGGGGTTGCCGACTAGTCCTCGACCTGAGCTGAGGGAGGGGAGCTAGGCTCTGGTGTGGTGGATGATGAGCGGTATGTGTAAGGAGAAGTGGTTCTGATTAGTGGAATGCGGACAGGACAAGGACTTTGCATCTATGTTTGTATGCACTAGCTATGGCATGCTATAAGACACTTTCGAGAGTGACGATTGCTTTGGTGTGCAACGGGGTACTGTCACTTTCAAGCGTACTCTGCAAAGCAAGTCACGCTAAGATTTTGGAGCAGGCCCTGATGCTTAAAATGTGCTCGTACCGGTCTTCGGAAGTGCTCGAGTAGTTCATGAAATCAAATACATGCAATGATCAGCCAGAATAAATGCAGATGAATGATTTGGTAGTTTCAGCAGAAGCACGGGTCCCAATTGATAAAATGATAAATGATAAATAGATACGTATTCCTCCCCACCTCATTCATTCATCATCATCCAACCCCCATTCCTCTTCATCGTCCTCCTCCAAAAACCTCAGACAACCCTTAGAACATCCCAACCACCTTATCGGTAAATCCTTGACCCCAAAAACAGTCCTCCACTCCAATCGTTCCTCGGCCGGATTCAAGAAAACATGACGACTGGGTCTAACGATGCCCTGTCCGTGTCCTAGTCCTAATCCCGCGGTATCGTCTCCAGAGACGATGAGATGTCGAGGAGATCGACAATTGTTATAATACGGGTTAAGGGAGGCGTCATCCGCTGGTAAAGTTTTATGTGATCTTGGGAACGGATCGAATTGTTTTGCGGAAGACGAGGAGACGGTGGGAGATTGTTGTCGATTCGTACTCGCGCTTCTGAGACATTGGAGGATTCTCACGAGATCTCGTTCGGGGATACTTGGGATGATCTGGTGTAGCGCTTCAGGGGATAGGAGTGGGTGGGCTTCGTTTTTGGTCGGAATGGGCCATTGGTATGAGTCTAGGAGTGGGGGGAGATGTGAAGGAGCTCTGGGGGAGAGGAGGATGTTTATACAAAGTGTGGACAGCCTGGGAATGGGTGAGGATTGTTGGCTGATCAATGGAGAGAGAATGCGAGTTGTGCAAGTTGATGGGGAAGAGGGATCAGATGCGACAGGCGGGGGATGAAATTCGTTGGATCCAGCGGAAAAGAGGGTGAGGTTCAGGTCGAGAATGGTAGACGGTAGCTCGGTCTGATAAGTGTATCAGCTGAATGGCTTCTCGGTTCCAACGGCATCCAAAAGTACTCACGATTTTGTTATTACTGATGTTGAGCTCTTTGAGATTTCTCAATTCGCCAATAGCAGCAGGGATCGAAGTCAGGTGATTCGATCCTGGATCAGTTTCTTGATCAGTTGTGCCTCTAGGATGTAAGACGGAAGGGATGTAGATAGCCAAACTTACGCAGGCTGAGTACCGTCAGGTTGGAGATCTCAAACAAAGCGCTGGGTAAGCTAATGTGTTCGAGAGGTCAGCTCTCAGCTCTCTCCGTGATTAGACAGGTTCACAGCAACACCAGAGCGACACGTACCTTGTCAAACGATTCGAGCCAGCAAAGATAGACAATTCTTTCACGCCTTGCTTATCGCTATTCCCACCTAGAACAATAGCTCCCGTTTTGCTCCGCCCAAGGTGACGCTTTCGAACCTCCCCTGCTAGAGGCGACAGGGAGTAAGAGATGTTGTTCACTGGCATCGAGGCGCTTGGTAGCAAACTGCTGGGAGAAGTCGAAGGGGGAGCAGGCGAGTTCAATACCGCTTCCAAACTCTCAGTCTCGCTAGTCTCCGTCAACGTTGGCGAGGCGAGGAGACTTCCACCGAATCCCAAAGTACTAGGAGCTCTCTCGAAAACTTTCCGGGAGGGAAGTTGACCCGTTTCCCTCAATGCAACATCCGCAGACTGTCCGGGACCTGGTTGGAGAGAATTGAAGAATTCGGAAGAAGAAGCAGGCGCTGATGTCGTTCTGGTAAAGCTACGAGCGTTTGCGGAGAGATGATGAGATCCGGGAGAAAGATGTTGATGTTCTGGTAGGGGCTGGGCGGGTGATTTCGGTTGAGGCTGGGAGGGCGAGGGATGAAATGGGGCCGACGGGGAAAGTGTCATCGATGAAATGTGCCTCGTGAACGGGGATCCGGAGGGGGAGGGGCCAGCTCGTGGAGAATGCGTAGAGGCTAGGGTGACGAGGTTGCGAAGGTCGGAGATCTTTGTGGATAAGGATGTTAAACCTAGCCCACTGCACGAATATCAAGATCACGTCAGCTTGTGTTGAATATCACTATTTCAGACGACGACGAGAGAAGTGTAACTCACTTGATGGACAACTCCCCTTTAGCCGTATCAACACATTTTGCAACCTCTCTCTGCATCCACTCATCACTCCCCACCACTGTGACAACCTCCCGACCCCTTCCACCTATCCCCTCTCCGGCAAAACTCCTACTCTCAGGGGCAGCTATCGAAACAGAACTACCAGTCCGCGAATGACTGTACTGCGGTGAAGGGAAGTTGACGGGTGGCTGCTCCTTCTCACGATGTTTCCGTGGTTTGGGGAGATGTCTGTTAGGCGAGGAACTGGATTGAGAGTTCAGGTCGATGGTCTGCAAGGTGTGAAGGGTTGCTGCGAAGGGGAGTGGTTGGGAGGGTCGGTGACCGTCTAAGCCTTGAGGGGGCATTGGACGCGATGCAGCGGAGAATGGGTCGAGGACGGGCATTGTATGGACTGAGTGTCCTCGAAGAGAGGGGGAGGTGAGGATATATGTATGTATTGTTAGAAGGATGCGGGAATGTGAAGAAGACGACGCCCACAAGTGAACGCGGATGACTTTTGTTTGGTTGTTGCGTTATACCAGTCAGGGTAGCGTGTTTCATCCGCTCCTGCCCCGCTGATCTGAGTCCACTTTTACATCCCCCATTTTATTTTTCATCTTTCATACAAATCCCCACTCGCCAACACTTGATACGATCAACAGGTATGGAATAGGAAAACGCTGTTTAGAATCGAACAATACCGCTCAAACAGATTGGAGGATATCGTCGTCAATCTTAATAGCTGCAAAACATTTCAACCAGTCAACCGCACCACTCTCACATTTGTCTCCGCATCGCTTTCGCCACAACACCTCGAGCGAGATGCAATGACGGAAAGACGATGCAAAGCCTACTCTCGAGCTGATACCGACCCGTTTCTGTCACCTCCACCCCTACTTTCCCTGTCCCGGGCATAACGATCGTCGTCGTCCCGACGCCTGGGAGGCGGGGATCTGTCGCGATCATAGTCCCTCCTTGGGGGCCCATCTTGACGGTAAGACGATCGGGCGTCTCTGTCATCTGGACGATCGTATGACCTTCGAGGCGGGGAGCGGTCTCGTCCGTACCCATCACCGCCGCGCCTGTCATCGTAGCCGCGACCACCGCGATCATCTCGACGACGATCATCATAGCCGCCGCCCCTGTAGCTGCTGCCATAGGAGTCACGAGGCGGGTAATAGTCCCGGGGGGGAGGACCACCACCACCACCACCGCCACCCTAAACAAGGATCAGCCGCGTCGTAGGAATCACTGCACGGCATCGACGCTGACTAAACTCACTTCGATGATTTCCAGCTTGACAGGGGTTCCATTGATGTCGACACCGGTCAGACGTTTGATGGCGTCCTCAGCTTCCTCGAGTGTAGGATACTCGATGATCCTTAAGACAAGGTCAGCTGACTAACCCTACTGCTCGAGTTCATCGAGTGAATGCTCACCCATTACCCGGTACGTTCCTGTCGATATCAGCGTAGGTGATGTTCGGCCCACCTAGTCGGCCGAAATCCTTAAGATCCTGTTTGAGTCGCAAGGAAGAGTATCAGGCAACGAGACGATGTTACGACCAAGGTGAGACCAAGCACGGAGTCGATCCTTCAGGGAGATCCAATCCCGTAAACGCTGGCGGGAATATACCAAGAGAAGTTCGCCGCCCTGGTACATAACAACGGCTGCAACCAACGAGACGAGGATCGCAGCCCCGGCTGTTCCATGAGTCACGGCGTAGTCCATGGAGGATACCGGCAAGCAAAGGTAGACTGGATGTCTTAGCCTCTTGAAATCCTGATGCCATCCAATTCAAAGCTCGCTTGCGACCACGACCATCAGGAGACAAGAAAGGAACGCGCTCGCCCCACGGATCGACGTCACCATCGCTGCCATCATCGAAGAGGACGCAAGAAAAGTCGCTTTCCGCTGCCAACCAGAGGACCAGGGGGTTTATGCCACAGAATACGAAGACGAAAATGGAGAGATTCGCACCTGCCAGCTAGTAGAGCTTGGAACGCCAATGACGCTGATCCTGATCCCGCGAGTCCTTGGCCCTGCTCGTGGAGGGGGTCGGAAGTCGCTGAAGTGATGACAGACAATTCATCAGCACGAATTCCCTTCGGAATATGGGATGTAGGCATGCTAGAGTATGGAATTTCGAAAGCCGGCGCATAAATAACTTACGAATCGTAAGGATCCCTCCTCCTGGTATCCTTAGAAGGCTGGACAACCAAACTAGCCAATGATATTTTGATCAGTTTCTCATCGATGAGCAGTAGGGAGAGACTCACTCTCCACCCATAAAAGGTTTCAAGTGGAATTCTCGGACGGCATCTTCAGCATCCTGAAGAATCATTCGTTAACAAAGACTCCATTTTCTGCTGAAGCCTGAATGCTCACCCTGGAAGACTCAAACTCCATGAAGCCGAAGTGACCCATGAGCTTGATGTCGGTGATGCCATTGAAGCCTTTAAAGTGCTGTCTTGACCATTAGCATCCCTTGATGTCTGCGAATGAAAGCTGTGGAAGCAGCGAGGATTACGTGACCTACATTCTCGATATCGGCGCGAGTCGCATCTGTTCCAAAGGTAAGCCATCGATACTCGTGAACGATCAGGACATAGGAGCTTACCGGGAGGGATACGCCCGAGATAAATTCTTCTGTTTGACATTTTTTGCTATTGTTGCTGTGTTTTGAAGTTGCTTGAAACAGATCAACAGATGGGTTAATAGAAAGGTCGACGATGGTCTCGATGGGGTTTGGAGCACCTAAACGGAGGGGCTAAACAAGGGGCAGGTTGTTAATTACGTAATATTGAGAAGCGGGGTACGTCATGCCATGATCTGCGGTCACAAGTATTTGTTGACAGCTAATTTGTATCTCTTATCCTGTTTTTCGCCGCCCCTCTGCGACAGTCTGACGCCCGACATGGCAAACGATAGGTCCGCAGACGAGAACCATTCTGGGATCTCGAGTGGGAATGCACATCTCGGAGCTTCCCCCGCGAACATGTCTCAATTGCAAAGCACCATCCCGCCACCGCCTTTGCCCGAGCCTCAGAAGCGACACATCTTCGGCACTACACAACGGCCGTCCAGGAGCAGCGCAGCCCGTATGAAGCGAAGGGATAATGCTGGAACACCTGATCGTTGGATTCCCAGAAAATCCATGATATTGTAGGTTGTTTCCTCAGACTTGCTTAGAGGAAGGCCTATGGTTGACAGTTGTTGGGGCAGCGTTGTTTTGGCTTTAGGGATTTGGTCGTTCTATGTCGTGGTCGGACGGGTATGCACGCCCATGATAAGAGAGGAATCGAGCTCTGGTCTAGGGAGGAATGCTGGTAGTAAGGTTTGAATCCTCTTCATCGCGAGAGGCATGTGGTTGACTTGAAACGAATTCAGTTGGAACTCTAGTTGGTTTTGTAATACTTTGGCTGATGTTCGTGTGGACTTATCTGAAAGTGAGTAACAGATTAGCTCAAAGATTATGGTTGTGCCGAGCATCTGGTGCCTCCTCCCTCCCTCACGGGCTTCATGCTGATCCCTTGATAGATGGTGCTTACTGGACCTGGATATGCTCGAGACGTAATTAGATATCTACAGACAGATAGTGAGCAAACGCTGACGATGGCTTTGAGATTCTAGGTCATTCCAAAAAGCTCCCCGCCTGAAGCTCCTATTGACAATACCTCCATTCCTTACTTTGCACCACCAATACCACCGTCCAGCGATTCACCTTCGAACTTCTCTCCTTACTTGACGACCCATCCAGGATCCACGGCTTCCGCGCCTCCGCTCCAGCACTCCCGCTCTACATATCTCACTTTGTCAGAGGGGGACGACGCCGGACCAGATCCCTCGGAGCTGGCACCTGTCGCCAATCTTGCCATGGAGACTCTTCGGCAAGTTACGTCAAATGACGAATCGTCGTCTGCAACTCTTTCTCCTGAGAATGTACCACACGGTCGCTCTGGGAAGGACGATCCGGACGCGGTTTCGCACGGGAATGATGGTCAAAAGAGCAAGAATTCTTTGAAGGATTGGAGAGAAATCGAACGACCAACTCCTATGGTGACGACCGGGCCCAGGTGGTGTAGGCACTGCGAAATTTACAAGCCAGATCGAACGCATCAGTAAGTTTTCGGTGTAAGCACGGGAGGCATTCAGGCGATCAGCTAATGATTGTCATGTAGTTGTCGTCATTGCGGCACGTGCGTGTTGGCTTTCGACCGTAAGTATTCCCTTTACGCCAGAATGAGTGACCGCTAACTCGCAATATAGACCATTGCATGTAAGCTTTTCCTCCTACGTCACACCTAAGCATGTTCTGACAGTATTCTAGCTGGATTGGGGAATGCGTCGGACATCGCAATCACAAGGTAAGTCATAGCTGGCGAGCTGCAACTGCACTCCTTGACGTTTGCCTGTCCATCGGGGGTCGAGCTCACCTGCGAATCTAACAGTTCTTTATTAACTTTAACTTCTGGGGCTTATTGTTCTGCATCTATCTTATCATATTCCTCGTCATTGTGGAGTCGAAATCAAAGGATGTGGACGGAGAGGTCATCGGTCTGATAGCAGTGTGAGTTTTTTCCCCGGTTGGACATTCCCTGTGCTCCGTTTCATCTGAGCAGAAGATCGTTGCTTCATCCCGTCCGCTGTCGAGTCTGACCAAAGTGTTCTACCCACAGAGCGGCCCTGTTTACCCTGTTCACCTCAATGATGCTATCGTCCCATATCCAGCTGATCCTAACAAGCCGGACAACTGTGGAGTCGTTTGCTGCACGAGATCAACATGAGGCTGAGGTGACTTTACTCCAGCAAGAATATGGGTTGTTATGGCACAATCTGGAAAAGCGAAAGGTGAAGCGGAAATGGAAAGAGGAGTATGGTGGGGTGAACGTGGACGAGCGATGGAAGTTCGGAGATATGGGTGCTTCATGGAGGGAGGAGATGGGGACAGAATGGTGGGGCTGGATCTGTGAGTCTGGTGATTCCTCATAACGACAGCGTGCAAGAAGCACAAGACGACCGTGTAACTTCGCGCTGCACTCCATTAAACACAATACTGACATAAGACATCCATCTGTAAAGTACCCATCGGTCGACCTCTGGGCGATGGAATCAATTTCAAATCGAATCCTCGCTTTGGACCCAATGGCGAGTGGCTGAAGAAGAAAGATTGGCCAAAGGGTATCGCGTAATCTAGCTTCGCTTGGTATTTCCTGGGTTTTTGTGGGCATTGCTTGTATCTTTTACGTCTTCGGGTTTACAGAGGATCTTTTCTCCTAATGTAGTGCTCTTATGTAGCTGGATCCCGGACTTTACTTCTCTGGTATGCTTTACGGCAGGAAAAGGATGGTGGATGTATGGTGTGCCTTTGGAAAAGTCTTCCTTGGACAAAGGAAACAAGGGCTGTCATCCTGTCGGGTTGGCATATGTTCCACGGAGATGCAATCAACATACTTTACACCTTCTCCTACTTTACCAGCTGTCACGTCTTGTGACCTCTACCAATCATTATACAACCATATCGTAGAAGACAGGAAGAGCATTCGACGTTTGCCATTTTGCCACCCGGTCCACTTTACCGACGCGCTTGATTTTGATTTGCTTTTGATTTTGCTTCTCACCCAAACAGTCTAACCCCACATTACCACACCATTTGCACCATTAGCTGGTCACTCCGCGACGGATCTAGGGAGGCTCTTACTCCCTCAAAAGCAGGGGGGAAATGCTACTCCTCCCGACAGTCATCCTGCTCATCCTCCCACCATCCTTTGCCTGGCGTTCAAAGCCTCTGGTAGAACCCGACGTAGATAGCCATAACCAAGAGAACCTTGCCGGTAAAGGTAAGAGAACTTCCAAGACGATACCTCAAGCTGATACCGTCCAGGGGAGATCAATGGTCTCGGTCTTTCTCCCGAAGACGTGACGAACGTTTTCGGAGATTTGAGTGAGTTGTACAGAATTCGGAATTGGTAGTGGCTCTGCGGTGTGCGGTGAGCTGAACACATATGGCCATAGGCGTCGATCGCCCGTCGGTCTCTTCGGTTGACTGTCATTCTGCTGTTGCGAGGAGTCTTCGGGGGAGGTGTGAGAAGGAGGAAGGAAGTTCAACATTTGATGAGGAGGGGAAGAGTAGTTGTAAGTTGTTGAATTACTCTGCGCAGCAATTCCATCTGTTTACTTACCGCGAGCGCATGATCGTACTTATCATAGGCTAATACCCATATACTCATACAGTTGCCATTGCCCTTACTCTCTGTTCCATGCAGTCCGCCCTACAGTCTATCCCCACAGAATGTACCCCATGGCAGTACATCCAGTCGTCTTCGACTGTTGGCGATGTATCAGCTATCTCCTGTCACGTTAGGCCAGGAGCTGGAGAGAAAGTCCAACGTGCAAAATGCTTAGAGTAAACTGACTTCGTGGTATCTCTGATCAATCTGGTGGAAGCTGACTGATCAATGGCCAGGACTTTACACCGAAGTCCCCAAGATTGGAGCAGCTACAATGGGTATTTAGGAGACGCTAGTAAATAATCTACTATTGAGAACGTCGAGCTTGGTTGACACTGTTTCTGGTCTAGCTAAGCTCTGTCATGCCCTCAACGGTAATCGCCAAGCTGGTGAGTCAAATCATAGCGAGTGGCAGGATTGATCGGTTCTCTGCAGAGTTCGCCAGGACTACTTATGAGAATGCTACCTCGGAAAAGATCGCACTCCTCTCGCTGCTCAAACGGTCAGAGATGGACAAACAAGCCAACGAAGCTGTTCTACATGCACAAATGGAGGAGAGAATAGAGGTCAGTTGTCGACCCGCGGACTTCCAAGGGAGTTGGGATTTGGCTGACTGTCTGAAACGATTAGAGGATCACAGCCATGTCCAATATGGCCAACGCTGCTCTTCGAGAGCTGGTCGTACAAGTCTCATCTCAGAAGGCGAATATCGGAGATATAAACACAGCGTTACAAAACTTCGAAAACGGTAAAGACGCATTTTGGACCTCGCTGGCTTACGCTGCGGAGGAGAGGTATCGAGCTCTGTTCGAAGAGCTGAGAAGAGAGTTTGTCGATCTGGAAAGGGAGACAGTGACAGAGGTGAGCGTTCACTCTAGGTGCTTGAACACTATGTTTTGATATGCTAAGCGCGGGTACTGTCTGGATCTCGACAGATGGCGTCCAAGTTACGAGACGTGGCCGATGAGGCGGGTCGTTGAGATTTGGGCCGTCATTCTTCACTGACAAAGCTTGCAGCACGGCATAGGACTGTATAGACACAGGGACGAGCTCGAAATGTTCGTCACGCGCATGCAAGACACGTCTCAGGAGCAAGTCGAGGTCTTTCTGGAAGCCACCGGACGCAATATGGTTGGTGATCAGGTCAGAGATTTGGTGGTTCGCTGATGAGGTCCTGTTGTCAGGCTATGGTCCAGCAAGATTTTGATGTTCTACGCACAGGACTTGGAAGAGCTGGCTCAGTGAGCCTCAGGCAACTTCCGTTGGAGAGCCAACTGATGTGTTTGCAAAAGGAACTGGTAACCGTGGCAACTACTGCCCACCTCCTCAATCCATTGATCGAATCGTCCCTTCAAACAGCTATGCAGATCCAAGTGAGTACATTTCAGATTTTCATCTTGATCATTTCGCTAGACAGAGCATGACATCTTCGAATCTTCAGACATTACAGCAAGAAACCGCATTGTCTCTCGAAGCCGCTACCGACAAGTCTCGCTTTCTGACGGCGGACCTTGAAAGATCAATGGCCATCGTGAACGAGAGTCTGGAGAATGTCAGGGCATTTGAATCAGAGATGAATAATCGGAGGCAGAGCTCTCTGTTCCCCTTATGGTCGCTGACAACTAGTGCTGGGGTACCATTTGGTCGTAAGTGCCGAATGTCTAGCAGCGATGTTATACAAAACGCTGAGGAGGATTGTTAGTGTCTCGTTACCTATCTCCCGCCTGGGCAGCTGTCCTATCAGAAAATCGACAACTTGGCCAGGTATTAAAGCCGGTTGGATGGATCATTGGCGCCTTCGTACAAGCTATCCTTCTTGGCATATATGGAATAGTGAGTTGCTTATGGAGCTCCATTCTCAAGTGTAGCCTGCTACTCTGACCAACCGGAGACAGCTTTCTCTAGTAGCGTCCCTTTGGGTGCTCCTCCGGACGGGAGTTTGGAGAATTGTCAGGCAAATGGGTCGACGAGTCTGGAAGGAGCTGCAAGTTCTTCTAGATGGATTGAGGGATGAGGAAGAAGGCGCGTGAGTGATGCGTACGAACTGCGAGGACGTGATCTGATCCCTCACTCCACAGAGGACCAACGACATCAGATTGGCATGACCGATACCGGGCATCTGCTTCCTCTTTACGATCGCCGGTGCTAGACACGTCGGCCACTTTGGGTCTCTTCCATGCCAAATCAGATGTCTGTCTCTCAGACTGCGAGGTCGAGTCTTTACTCGACCGGACCCCGGAGCCGCTCTCGACCTCAATGAAACAGCAGCTCTCACTTCCCATATCCCGAACTGAGTTTGACAAACGGGAAATGGAGACAACAAAAGAAAGACGGAAGCGTAGTTATCCCTCACATCTGGGTAGAGGCAATAGATCTGCTCACTGGGAGGGAAGGAGGAGAGCAGTATCTGAACCGCCATAGCGCTTCAGGAGGACATTTGGGTTCGTTTCCCACTTGCATCAGTCTGGTGTCACCGATGTGGTATGCCCCAAGCTGGGCAGCTTCGCCACCCGGCTATCAAGCTCTCCGTAGCTCCATCAACATGTATCCGTATGAGACAGAGACATTTTCATGTACTCCTGGTCCGCCAGCTCAACTTTGTTTTTAAGCTGCTTGCTTGCCTGCTGCCTGCACCGAATCGTGACGTGTGCCGGTCCGCGTAGTACCGAACCCACCGGATATGACGGAGTAGGAGGCGCTAGACTCTGATGACGTTGATGAGGAGGAGGAGGAACCACGGGGCTCCCTCTCTGTCTGCACGAGATAACACAGTAATAAACATGGTCTAAATATGCATCTTTTGAGTTTGCTAGTACACAGAGATGGATACCTACACCATCTGCTCGGCACGATGGTATGACGGGTAAATTCCGGGGGTGCCGGTGTACTTCCGACTAGTGTGAAATCTGCCCACCGATTATTCTATAAGTACAGGAGTAAGGTGGTTGTTAGTCACCACTGAGAATTGGTACCAGTCATTCCACGAAACAACTATCACCCATAGCTCATACTACTGATAACCCGATTTTATCGTCCTCGCTCTTGTCATATATAAACAATAGGATTCAGCGCGGAGCAGCTCCGTCCATCGGCTTGCACTCGATTACTCGATCGGATTCGGGTCGATCGGGAAAGGGGAAATTAAGCTTTCAACCCGATTGCGACATTCGTACCGTCCTGCGATTTATTCCTGAAAATCAGTACCAGTGCCAGCTGGAGATATAGATCGTACAGATCGATTTGTCTTTTGTCTATCAATCTATAGTCTGTCTGTAGTGGAGTAGGAGTACGGGTGTCGGCTTCTTTGACTAAATTGGTCGTCATTCATTTATTTCGTATTGGTTGGAGCTCAAAGGATTGTTTACTTGTTTCTTCTAGGTGAAGACCTCGTTTCGGTGAGTGGAATTTACTCTTTGAGTATCCTACTCTATAGCTAATTCCACGATTCCTATCGGATAGATAGATTCACCAGCTATCTTATTTTTATTTCTCTACGTTATTCCTCTGCCCACCATGCCTTACCTAGGTCTCAGGGGCACCAGGCTCCTAATCGCACTCAGTGTTACTTCTGGCATGGGCTTCTGTCTCTTTGGGATCGACAACGCTTCACTAGGCGGGGTGATCTCGAGTGATCCATGTAAGCTATTTTCTCGTCCAAGAGCCAATCCAATGCGAAAAGCTGAATACACTCTACCTCTCTCAGTTCAAAACCGCTTCAACCTCGACGCAACAGCCCAAGGCTCGGTGACAGGATCCTACGAGCTAGGCTGTTTCGCAGGAGCCCTCCTGGTCTCGGCCTTCGGAGAGAAGATATCCAGACGTTGGGTCCTCTTGATCTCCACCGCCCCACTCATGGTGGGAGCAGCACTCCAGGTTTCGACGTTTAGCACCGCGCAGCTTGTTGTTGGTCGGGTGATTGCTGGACTTGGTATGGGTGGAATCACGAGTATACTGCCGATTTGGCAGGCTGAAACTAGTCCGACTCATGTGAGGGGGACGTTGGTGTGTTGTAGTCTGAGTATGTTGATTGTGAGTGGATTTGTCTGTCTTTCTCGATCCTCGAGGTCATGGTGAGGAGTGCGAACTGATGCGAGTTCATGATGCCATCGATAAAGGTGGGACAACTCATCGCGTACTGGGCTGCCTATGGGTTGCTCCTGAGTTACGACACGGATATGACTTGGAGATTGATGTTCTCCCTACAAATGATGGCTGGAGCTATCATGGCTGCTTTGATCGTCTTCATGCCTGTAAGCTGCCACCTGAGTCCGAGTCTAGTACTGTACGAAACTGACAGCTCCTTGAACACTCCAGGAATCTCCACGATACCTCCTCTCGCATGACAAAGTATCCGAAGCCCGAAATGTCCTTTCGTGTCTAGCCGACCTTCCTGAGGATCATGCTGTGGTGAACGATCAGATGGAGGAGATCTCTCGTGCCATCCAGCTCGAACGTGAAAGTGCTAGAGGGTGGAAAGATTTGTTCAGGAAGGGTCCTGATGGGAATGGAGAGAAGAGACGGATGTTGACTGTAAGACATTTTCGCTCTTACTTCACTCTGCAGGTTGTGCGGAGCGAGCTAGGCTGACCGTGCGAACAGGCGGTAGTTATTCAAGTTATGCAAGCGTTCAGCGGGAGTACGATCATCAGCTAGTAAGTCTTTCCTTCAAAGCTTTACTCTGGGGTTCTATGAGCTGACTCATCATCACAGCTACGTTACTACGATCTTGTGAGGCATTCATATTAGCAGTGAGCATATCTGACGAAAACTTAGCCAAACTGCCATTGGTTTGTCTCCGCACCTCGCTACATTGCTGTCTGGATATCTCCAAGGTATGTCACAGACCATATCCGGTCAGCCTCTCAGCATGAAGAGCCTGAAGTGACTGACATGCTCAACTAGTGTTCTTCCTGGTTTGCAGTTTCGGGTGAGTTCTGTCTAACTCACAACCGTTGACTTTGCTGACCCGTATCGATCCTTCAGGACATGGTGGTTGATTGGTGAGTAGTATCTGTTCGGCCCTGTCCCTCTGAAAGAGACTTGCCTAACCTCCTCGCAGAGCATGCCGGCCGAAGAACAATGTTCCTCATCACTGCGTCTGGGATGGTAAGTCCATTCGACTCAGCTTCAACACCGACGTTTAGAACCCTCTGACATCCTCTAGGCTATTGTCATGTTCATCATGGGAGGGATGATCAAGATCAACACCTACGGTTCAGGTATCGCCGCAGCAGTCATGGTCTTCGCCTACCAGGCGTAAGTATAGATCTGAGACCTGACGCGGTCGGTATCATCATTTCACAGCTGATGTCAACACCCTCATCAGACTGTTCACCTGGGGCTGGATGGCTGGGGTTTGGGTATACTCGTCGGAGATCAACCCGCTCAGCTGGAGATCTAAGGGCATGGGGTAAGTCAAAGTCGGCATTGTCCACGCTGTCGACTGTAGCTGACTATGGTGTCTAGTCTCGCTGTCGCTTTACAATGGCTATTTGATTTTGTCTTGCTTCAAGGTTAGTTGACAACAACCACTTCGTTCTGCCATCGGGTGGGCTGATGTGCTTTGATTGCAACCCCAGTCACTCCCGTTGGCATCGCCAATATTGGATATGGTCTGTTCCTGCTCTTTGGAGCCTTCAATATCTGCTTCCTCCCCTTCGTCTACTTTTACTGTCCAGAGGTAAGTTCACATTGACTTGCGTTTGCTTTTCTACACGTTGGCTGACTATGCGATTAGACCGCTGGAATCCCTCTGGAATCCATCGACCGGCTGTATCTCCCAGGTCTAAATCCCGTCAAGGAATCCAAAAGACTTCGTAAGCAGATCAAGGAAGAGGAGATGGAACGCAGAGCCACCGGAAAGACCAAACCTGTTGCTAGTTTGACCAGGGTAAATTCGGGATTGGGTGGGCAGGAGGTCAAAATGGGTGAGACGGCTTTCCAAGCGTAGCGTATGGGTGTACAGGGTGTTGGGAAGGGAAGTGGCGGACAATTATTGTCAGATTAGATGAAACATAGATTGAGAACCAATGATAGATATAATGCTCGCATGAATGCAGATTGGTGACCCAGGCCTGAATGTACACTTCTGATGGGAGTACAGTACAAGATGCACTCTGTCCATAGAGTAGTAGCTGAAGGGAACACCAGAGTCACGCGAGCTTCGGGGAATCTCATTTGGCCGTCGCGGCAGAGTGACCGGGACGATCGGCTTAATGGGCCCGTACCGGAGCTGTTCTATATGCGTCCACTGCCGAGCATTAGGTGGATCTCTCACAACTCCCACCCTACGTCGTCTCTTATTTCATCTCACTGCTAAGCATCACTCCTTAACTACTAACAAAGGTATCTCTACCTTGAAATGGTTGCTATTGCGACTCTAGAATAATACAACGACATCGACCGACGCACCGTTGACGGCCGAAACATAAGGATATCGCCATAACGCCACCAACAGCCTTGAGCATGGATGGACATCTCAGTGGGATAGAATATCGTCAATAGCCACCATGTCAGCGCCGGCAGGTCAGATTATCTACAAGGGTATGTCCTATGAATTTGGGTTCCGTTAGAAATGTATTACGAGGCTCATACCTCTTGTTCATCAGCGTTTGCGCCTACTATAAAGATGGTCAGTTCCTATCGCAAGTCATCTTCGTCTGTACTCTGATGATAACCACTAATTATAGGCATTGGTCATCGCCTCCGGATACATTATCACCAAAGTCGGCATCTTCCCTCCAGCGTCCGCCAAGGGCGTTAGCACCGTTAGCTTAGTACGTCTCTCCCTCAATTTGCTGTCTCTCGCCTGGTAGCTAATCCCCAACGCGATTTCAGAATGTAGGCCTCCCATGCCTCATCTTCTCCTCTCAGGTTGTAGCTTTCACACCAGAAAATATCAAAGCCTTTGGTCCTCTGGCACTATGTGCTATACTTTACCAAATTGTTGGGGCATTGCTTGGTTGGCTTGTCAAGGAGATTTTCTACGTTCCTGTTGACTTCCGTTGGGGGATCTTGGTCGTATGTCATTTCTATTCAGATTTACAAGGCGGATAGTTGACGAATAGACTGTCTTGTGGTGAATAGATGGGAGCGATTTCTAATTGGAGTAATTTGCCGACGGCAGTTATCCAGACTATGGCTACTGCTTCGCCGTTCAACCCCAGTACTGACGTTGAGCTCGGCATCGCGTATATTTCGTATGTCTGTTTTTCTCTAGTTTGAGGCAAAAACTGACTGTGCGTTCATAGTGTCTTCGTCCTCATCATGAACACCGTTTTCTTCGCTTGTGGAGCCCACAAGGTAGGCATCCAAGTCCCCCATGTTATTTGATGATTATCCGCTGAACTCACGATTCAAAGGTATGCGCATGGGATTTCCGGGATGATCGGCCACCAGACACCCAATCCTCCCTGAAAGATCGATGGGGCTCTCGGATAGCGTCATTAAAGGCGATAGGCACAAGGAGCAAAGGCGACAAGAAGACGCCTAATGCAATTGAGAAGGAGGGAGAGTCATCGTCATCTTCGACCGCTGTTGTCGATCCTGCTTCGACCTCATCGGAGTATAGGATCGACGATGGCCGCGATGATCTGGTTCCATTATCGAGTCCGATCAGTGGCGATGGAGAGAAACGAGATTCTTCATCTGATGACAACGGAGAGAAAAGTGATCATGCTTCATACCTATATTCATCGGCTAAATTAGGTGGGGTTCCTACGCGTAAAACATCCCGAACCGCCTCCTTTTCTTCCAGACTCGAATCCACCCGAGGAATACCTCCCACGGAACCCCTGGAAGCGCTAGACACGCCGGCTGGACAACAACGTCAGCCCCTAACCCCTGAATCACCAACGACAGTCCTACCAGCCGTACCAAATCCTGCCTCCGTTCTTCCAACATCCACAACGTACCATCACCCCACATCTACACAACCCGTCACAACTCGACGCAAAAAGTTCTTCGACTTCGTAATGGGCTTTGTCAAGAATTTCTTCTCCACCCCAGCATCCGTCGCCGTAGTGGTGGCACTACCGTGTTCTATCATCCAGCCCGTTAAGGCTCTCTTTACCAATGTGGATGGATGGTCTGGTACTCGGGTGCCATATGCACCGGACGGGAAACCTCCTCTTGCTTTCATACTGGATACCACATCTTTCTTAGGCGGTGTGGCTGTTCCGGCTGGGCTGATTTTGCTAGGCGCGAGTTTCGCTCGTCTTGAGGTGGGTAGAAGACGAGGATGGAATACTCTGCTAGTGCCGAGGGCTCGCTGATTCTGTCTATGTAGATGCCGAGACGATGGAAGGATCTGCCTTTGTCAGCCATTGTGGTAAGGTTTCGAGGTGTTGAGATCAGAGATCAAAGATAAAGCATGAGCTGATTCGTAATTGCAAAGGCTATGACCGTTGTAAAGAGTGAGCTACTACTTCACTCCGTTTGAGTTCTTGCTGACACCACCTAGTGATTCTTGTCCCTATTTTCGGCATGTGAGTACTCCTCGTCCTTTGAAACTTGAGCTGACAGAAATCCTCCAGCTTCTTCGTTCAAGGTTTACAAGATCATTCCTCTCTCTTCCCTCGATCCGACAAAAGTTCGTAACCAATTCTCCCGGCGTCATATGTTTTAGCAAGATGTGTCCGAGACATATAAAGGCTAACGTATATCTGTCTATCAGTCCGGACATTCGTTGCGATTCTCTTATCAGGAACTCCGGCAGCGGCGAATCAGTTGATCATAACGCAGTTGTATAATCCGGAAGGCTCCGCTCATACCATTGCCAGTTTCCTGTTACTCCAATGTGAGCTTATACACCTTGAGACATTGTTCTCTGTCCATCTCGTCATCGAAAGCTGACGGACTGGCTGTATTCGCTTTGTAGATATTTCCATGTTTGTCTTGTGCACGTAAGTCCACGGTTCATTTGTCTGAGCCCTCAACTAATACGACACAATTTCCTTAGGGCTTTGGCTGCTATAGCACTGTATATTGTAGAAACTTGAATGCGACATTGAACTCTGGTCCTGCGGCTACATGTAAAATGAAATCATGCAGTAGCCTGCATAGCCAGGCATGTAATCATCTCGCGTACAAGAGTGGACGTCATAGGTGGATGCTCCTTCGGCCCGATGATCCGGTCGGCCGAAATTCCGATATAACGGTTGTTATTGAGTTATTCGTATTTGCTTGCCGGCTGTTCGGGGGCGGTCTATCAGAAATTGACCATCGAGCACATGAACACCGAGATACGACTGACGGCGACTGGTCGACAAGTGGGTCTCGAGGCATGTTTTGGTTCTAAGCACGGACAGTATATCTTGGAATCGAAGCCATCATTACATTCACTATACACTCACTGGAGTGAGAATATTTGCAACTCCACGACAGCGCGATAACAATTATCGGGATCTAGTCCCGCGTATCTCTGATAGGCAAAAAGCGGATAGCAGGGAGGAGCTCCATTTCTATGCTTGATTCCCAGTATCGTGAAGCAAGACAAACCCACCTCATCCTCTACGACGTTGTCACAGCGATACAAACTTCACATAGACGAGCAGCATGTCTTCACCAGCTGGAGTTATCATCTACAAGGGTTCGTCGGAATCAGATCAACATCTACTGATAAGAAATTTGCTGACGATAAATCTTAGCGTTTGAGCCGACCTTGAAGATGGTGAGGATCACACCACTCTGGAGTGGAATTCGGGACTGACGAATAATGTGATACGGTTCTAGGCCCTGGTGATAGCTGCTGGATTCAGTCTTACCAAAGCAGGTGTATTTCCGCCCCAATGCGCAAAGGGGGTTAGCGTCCTCACTATGGTACGTGACCATTTGAATTTTTATTGCTATCAGCTTCCGCTCACTGGACTCCCCAGAACATCAGTCTCCCTGCTCTGATCTTTGGATCAATGGTGACCGCCTTCACACACGATAACATCTCAGCTTTTGGACCATTGGCGCTCTGTGCTATCATGTATGAGGTGATCGGCGCGACACTGGGTTGGGTAGTTCGAGAGCTCTTCTATGTCCCCCAGGACTTCAGATGGGGGATCTTGGTGGTGAGTCGTGCAGTTAGAAAGCAGGATTTGAGCTAATTTCGTTGATGGCAGATGGGGATGGTTTCAAACTGGGGAAATTTACCAACTGCCGTCGTACAGGTGTTGGCTGCCTCTGCCCCTTTCAACCCCTCGACTGACGTCGAACTGGGCATTGCGTACATTGCGTGAGTTGTACTCGCGTGACCCATTAGCACCAAAGCAAAGGTTCTGACCCGTCCGACAGCATTTTTATCCTTATCATGAACACGTCTTTTTTCGCCTTTGGGACGCATAAAGTGAGTCTAATTCGTCTCCAATTCCTGCGCGGGTGTTGATTCCAGGACCTATGTGATACAGGTTTGCGCTTGGGATTTTCGAGAAGACCAAATAGCCAATGTTCCTCTACCTTTCAAAGAGCGCTGGACGGCCCGGTTGGACTTCCTGAAAGGAATGCTGGGTCGAGGAAAGAAACAAGAGGAAGAAGTCGATCCCAGAGAAGGAGAAAAGTCGTCTTCGTCAACAACGGCTGTCCAGAGGAACGATGTTCCCCAAGTCCCGCAATCCAATACGACAAATCACGAGGTCGAGAAGCAATTATCTCGATCGGATTCCCACCATGGGGAAGGTGATGAGGAACCCTCCAACCTTTATTCGGTTTCGAAATTTGTTGGAGGTTCCGTTCCGACTCGGAAGACTTCTCGGACTCCTTCTTTCTCCTCCATGATGGACACTACTCGCAGAATCCCTCCTACCGAGCCACTGGATGCAAGTGAGATAGCGACCGTCAATATCCAATATGTGGCCTCACCTATCATCGATAATAATAATTCGACCCTCGCCCCGGCACCTCTTCTACCTATCGCTTCCATAAACGGTCAAGCATATTCTTATCATCAAGCAAAGTCTCCCACACCTTCTATCCATCGAACAAAATTGCAATTCGTTGTCGGCTTCATTAAGAACTTTTTCTCCATTCCAGCATCCATCGCAGTCATCATCAGTCTCCCATGTGCATTGATTCAACCTATCAAAGCGCTGTTCACCACTGTCGATGGCGTCTCGGGTAGTAGCATACCCTTTGCTCCGGACGGGAAACCACCACTGTCGTTCATTTTAGACAGCGCTACTTTCCTGGGAGGTATCACTGTTCCCGCCGGTTTGATTCTGCTGGGCGCGAGTTTTGCTCGATTGCAGGTGAGTGACGCTGGATCGTTTTGCAACGAAGGAACATCGACTAATTCGGTCATCAAAGCTGCCGAAGCGTTGGACGGATTTGCCGATAGCGGCCATTGTGGTGCGTTTTTACTTATGTTGGCAATCGATTATCCATGCTGATGAAACGATGTAGGCAATGGTGGTTGCTAAGAGTGAGCTTCGTCGCAATTTGGACTTGTCTCTGGTTCGCCGGTGCTCTTTGGCTAACATTTCTCCAGTGATCCTGGTTCCTATCTTCGGAATGTGAGCTTTGCATTTCTCGGGAAGATACTCTCTCGACAGTGCTGACAAGACTAAACAGATTCTTCGTACAAGCTTTGCAGAATCACTCCACGCTGTTCCCGCCTACTGATAAGAGTGAGTCTCGCGTTTCTCTGGTCCACACACGACGCTGTAGGAGTCTGAAAGTCTGACACGCACGCTCAATGTCAGTCCGTACATTCGTTGCCATATTATTATCAGGGACACCAGCAGCCGCCAATCAGCTCGTCATTACCCAGTTGTATAACCCAGCAGGATCGGCACATACACTCGCAAGCTTCTTGTTATTGCAATGTGCGTCTTTCGTCTATCGATGTGTTGCTATCTCCTACTTGAGTCAGATCATGACTAACTCCTACTCCGTGTGGATCATATAGATGCAATGATGTTTATCCTATCGACGTAAGTTGTGGTTCTTTCCAATATGCTCATGACATTGCTGACTGTCTCTGGAAAAATCAGAGCATTGGCTGCGATAGCTTTGTACGTTGTGGAGACGTGATATGTCTCATGATTCGGCTTCATAGACAATGGGTATCTTCAAATGGACTCATCATAGATGGGTTATATACGACTTGCCGATGCTGTATAATACGTTCGATCATCACTCTATATGTATTGACTCGGAGTGAGCTGCTAACACCAAAGAGAAATTGAGGTGTCTTCGAAGATGATCGTTAACTCCCTCCACTTGTTATCTTTTCTTTGACGCAGGAAGGCCTAGTCGGCCGTTCCACTGCGCAATAGCTCACCCGTCATCACCTGACCTCCTTGAAGCTCTCAAAACTCCCAATTGACGACGCAGTTCCTCAACCGAATAAAGTCTCTCGACATCATCGTCGAGGATGCTACCGGGCTCTATCGATTGGAGACGACGTGCTAAAGGAGCTGATAAAGTTGGGACCAAAGTTCCATAGGCGTGGCTAGCGGATCGTGTGGCATTCGTTTGAAAGTTGAACCCCTCCTCTCCGACGGCAGCTGAGCTGAACGGAGAATTTCTTCCTCGGGGGTACTTCGCGTTTTGCTTAGTAATCGGGAGCTGAGAGTGTTGGCTAGTGGAACTGACTCTGGAAGGCGGAGGTGTAGGAGCTGAGCTGTGCCTCGATGATTCCTGCTCGTTGGCTGTGTTAGCCATGTTCTATCATTTCTTCTCAGATCACTTCTTCATCTTAAAAGCCCCAGCAAAGCCCCCACAACTCTAGACATCCACCAATACCCCCTTATGCCCTGCAATCTCTGTTCCCGTTGCACGCATTACTCCTGTTTCCACTTACCACTCGTTTCCTTTCACCTGCAAGATCTCCACTCTCTGACCCAGCGTCTACGAATGGGCTGGTACTCCTACTAGGGGGTTCTTCCTCTGGCTGAAACAATCCGTAGACAGCTACCTTCCCCGGGGGTCGGGGACCCCATGATTCCTCTACCGATCCCAACTGGTCCTTCTTTGAGTATCCACCTAGTTTGGGAGGTCGAAACAACGTCTTTAATGGCTTGGTAGGGGGGCTGTAGATTGGTTCGCGCCACGTCGGTAAGACTGAAGGCTTTGAAGGTACGGCTCTGTGGTAGTTGGGACCGTTGTCTACTTTGCGAGAGGCTGGTAGTCCGAGTGGAGAATTGAAACTAGTTTCATGGTGTTGTCTTTGGTCAATATGAGAAGAAGAACCCCTATCAGCTTGATAACGTCCTTGTCTGTTGATCAGCTGCGGAAATCCAGGAGCTCGGTCAATCTCCCATGGTAAGACTCTAGCGCGATACCATTGCTCACATGATTTCTCCCGCTCCTTGACCTCTCTGCTCCGGTATTAGAGCAGGTTGACCACCTCTCATCCTCCTCACTATCCTTCAACAAAGTCCGCTGCCGAGGTTCAGTACATTGTGGCGAGGAAGTGGAGGCCACTCTCAGGGGAGAGTCAGATGGAAGTCGCAGCTCCTCTGGATGAAGGGCGACCTTGGTATTTTGCCATCGAGGAGACATTCTCTTGGTCTCCCACTCGCCCTCAAATTGTTCGTTCCAGGCCATTGGACCTGAATATGGGAGTTGTGAGTGGTTCCAGAGTGGGGACGTCGGGCGGCGATACCACGACATGAATGTCCAGCAGTATAATCTGCTGATTAGGAAACCAGCGATTTCCTCCTGACTTCACAAGATAAGTGAGAGGTAGAGAAGGTGAACAATATGTGTACATATCCATCTCGACATCTGGCCATCTTTTGCATTCTAGGCGACTCAGCCGCTCGGACCAAATGAGATGGCTGTAAGATATACACGGGTGTGAGTCCCCTGCACGCTAAGCAAATATACTATTTACATAATTGGTCATCAATCATTCCTTTCATTGTTCAATCTCAATTTCTAATCCAGTTTTCTGGACCACCTCCTTCCAACATTCTGGCTCTCTTCGTATCCCACCGATACAGGGCTTGACAGGACGCCTTCCTCCACCGCCGACTTCTTCCTGAACCCCCCACTGCCAGCCAACAGACTCGCTGATTTCCCCTCCGCCACGCCTGAGTTCTTCCAGTACACGATCATCTGCGCTGCTAAGACTGCATTGAGGATTGCCGCACCTGCGAAGCCCCAGAAGATAAGAGGGTCATTCACTTCCTGTTTCGTCGTGAAAAGTCTGGCTAGACAGCCCAGAAGCGCGTTGAACACTGCAAAAGCAGAGAGGTTTCCGGTTGATCTGTTTCGGTAGTTTGAAATAATTTGGGGAGCTTTCGAAAGGAGGGATAAGGGCAGAGTCACTGCTTGAAGGAGTTGGACTATGGAGATATCGGAGATTAGCAACCCACATCTGATAGGGGGTCAACTGGTGAAGTTGAGGATACTTGTAACTCACGCATGTTCGGAGGACATAGGGATTCTGACCAAAGCACAACACCGCTTGCAGCAGTCACCACTAGACCAGCTACGACTTTCCCGATATTTCCAGAAGACGGCGCGTCACTCAAAGGACGTTTCCCACCACCAGGGCCGGAGAAGAAGATTATGAGCAGAGTAATTATCACGTTTTGGATCGTGAGGAAGAAGTTCTCGCCGTAAGTCGAGAAGGGGAAGTGATTTCTTGAAGCGTAAGCTAGTGAGATGGCGTAGGAAGTTGTTTCGAGTATCTAACAGGTAGAGTGGTCAGCCTCAGAACACGTCGGACGGTAGAATGGACACAACGGTTTGACTTACATATGCTGGCAGCGAGAGGCCCCTAGCAGAACTGGTCGACACGATTTTGATGATCTTCCCGGAACGGATGTCAACCCATTGATCCCGGATGAAGCGCTTGGGAACTGACTTGTGGGATTTTAACGATTCCTCCGCCAATGACTATTCCCAATCCCAACCCCTTCGACAGAGCGTACTTCAGACATTCGACATGTGTAATGTCAAAATCATAGACCAGAACTGTGTAGCATTTCTCGCCTATGAGGGCAACTGCCGGGTCACGGAGAATGCTTGGAATGTTATGGGTGATTGAGGTTACCTAGAAGGAGAAATGAGAATGCGTGAGTCAGTACATGGTTATTTTTGAAGCTGTAAGCGGGACTCTATGGCCAAGTGTGGATAGACCCCAGTCACCACTTACAGCCGAGTGGAAGGCGGACATTGGGATATGATCGAGCGCCACGTCGGCGTTGACGATGACGGGAGGCAGTGTGGCTTGGATGAGATGGGAAGATGCAGCGAATAAATGCTCTGCAAATGCTGCCTGTTACTAGCGAGAGGTGCTGGGTTGTCAAGCTAGGCCGCAATATGGATATGGTGGGGGATGTTGAGTGGATGACCACCATAAGCTTGAGACGCCACATTTTACGTAATGACGGATTCACCTTTGTATGGAATTTCGCCGTCATTCTGTCAACCTATCCGACAGTGTATCCTGATATCCACATCCAATCCCCAATCTCTTCACACCCAACCACATATCCATACATACAAACACAGCATGGTTCTCGTTGAAGAAGTTGAAGAAACCCAAGAGGGAGTTCGTCCCGGAGAGACCGAATGGACAGACGACGATTCCTCCTCGATCGAGACCTCTTCCTCCATTTCAGACGATGAGTTCGACGACGAAATTCCCAACGAGACTCTGTATGAGCGGTTCGTTGCTCTCAAAGATATCGTTCCACCTACCACCCGATCGAAATTTGGCAAATTCTACAAGGAATCGAAGAATTGGACTTGGTGGGGTGTGAGGAATGCAGGGAGCTTGGCATGGGTCGTGACGACTTCTGCGTTGCTTGTTGGACTGCCGCTCGCTTTGGCTATTGAGGATGAGAGTAGGATCGTACAGCAGGAGAGGGAGATGCAGATGCAGTCTGCGGGTCAACAGCAGGTACGTCTCCCCAAGGCCTGATGAAGTTATGAAGGATCGAGCGTTACGGCTGTAAATGGTGGAGTCGGGTTCCAAGCTTGCTAACCTCTGAACACACATAGCTTCTCGGAGGCCCACAATCATCTCAACCCCAGGGTGTTCGACCTCCTGGATTCTAAGTCACACTCACAATAGTAATCGAAAGTCTAGAGATACTGGACAGCTTGGAGGTTGGAGGTTGGAGGGCAAAGAAGTAGGATAGAGAGAGAGCGGCGCCTTATTTGGCCGGATGCCTTGGCTTGAGAGGAGGGAAGATTGGCTGTGCAGGATGTCGTCGGTCATGAAGTTTGAGTTAGCTTAGGAGAAGGATCAATACAAGTCTCAGAGCAGTGTATATGAGTGAATATGTATACTCTCACCCGTCCTCAGCTTTCTTCAGCAACCCCTCTGGTCAGTCAGTCATCCGTCGGGCGGCGCTACCATACAGCAGTAAACCCTTCGATGGCATGTCTTATCTCATGGTGATCGGCTATCATCTCGACTTGATGTCTAGTTATCTCATGCGCTATGCCAATTATAACTGCAAATAAGTCTACGGAACCCAAAACCCCCGGAAACCTATATATCCTGAGATGTCAAGACTCATGCCAAGTCCTCAGTCTCCAAACGATCAAGATGAAATCACAACCCCGCCATTTCCCTTTGCGCTTCGGTCCAGCCGCCTCTACCCAAACCGCGTATCCACAACCCCATCTTGACCCATCGAGCACGAATGTCCATCCCAAATTCCAGCACTCCCAGTGTGGTGTTGAAATATGTGTATGATACAGCTGAAGAGATGAAGCTTGACAGGAGGTGTAGAGACAATCCTGAGGTCTTCAAGGATGTTCGAAATGTCGTGAGATCATCTTGCCATACTGGAGATATCGTATTGTCAGCTGGGGTTGGAGGAACCTTGGCCAAAGCAGGATATAGCATTGTGTAAGAGGGTCAAAGCTTGGAGGGTAAAGACGCACCTGCTTGAGCACAGTATTTGGCAACGATCAAGAAAATCCTTGTCTCTCCATGCGTTGTTGCTAAGCTTTGATCGAGAGATCTGCAAGGCATGGCTTTAGTCGAGGTCACTTTACACGAGACATCAGAACACCCACCGCTGCAAATCCGATAACTTCAAGATCATGAGTAGCCGTCTACAGAGATGCTCGATTAGTACTTATATTGTCTTCGATCCGACATGGAACAATGGAACGAGAAAGCAACCTACTTAGGAATTGTCCGCAACAACTCGAATACAGAAACCAAGAGACCCTCTCTTTCCATCATTGCCGTTCTCAGTTTGTCAATATCGTTGGAACTCATAGCCGAAGCGTCCAGGAGGGATTTCGGTCTTGGTCCGGCATCTGCGGCATTTTGATCTGAATCTGACAGGCCGATTTTCCCGGTGATAGCAGACTCGAGAATTGGGTACTAGATAAATCGGATGTCACCGTCAGCTGGGTCAAAGTGAAACACTCTCATCTCCCCACGATGACTCACCATATCGTCATCAATGTTCCCAACTAATTTAGCATACTTCCTCCGCTTCGCGGTAGTCTTTTCCGAACTAGGAGACAATAACGATAACCAGAATCGAGCGTAGTTGACACGGAGATCATCGGGGATATCGAAATATTGTCCATGATCGAGGAGACAGACATCGAAATTGAACGGAGACGTAGACTTTGTCGCTTTAGGACGGATAAGGAGGTTGCCGTGATGTGGGTCTGCGTGGAAATAACCATTGATGTACACCATTTGTGAAAAAATTCTACAGTACGAAAGACACAGGACATCGCGTTAGCATTGTGAGGCATATGACTGAATACAACCAAAGAGTGGAAGACCCAATTGCCGCACCTTGACAGTTCCTGAGAGACCTGGTTCCTGTCAATCCCATTGTCCTTCAGATATACCAGATCGTCCACTCTGCTCCCAGCGATGTACTCCATCACCAAGCATCTCCTGTCGGCCCATAACACTTCCGGGAGGTACAAACTGGTCTTCCCCTTCAGAGGAGCAAACTGTCGACGGCATTTTTCGGAATTGGCAGCTTCATGTCGAAAGTCCATTTCCAATGGGAGCATCTCGTTCATCTCTTCCCCTAACCAAGAAAACTCAAAGTCGGGAAAGACATATTTGACGAGGTTGATGGCGAAGTTGACAGTTGCTATGTCAACTTTTGCGAACTCCTGGAGGTCGGCATGCTGAACCTTGACAGCCACAGGTCTTCCAGTCCTGATATCCGTCGCTCGATGAACTTGAGCAAGACTGGCAACTCCAATAGGATTGGGGTCGAAGTCAGAAAACAAGTCGTCGAGACCAACCCCCATATCCTGTTTCAACATGGCGTCGATCTCGTCTAATGGCGTAGGGAAACATTGGTCCTGGAGAGGCCTCATGGTTGATGTCCATTCCTTGGGGAGAACTTGTAGAGCAGCGACATGTTGACCTAGTTTGACATATATCCCGGAATTCTTCTTGAGAGCTTGTAATAATCTCTCGGCGGATCTGGTATGACACTCCTTCCTGTTCTGACGGCGAATCGTTCGTTCCTCATCCGTCAGCTCTCGTCCTGGTTGACCCAATTTCGCCTCCTTGGCGAAGGTCGCCTTGTAATCCAGAACATCAAGGATGACTGCTTCCATGAGTCGCGCACATCGAACGGCTGCTAGGGCAGTGTGTCTGAAGGGAGAGTAGGTGTTGTACAAGATGGTGAGCAGGGCTAGAAGGATGAGAAGATTTCGCAGTCGACGAACATGGCGGTTTGACCGTGGGCGTGTGAGCTTTTGTACAGGCGCTGGAAATGGTATGCTACCAGAAGTTGTCGAGAAAGTCGAGGTGGTCGCGTGCAATGTTCTACGAGTTTGAAAATAATATTGTCGACAATTGAGTTGTGCTCTACATTTCGCGGCAGTCGGCAGGAGCCTCTGAGTTTTCTTCAAGCTGAGGGAGTTGATTCCGACGCTTTGTGAGGATGAGGAAAGCGTCCAGAGATGTCGTGAGCACCTCAAAGTCCGAGGCTTGTTTTCGATCGGTACCGAGATCCGTCGGAGGGCTCTGGCCAGAGAGCGAGGTATCGCCAACCTAGGAGACACAGTCATGGATGAAAGCATCTCTGCGAGGATTCGTAAGGCGCAAACCTGTCCTGGGTAGGTGCGAGATATTTTCTATATAACAATATGTCTGTCGGCGAAAGATAATGTATAGCTAGGTCATATCATCATGACGACTGATCGATCGAATAACGTGTCTTTTCCCTTATCAGAAACTTTCAATCCCACTCACCCCCCTGCTGCTCGATATTTGCATAGCTCCCACCTAAAGCTAAATCCCCAAATTGTACCGTGTTCCCGTATTTATTGTGACTCCGACGGGCACCAAACCCCTCCCGACGTAGTTCTACAGGAGGACCTAGAGTGAATCTTCGAAAGGGGAGGCAGCGTCAACTAGGATTTTCTCGTCTCGCTTGGTATAGCTTTTGGAAGCGGCTTTTGGACGTTTTCTGGCTGGGCAAGATGGGGGTTGACATTGCCGATATTTGTTATGAATGTAGTTGGGCAAAGTGAATTAAAGAGCTGCATCTGTTCAGTGATATTTCGGTTTGTCGTTAAGCTGGACTTGTAGATTAATTATTAGCCTGCCTGAGTTAGGAGTATGAATGCAAGAAATGAATGCCGTGACTTTTCCATCTTGCTGTCATCTCATTATCAGACTGTCACTCTCATCTCCTGATTCCCTGCACAAGGTTCCAGCAGCAATGGCAACATTTGATCGTCGTCGTATCCCTGGCCCAGAATCATCCTATCCCCCAATCTACGCCGACTCCCCCTCAGATGCCGGACCGTCAAAGAGAACAGCTCGGACGAACGATGAATCTCGACCCGTCTGTGAGTATGACCCCTTGTCTCTTGTCACTTTTCACTTTTGATCCCACAAAGACGTTCTGTAAACTATTGTCATTCATCTGTTTTAGCTAGTCGGAAATACTGACGCTTCGCTAGACCTCAAGACTGGCTTGATCCCTCAAGCTAATGGGAGCGGGTACATCGAATCGGGCGGAGTCAAGATTGCCTGTTCTGTGTGAGTTCTCCGTTCCCTCTTGCCGCTTTTCTCCACATGTCTGTATGATGCTTGATCTGCTAGGACAATCATGAACAATATTGTAGCCGTAGCTAACACAAAATCT
This sequence comes from Phaeotremella skinneri, assembly GCA_001599695.1. Lineage (NCBI taxonomy): Eukaryota > Fungi > Basidiomycota > Tremellomycetes > Tremellales > Phaeotremellaceae > Phaeotremella > Phaeotremella skinneri. Next base: position 306,383 of record BCHT01000008.1, on the reverse strand, counting down.
CCATCCCAGCTACGGTCCCCGACCCAAACCACCCCCATACTCACCTCAAGGAACGCTCAATCTCGAAGTCAAATTCGCTCCATTCGCCTCACACCCCCGTAGAGCGCCTTTACGTGTAAGTGTTCCTTCCTTCCATTGCTCCCAAATATCCAATGTTGCTCCTCGCAATTATTGCTGACTCCCAACAATGTCCGTTCTATCAGGACACCGAACCGACCTCACTCTCAACGCTCCTCGCCCAGCTCCTCCTTCCGGCACTTCATCTCCACCTCCTCCCCAAATCTTCATTAGACGTCTACCTCCTCATCCTTGAATCTGATACAGTCCCATCCATCCTCAGTGCTGGCTTGACTGTAGCTTCAGCAGCGGTCGCTGATGCTGGAATCGCCATGGGAGGCCTAGGGGTTGGAAGTGTTGTTGTACGTTCACTTCTCCCCTGATGTACATCTCGAACGGCCCTTCGGCTATAGAGACAATGGCAGTGCTTGGACTCATAGAGATTTTAGGCCAAGTTGGATATCGACGGGGATCAACTGGAAGTCGTCGATCCCAGCGTCGAAGAGGACAGGGCGGCCGCTGCAAGTGTGGTGGTTGGTGTCATGCCAGCTTTGGGCAAGGTTACGAATCTCTACCTCACCGGGGAAGTGGAAATCGACGAAGCATGCAGTGTGGGTTTTTATGTCCTTTCTGACACGTTTATCCGAGTATCGAAGGGATATGAGGGGCTGACATGGGTCTCGCTGTGACAGATGATCGAAAAAGCTGTCGCTGGGTCTAGAGATTCTCATACGATACTGGCCGAGGCCTTGATAGAAGGTGCAGAAGCCCGGGAGGGAGAGTAGTAGCGTTTCAGAAAGATCATTGCTGCAAGGTCTGGATCCAGCATCCCTGGATCTCCGCCGAGGCAATCGAACTATTTATTGGGTCATATGCAGCATTCAAAACCATTTCAGCAGTAGTTCCACTCTTAGAGACAGAGTAACGAGGACCGGCTTAAGATCTTGAGAGAAGGACTCGATCACTTGGACGGATATGGAGACTAACACCAATCACCTGTAGGACGATAGCCCCATCTTAGACCTAGGTTTAACAAATTCAAGCTAATAATTCATGCGATTTCTACCACTGCGCAGACGGGACATGCAAGGAACCAGGTCGCATATCCACTATCTTCCCTATCTGGTCTAAGCCATTTTCTACCTAAGCGTACAGGCTGTAAAGGCGAGCAGACGTAAGTATGCGCTCGGTCTCGGTGACGACAACACTCACTCATCATCGTCGGCTTCGTTTTGGAAGGTAGCTCCGCCTTCCTGAGTTTCTCCGCTCTCGGGGAACTATCATGAGATCATCAGCATTGTAACATCGACGAATGCTTGGGGAAGAATAATGATTTACCTTGAAGTTGTTACCGAAGCTCCTTGACTGTTGAAGAGATGTACTGAACATCTCGTATCGACGGATATCTGCGTCAGATACTGAGCGTCTGGCATATCTCATTGCCTGATAAAAGCAGAAGGTAAGTAGAGTTCACACGTGGGGAGGTATATGACTTGCCTCCTCGAAATGCTCGCTATAGTAGAGGGAAGGGTTGATCAGCGCCCGAAGAACACATCTGAGAATAGGAAGAACATACACAGAAATGGCGGGAACGTCATCCTCATCATTCTCCTCATCAATGATATCAACATCGGCATCTCCTCCAGCAGCTTCGGCCTTCTCCTTTCTCTCCCTCTCTTTTCGCATGTCTGAGTCGATACTAGCTCGGATGGCGAGTTTAGCAGCACGCTGACAGATCTCTGTAAGATCGGCACCAGAGAATCCAGCAGTGTTCTTGGCAAGGAAGGAAAGATCGACTCCGGGTTCGACGGGGGATTTGCGGAGAGTGGCTTGGAGGATAGAAAGACGAGAAGCTTCGTCGGGAAGAGGAATGTAGATGAGCTAGCGAGAGGTCAGCTGTGCCCTATCAAAGAATGGGAAACAAGGCGGGAACACCACCCACTTGATCGAGACGACCGGGACGAAGAAGTGCAGAGTCGATCTGGTCCGGTCGGTCTAAAACGCGTTGTTCAGCACTGAGGAAGAGATTGTAATGACGGATGTTACTCACTGGTAGCGCCAATGATGAAGACGTCTATTCGGTGTAAGCGGCAGCTCTATAAGACGGCACTCATGAATACTCACTCTTCTTTGCGTTCATTCCGTCCATTTCCGTCTGCAAAGAAATATGACATCAGCATAAAGCCGACCGACATGGAGGATTCATTACTTACCAAGATCTGATTCAGTACTCTATCACCGGCACCACCACCATCTCCTGAGCCACCACCACGGGCCTTGGCGATCGAATCCAGCTCATCGAAGAACATGACACAAGGAGCAGCGGCACGAGCTTTGTCAAAGACGTCGCGGACATTGGCCTCTGACTCTCCGAACCACATGGTGAGAAGCTCTGGACCCTTGATAGAGATGAAGTTGGCTTGACACTCGTTGGCGATGCTGAATTGTCAGTACATCGTCTCAAAGATTGCAGACTCACGCTTTGGCCAGCAAGGTTTTACCGGTACCAGGAGGACCGTAGAACAGGACACCCTTGGATGGTGACATGCCGTACTTGAGGAACTTCTCGGGATGCTCCACAGGGTACTGAACAGTCTCCTGCAGTTCTTGCTTAACCTTCTCCAGACCACCAATATCATTCCATGTGGTTGTGGGGATTTCGACAACAGTTTCACGGAGGGCAGAGGGGTTGCTGACACCAAGGGCGAATCTGAAGTTCTCCATGGTAACGCCTAGAGAATCGAGAACCTCGGCATCAATGGTATCTTCGTCCAGGTCGATCAGGTCCATCTTTTCTCGAATTTGCTGCATGGCGGCTTCAGAACATAGAGATGCCATATCAGCACCAACATAACCATGAGTGTCGGCAGCGATTTGCTCCAAGTCCACATCCTCGGCGAGTTTCATGTTCTTGGTGTGAATACGGATGATCTCCAGACGACCGGTGGGGTCAGGAATACCGATGTCGACTTCACGGTCGAATCGTCCGAAACGTCGGAGGGCGGGATCAATGGAGTTTGGTCGATTGGTAGCGGCCATGACGACGACGTTGGAACGAGCCTTAAGACCGTCCATGAGTGTGAGAAGCTGTGAGACGACTCGACGCTCAACCTCGCCGTTCGTTTTGTCTCGCTTGGGTGCGATGGAGTCAATCTCGTCGATGAAGATAATGGAGGGACTGTTCTTCTCGGCTTCCTCGAACGCCTTGCGGAGGTTGGACTCGGATTCTCCAGCCATCTTGGACATGATCTCTGGACCATTGATCAAGAAAAAGAAAGCACCGGTCTCGTTGGCGACAGCTCTAGCCATGAGCGTCTTACCGGTACCAGGAGGACCGAACATGAGAATACCTCTTGGAGGCTTGATACCGATCGCTTTGAACAATTGTGGGTGTCGGAGAGGGAGTTCGACCAGCTCTCGGATCTGCAAGAAATCTATCAGGCCGTGTACATGTCGAACAGAAATGCAACGTACCTGAGCAAGCTGCTTCCTGCATCCACCCAGATCGTCGTAGCCAACAGCGTTCAGGTTGGCTTCCTCCGCCTCACGATCGAGAGGGTCACCTTCCGTGTGAATGACCTGTAGTATATCAGCTTATCATCCAAGTTCCTCTGAGAGCCATATGGCTTACAGTGTCCGAAGCGACAATCTAAAAGCGAAATATCATCAGCAACCGAACAGCACCTGACAGGTCTAGATGCTTACTCCTTGCTCGGCCGGGTCACAATCGACTACCTTGAAGTCGATAGCCCTCATTGACGCCCGGACAGTAAAGACATCACCTGGGAATGGCAAGACGTATCAGTTTGGAATCTAAGGACATATGTGATGAGGGCACACAGCGAGCACATACCTTTGCGGACTGGTCGGTACGCCTCGAGGAAGTATCTGCATTATGTCAACTTTGCGCAAGTCAGTACGACGTTCAACATACGGTTTCAATGCGATGTCAAACAGATTGCCAGTCAAGCCTGCACGAGCGGCCATTAGCAGTGCACCACATCAAGACAGAGGTGAGCTTACCCTCAATAGAGTCACCAAATGGAAGAATGTGCACCCTTCGGATAAGTCAGCATCATCGCTCCAGCTCGTCCAAAGAAACCGACTGACCTCTTCAAGTAGCCAACACTAGGAGCAGGCTGGACGTGAACCAGATCACTCAACTTGGCCGCACAGTTTGCGCGAGCGACTGGAGGCTCAAGTCAGCTGGTATCCAGGTCCCAATCAACATGCAACGTACCCTTGTTCAAGCAAATCTTGCCTTCATCAACGTCGTCCTGGCTCAAAGCAATGAGAACAGTCTGCTTTCTTCGTTTTCCTCGAACTTGGATTGTGTCACCCCTATACACGAAAATCAATCAGCTTCTGTCAAGGCAGAAACCGCGATTTGGCGTAGCGGGACCTACCTGAATAACCCAAGGGCTTCCATGGTGTTGGGGTGCATGATGGCAACACTATTGTCATCGTTGGGACTTTCGTCCACCTGCATCCTGTTGGGACTGTGGATGAACGCGGTTAGCTGCTTATTCAGCGGTGTCGGTTGACATCGGTGGCAATGATGGGGGGGGGGGTTGACTGTTGCTACTTACGATTTCTTCCCACGCAGGATGGCAGTAGCCGTAGAGTCATCCTCGACAGGCTAGATGGGGACATGTCAGTGTCTGCATTCCTCCTCAAGAAGTCGATGGGCAGGAGAAAGCCATTTGAAACACTAGAATCCCCTCGGTCGAGGTGAGAGAGAAGAGGCGAGGTGGAGGTGGGAGCTACCGGTGACGGAGACGACGGAGAGACGACATACCTTGCTGGGGTCGGCCATGATGTATCTGAATAAGCCTTATAGGGATCTCTTCGCGTGGTGGTTGATAAGAAGGAAGAGAGGATGAGAAAGATGGTAAAGACGAGGGGATGAAATGCGAGATGGGGGGTGAAGGGGATATGGAATCGTCTCGATAACTGTACGTTGGCTCAGCGCTTGTGTGTCGTCACGACCCACCAACGCGTGCGTAATTAAGTGATCCCCCCTTTTAAGCTGGCAGTGGCGAGTGTGACGTGGCGTTGCAATTGCATCTCATTTGTCTGTATGTTTCCCGGAACAGAGATCAGACATAATGGTCGTAACACCACACTCATGTGAGCACCACCAGAACTCAGGTGAGATCCACCACAACCGTCAGGTGAAGGAACCAGATGTGCGCTGGGCTGGTGCTGCCGTCGCTCGAAGAGCCCAAGTTGCAAGGGCTCACAAATCCGCGTTGTCAACCTTTACAGGTCTGTTAGCATGTTGGTAGTATCGGATAAGCACTGCAGAGACTTCAAAGTTTTTCAATCCATGATGAACTGCATCACAACATTATAACACCAGGACCCATGAACCCAATTCCGATTACTGTATGCACATGGGCCAAACAGCCCGAAACGCGTTTCCGCAACTGCATTACGATGCTGTCTTAGCTGCAGCGGACCTTGTCCTCGACCAAATGGATGAAGCACCCTGAACAAGATAACTCTAGGCATACTGAGCCCAGAGCTTGTCCCACGCAGCTCGACCACCGACCTCAATAACATCTCCATGACACGGGATAAGACGATCCCACTTTGCGGCCATGATAGGCTTGAGCTCCTCCATCATCTTCCTAGATGTCACGGACTGTCAGCGGGCTGACAAGTCACAAGCGACGACATGAAGAGCTCACTGTTTGTCCTTTGTGATCGATCCGAGAGCAAGGTTATGCACGCTCCCTCCAGGACTCATTGATTTTCCCGAGCCGAAGAGCTTGAAGAGGGTTGGAAGACCGCCGACACGAGAGTATTGCTCAGTGGGAGGGAGGTTGAATACCATGTCCGCTTCGATGAGGGTTCCAGTGGGATGATGGATGGCGACGAGTTCGTGGTTGACGTGGGCTGTGACTTGGTGAAGGGAGATCTGGGGTGGCGGCGGATCAGCAATGTATTCCGCATCATGGTAAGATACTCTGAATCTGGCGTTCCGGAGTTGGACCAGAACAGTCGGGGAAAGGATATACAGCCGACAGTTGATGGGATGATAGTCATGACGCTCACCTCTGGCTCAAATCCGTAGGTCTGCGTCTCACCCCCCGAGCCAAAAATACCGGCCCATTTGACATTGGGTTTCTGTTCCTTCAAGCGGGTGACTCCAATAGGACTGATCTCACGATTGTCAGCATGATTCGGTTAACGCAGCGATCCGAACGTCCTTCCCGCGCCTCCAGCTCTCTTTCCTCCCGTCTCCCCATCCTACTGGTCATAAAATCGCAAGAAGAACTACTCACATAGCCTCCGGATAAGCCTTGCTAAAAGCCTCAATATGCATCCCATGTTCCCCATCAGGGGTCACGAGGTATTTAACCTTCCCGCCCAACTTCTCCAAAGCCGCCTGTGTAGCTGGCGTAGGGGGTGTTGAGACATACACAAATATATCGGACGACGCGAGTTTGATAGCTGTACTCCGTCCTCCGATGGGTACTAAACCTGCTCGACTCTAGTTTGAGTCAGAATCCATCGGTCATGTGCACATTTTTGGGGTGACGTGGGTATTGGGTGTCGGCTGGGATGGGGCACTCACGAAAGGGACAGAGAAGGTGATGATGCCCGGAATGACTTCTCGGATGACGAGGGTTTGGTCGGTCTTGTCGGTCGAGGTCTCGACGGTGACTGGAGCTTGAGTGGTCATGGTGCGTGAGAATGTTGCGATACCAGGTGCAGGTGCAGGGATATGTGAGTTGGGGGTGTGGATCCGAGTGAGAGCGATGAAGATGAGTGTCTTTGCCCTCTGGGTGATAGTAATGGTGCTAATGGGAGTGGTTATTGGTGTAGCTTTAGCTGTGGGTGACGATTAGAATCGTGCTTTCATCTATTCCTCGTTCGATTCCGTCAGAGTGGTGTGGTGCGATCACCGCACACGGACATGACGTCAACCGCCGCTCATCGCTCAGCATTAGCTTCCGGGGTATGGTGTTGTCGCCATTGCAGAGCCTTTCCAAGTAATCAATCCCCTAATCCCCTACCTCACATTGGACCGTGCTAATAGATGGTTTAAAACGGTGCATGGCGCTTACTCGTCACTCATCAAATCCACTCTCGCCGTACATCACCGAGTGGCGTCACTAATCTCGGAGAAACCAGACTAATCTTCCCGGCTAATCGGCAATCTACTTCCCAGATCCCAGATTCACGCTCATTTACCACAAACCAAATCCCTCTCTTTGATCAATCCAAGTCAATGCCTGCAGGCTTCTGGACCACGTCCACGCCATCCTCCTCAGCCCCAGCCACACCATCCACTTCAGCCGCCCTACCATCTTTACTGCCTTTGTCGACTCCCATCCGACTGCCAGTCTCATTCACATATTTCGGTCTCGGGACCTCCCATTCGACCTTGCGTCCTACCCATCTGAACCCCAGGACCTCACACATGACACCCTTGCCCTTGCTTCCTTCAATCCTCACTGCCAATCCTTTAGGCAACCATTGGAATTCTGTCGACTTGAGGCCGGTGGCAACAACACTTTCCTTCCCCACAGGATTTCCCGCCTCGTCCTTCGATTTTAGGCCTTTAGTGGCGGTGGTAGACGTGAAGGGTTGAAGGGTGAGGTGGAGGAAAGGCGAGCAAGGCGAGCAAGGAAGAAGGGAGAGATGATACCTGGTGAAATTCATGTGTTAGTCTCGTCATGATGAAATGCTCTTCAGTTCTAGGTAAACGCACCTATCAGTCTCATTCAATAATTCCAGATCATGGGTCCAAAGGCTCCGCGACTCTATATCTTCCTCTTCAAACAGTCGCAGTGAATTTCCAAGAGCCTCGGGCGAATACTTGAATCTGGAATCAAACTATGTCAGCAGTCTCGCCGTCGTCGACCGACGAGATTGACCTACGCTGCGTTGCCATCGGATAAGAAGATCAAGCTGGCGACGTCCCCGAGACTGGATCCTGTGGCACCATTTGATCTCCGGGTATCCTCCTGGAGCGGAGTGTAAAGACTGGTTGGCAAAGGGACTGGCCCGAGGATCATGGAGCGTTCTAAAGCGTAGTCTGCCAAGCGCGCTTTCTTATTGGCACGCTTGTTGATGTATTTATTGTCAACCTAAGAAAGAGCAGCCAAAATGTCAGCTCCGAGCTATCTTTCCGTTTCAAAGTACCCGACCGCAGCAAGATACTGCGTCACTTTTACGAAAACTCACCTTTACTCGCTCACATCGCTCAATCACAATACTCTTCCCATCATGCCCATTACCCCAACTCCTGGTCACCATAACATTGCGTTTCGCACCCGTATACCTCACTAGCCTCGGGAAGATCCGCACCACAACCCTGACACTATCCTCATCGCTCTCCTTGTCACCTTTGCTCTTATCCCACACAGGACCTCCCCACCGGATCCAGCCAGCATGGATAAGAACCAGGCCGAGATCTGAATCATCGGTGTAAACATCCGTTCCCCATATCCTTCTCTCCTTCTTCATCTCGTCGCCGTCTCGCCACCCAAGGCCAACTTCTGCTTGTTCAGAGTCCAGAGGAGAAGCTTCATCCCATCCGTTCTCCCCCCTCACTTTCCAGTTCTTACCAAGGAAACCTCCACCAATCCTGATAATGACCATTCCTCCCTCAGAATCATCATCAGATATGGTCAACGACTGTGAGACAGACCAGCCGGGTCCCGAGTAGACCTCATGCGAAACGACTCTAGTCAGGTCGGGAATCGTTTTCAACCAAGCTTCGATTGGTCCATTGGTTACTTCTGGGTATTTCTTGATCGGTGCAGTAAGCGCTGACCAGTCCCTCGGTACAGGTTGAGGCGGGTTCGAATGCTGAGCACCGTGATGTCCTCCCGCAGTACCATTAAGAGACTCTTTGACTTTATCCTCGGTTGTCTTCCGTTTCGATTTGGTGGCCCCGGTACCAGTCGCGCCGCTTCCTCTGCGGTGAGCTGCCGCTGCCGCACCCTGATCTTCCACAGCTGCATCCATCCGAGGTCGTTTATCACGAGGCTGATAGGCGTAGTCTCTCCCTGGTGCCGCACCAGGAGCAGCAGGTGATTGTTCAGACTTATAGCCATATGGTCGTGGTTCTCGAGATGGCACCACTTGTTGCATCACCGTCATCGGTTCGTTTGGGTGAGTGGGGACAGCATATCCAGAGGGTGTAGTTGCTCCAGGAGCATCAGGGCGATTGAGAACCTCAATATGTCGAGTATATTTGGGATCGTGGTATGGTAGTGCAGATGTGCCCGTTCGACGGAAATCGGTATTCGTCGACGATGACACAATCGAACTTGGATTCGCAGGAGTTGTGGACGACGCTACAGGATATGTCTGGCCTTGTCGGAGAGGTTGGAAAGGCGTGGTTTCCAATCCGAACGCTGCTCTGTACTCCCTGTCCCGTGCCTCCCTCCCCGCCGCCCACTTTTTCTCTCGCTCATCCCGCTCTTTTTCAGCCCGCAATCGATCTTCCCTCTCCCTTTCTCTGATCTTCTCACGTTCCCTTTCCTTCTCTCGTTCTCGCTCTCTTTCCCTTTCACGCTCGCGTTCCCTGTCGCGACCGTAATTCGACTGCGCACCACCAGTATAACCAGTTGAGAATCCGGTTAAGCCGAATCCTCCAAAAGCTGGCGACGAAGAATAATTACCTCCATACCCAGGAGAATACGGATATGAAGTTCTAGAGCCTGTTTGCGACGAGATCCCTGCCGTCGATGCTGTTGTGGAAGAGGTGGCTGGTTTAGGCTGGGCTGTACTTGCCGAAGGCGAAAGCAGAGGATCTCGCTCCCTCTCTCGAGGAGAAGCAGCAGGCGTAACTCTGACGGCATCGGGTCTTTGGACATCCCGGTCCCTTGCAGACTGAATGACAGATGACGGTGGACCGCCGAACAAACTTCTCGTATGCCCCGCCGGCTGAGCTGTCCCTTTTCCGGGGCTGATTGTTCCGATACCTCCCAACGCATGAGAGTCTCCGGCTCGGGAGGACGAACTGCTCAGAGATCGATGGTGGCCTTGGGCAGCTGAAGCTGAGTCTGCTTGGGATGGTGTAGGAGCAGCGGTAGTACTCCCAGATCTCTCGCGGCCATCCCGCTCAAATGGTGAAGGGAGCGATCGAACACCCAGACTGGCAAAGCTGGGTAGGGGTAGTTGAGGCCGAGACGTGTTTACAGTTGTGCTTGTAGTTGATGGAGCTATTTGAGGTGATATGGAGGGCTTGCCGGCCGGCGCTGTCGATGCTGAAGGTGCTGCAGATGGAAGTGCTCTGGAAGCCGAAGGCGACGGTGGAAGGGACGGTCGAGGGTACGGATTGGGGGGAGCAACCGTTGAACGGACCGGGGACGTTTCTGCTGCCGTTGCAGACTTTGCCGCGCTCTCCCTGCTTTGACGCTCTCTCTCTCTCATCTCCGCTTCTCGGCCCATAACGCCGAACAGGCCAAACCCGGGGTTCGTGAGGCCATAAGCTCTACCCATACCACTGGCAGGCCCTGTGCTGACAGGGGTACTCCTGGCACCTATGCCACTAGCTGGAGCCTGTGAGGGTGATCCCGCAAATAGGCTAGGTCTTTCTGATGAAGGGGTGGACGTAGAAGAGGAGCTGGTCGAATGGGTGTGCAGGTGGTGGTGATGATGATGGTGATGAGGAACGGGGTGTGTGTGTGTATGAGGTTGGGCGGGCGTTGTTGCCGGAGATGATTCTGAAGGTCGAGAGGGACGGCCTGAGTAGTTGGAAGCTATGCACGGGACGGTGTATTAACATTCTGTTTCAGGCTAAGTCGTAACCAAAATATATAGCTCACCCCGCCATAGTGCATCCGCATCCCACACTTTTCTTCCGCCATCTGCTGGCTTCTCCGCATCAGATGGCTTGGCGATGGCTGCAGATGAGGGCTTATCGAGCCCATAGAGGGAGCTCGAACCTGTCGAGCCGAGTATGCCAGAGGGCCGAGGAGGATTGACAGATGAACCTGCTGTAGCGGGAGGATTCGAGGTGGAGGTGGAAGGAGTCGCAGACGAGGAGGGGGTGGTGGGTTTGTTGTACTGCATAGTGGAGGATGGTGGGTGGGATGGGATGCGGTGGAGTGGCCGACAACAGGCGACAGAACTAGAACAAGAGAAACAGAACAACAGAACAGAACAGAACAGAGGAACAAGGATGACGAAAGGGGGAAAGGGGGATCAGAACCGGGGACACCGCGAACGCCGTTCAGGCACCGGCCACACCGCAACGCCCGATCACGCGTATCGGCATTAGCGTTTGTGGCACTTTTACTATCAGCAGTTACCTTGTCTGCTCCCCCCACATAGGCCATGCGCGACTTGTTGACTTTGACTTCTTTTGATTTCACAAACATCATCCATCATCTCGTCTACACTAGGTCACTCTTCATGATTTCATCCTGACAGCGCCTTCTTCTCACTGGTGCTGCTTTACTGCTTTCTTCTTGACCTGACACACGCACGCTCTTCTTGCTACCGGATGCGTCTGCCGGTGTCGCTATAGCTCGACTGTGTTTCTTCATCGAGGGTGCCGACTTGTTACCATCACCGACCGGATCAACCGCCGAAGACCGTCATCGTGGTTTGTAGGTCTATATGGGAAGGGTGAATTTCAGACGCTGACTTTTCACGTCTGGAATAGCGACTCATAATGGTCCGTGCTGTACGAGAGCCAAATATGGAGACTCCTCATAGACCGAGGGTGTCTGGCGGGCCAACGTCAAACACGATTAATCTGGATAGCTCACCCATGTTCGGCCTGCCCAACATCAACCTAAAAGCCAGTGTTATCTCTCTTCAAGCCAGTCCAAAGAGATCAGCTCTGGGAGAGTGGTCGGACAACATTGCTGCCCCCTCGGCGGGCGGCTCACCAGGGCAGTGGAAAGCTGGGGCGAAGACTGGATCAACCCCGAGAGTCTTGCCAGACGTACTTGGTGTACGTACACCGTCCTTCCGGAAATTCTCATCGCTCGTCATATCTTCACCTCCCGTCCAATCACCTCCAAGGTCTGTAATGTCGACACCCAGGCAGTTCAACGAGTCTCTTTCTGGGAAGAACGGAGTAGCGTCGACTATAAACGGTGGGCAGACACCTAGACCCCGGCTCTCCCGTCCTGCTTCTACACCTCATCCCAAATTCATCCATGATCGACACCGATCATCTCTTCCTCTCCAGATCAACGACGATCAGACGATGCTGCTCGATACCACATTCCCCGACCTTGAGATCCCAACGGACTTCGGGTCAGAAATCGAAGAATCAGATGATGATGGATTGTTTGGACAACAGACAAGGCGTGCGAGCTCAGGTGAAGGTGCCTCCACCAGTATGCAAAGTGGAAAGGGCATAAGGGGTGCGGGCAGATTGATGACACCTGTCAATAGTCAAGAGGCTCTTGTAAGTCATCATCTGCAACCCCTTTCGCATGTCGTCGTCCTAACCGAAGCTTTTCGCGACAGATAACGTCTCCATCCAATCTCTCCCGATTTGTTCGCTCACCTCATCAAGCTTCGTCTTCCAAAGCGAAATACGCTGGACGTCTCCCGACCCCACCATCGTCCCAATCGTCATCGATTCACGGCCATGATAGCACGTCTTCAATAATACCGAACGACCAGCAACCTTTGCCACCTCCTACAGCTTCTCGGTCCAAAGTTCGAGCTCGAGCGACCAACACTCCACCTCGCAAGCTCAGTACTGCCTCCTTCTCTTCTGTTGCTACAAGAGCTGGGGCCACCGAATTGGAAACGTCGCAGACTCATGAACCTTCCCCGAATCCAAGACGGAAGAAGACACCTCGGCTGTCTGAGACATTTCCTGTCGTTAGGCCTACAGATCTCCCGCCAACCAGTGTGAAGGCAAGACAGAAGCCTCTCGACAGAGTGGAGATTGTTTTACTCACCAGAGGCTCAACTCCGCGTACGGCCGCCCCGACAGCCAGTACAAAAGGGCAGAGTACCTCTAAAAAACCCCGATCCTCTGCGCCCCGCCAATCGCAGTCCACCACGGTCCGTTCGCTGTCCGGCAATGGAACTGAGACGACACCCAAAGGAATTCCAGCCTCCCGCCGAGCTCCATACACAGCGCCTCCAGCTAACCGCATGCGATCCCTATTGTCAAGCTCTACCACGGTCAAACATATTTCGACGCCCAAAACAGTGAAATCTCGCCGGCGATCCACTGATGTGACGGGCACGACCCCTCGAACCCCCAGAGGACTTTCCTTGTCGACCTCAGGGACAGGAACAAGATCCCGGATGCGGCGGTCGATGACCCCATCAGCGATGAAGGCACTTAGTACAGTGGGAGTGATTAGTAAGCCCATAGAAGGGAGTCCAGGGGACGATCCGTTACTCCTCAAGGGTCTAGACGAGGATCTAGGTATATGGCCAACACGACCAGCAGAAGATGGTGTCGAAAATGCCGACCTGGGCCTGGGCTTGGAGTGGAATGATGGCCGCGATGTGACGGATGGCGGAGACATGAGTGACTTCTTGTTGCGGGGTGCGGCAGCCTCTCCTTCAAGTGCGACGTCGAGTCATAACAGAGTAACGCGGTCGCCATCAGTCCCGACCTTAGGACTACCGCTCACTGGTCAACGCAGACCGACCGAGGATGCAGCTGGGAAAGTTTCTTCGCCCCGTCACGGCGTAGCCTCGTACGAACAGTCGTATGAACAGGATACAGGTTACGACGACTTCTCAGACGGCAGTACGGTTATTCATTCTGACGACGATGACGACGAAACCGGAACAGGAGCCTGGAATGCGGAAGACACCTTTATCAATTTGGCTAGTCGACGAACTGCACCGTTCAGCCGGAGCCAAGAGTCTGTCGGTGACGTTACGCATCTACCCGACACTGGCGTTGAAGGTTATCAAGACGATGATTCTGATGGGGACGACGTCCACGAGGAGCGGGGCAAAGACGATACGGCTGATTGGGGTATGGGAGAAAACACCTTCATGCAGCTTATGCGGCCTATAGAGGCTGTTCGCGGCGTGTCGGTTGTTCCAACTCCCGATACCAACGCATCGCCAGAGGAGAACATTGCTCCAGATGAGATACCAATCAGCACTACACCTCAGACTTCACCCGTCAAAGACGCCTATCCCGTCATTCCCCTTCCGGCGGTACCAACTCATGATCATGGAGAACGAGAAACAGACCACGATGAGGGCGAGATTGACGCCAAGAATCTGCAAGTTGTCGATCCCGGAACCGACATCCTTATCAAAGAAGTGATGAGCGACAAACCAGAAGTCGTAGCCGATAGCGATACAGTCAAAGATACCGATATCTTTCATCGCGATGGAAACAATCTCATCCAACTTGACGAGCATACACCCTACGACAGCGGTGAACTGGCATCCGGAATTAAGGAAAGATTAAATCATGAAGTCGATGATGGGATCGAGGCGATCGTCGAGGCTCTCAAGCGAAGTTCGGAGTCATTCAAGGCTACCCACTCTCCCTTGTCCGAGATTACTGTCGACAATCCCAGAGTCGTAGATGGTGACCTGAGACCGGCTGGCACATCCGAGGAAGAGAGCCCCGATATGAGAAAGTCAGCGGAAGTCGGCAACGGCGAGACTGCTCCAGCAGAAAAAGTCGTCGTCTCCCACATTACTGTTACTACGCCTGTGACCTTGGCCGAGGACAGGATAGATACCCCCACCCCCAGCTTTTTGAGACAAAGCGGCTCAATCGACGAAGGGACAGAGCAGTTTTGCACCAATTTTCCAGACGCTACGACCCCGGCGGACGAATGTCGGCCTAATCAACCTACGCCATCGCTCACTCCTGATGTTCCAGTCTCATCTCTCGCGTCTTCGGAAAATTCAGTCGTTGGTTTGGATGTGTCGGACGTCTCTGTTTTGCGATCAGCATCGCCGTCTCATCTAGGACTTGGAACTGGCTTGTCTCCTGGTGGTCCATCGGCCTTTGACAGCGATCACAGTCAGGACATCGATACGCTCGATTCAGGGGATGTCACGATTGAAGCCGACAGTGCTTGGGATCTTTCCGTCGACGATTTGTATGCGACGTCCGTTGCTGGACCTGCAAGGAGTCCTAAGACAGGCGGAGAGGGCGATCAGCGGAATTCGCAGAACGAGGTCGCCTTCTTTGCAGAAACTAAAGATCGGGATGAAAGGCAGACATCTACAATTGCTATTCAGGAGTTACGGGTCGCGAATAATGAGACAAGAGTGGACGAAGGAAAAGAGGATGAGGTTGTCGAAGAACAGCATTGCAATCGTCAGTCGGACCTTCACCCACAAGATTATGAGAATTTCCACAATGAAAAGAAAGATTGGGAAGAAGGAGGGCAAGACGACGACCGAGAGGCAAGTAACCCGCTGGAGGAGGAGGATCTTGAGGAAATGTCACCACCAGCAGCGGAGTCGCCCGAGAGGATCGTCATCAAGCTTCGTCAACGGAACGTGAAGGTCGAGCCGAGTGGGCCGGACTGGTCAACCTCTCTCGAGCAGCTCTCGCCGACGTTGAACGATGATCGTTTACAGGGGGTACCAATCGCGAAGCCGTCACTTGAATTGTGTCCGTCTACCGATAAGCCTCAGCAAGATTTTCACCTCAATTCGGCATCAAGCAAACCTGATGCTGGCTTTGGCAGTACCGCTGCGCCACTTGATATTTCTGCGTCTACCAACATACCTCTCCCATCCCAACTTAATCATACTGCCGCCTCGACTAGCACGACTTCAATCCAGTCAGGAGATCTTGTGAGATCCAGACACCCATCTGTCTCTGGCTTCGCCGACCAGACATCTTCGCTGAGCGCACCAAATCTGCAGCAGCCACGCGATAGGACGGATAGCGTCTCGTCCAGCTCAGCAGGTCCTTCCCGTCTCACCAGTCAACCGCCACGAGAAACACTCATTACGTCGTCGAATGCGAGGCCTGCTTCAGTTAATCATGCAAACGAGCGTGGACTGCAGGGAGACTCGTCAAAGCGTCGAGCTCGGAGGTCATTGCAAGACGAACTCATTGACGCCAATGCCTTCGATGATGACGAAGGCGCAGGAGACGAAAGTATGAGATCGGTGGTAGAGGTTTCTTCGCTTGACCCAAGAGCCGCAGCAAGGGCGGCGGCCATCCTGAAACTAGTACGTGAATCTTCCTTCCGTAAGTGGGGATTTTGCTTATGACTTGTTTGCAACAGAACCACGCCTATATCGAGCATGGAGTCCTTCCACCGACTGCTTCGACTCCCGAGACCCGAACTATCCCTCTTCCTGATCCAGCTTACTCTCGCCGTTCTCAGCGCTCGACTACATCGCACCAACGACGACGGTCTCGATCAGCTCAATCTACCACGATCGAGTCTGCATCGAAGCTTACCAAAGATCAGCTACTTTATGAAGCTGAATTGGAGATAGTAGCGTCCCGACGCAGTCGTTCGAGGTCCATCGGTAGATTCCAGATTGATGCGGAGAGCGATGCAGAGAGCGAGATTCACCTCCCAGGCGGTTACATTCATACCCCTGGCAAGAGAAAGAGACGATCTTTACTACCGGCACCGGACGTTAAGAATTTTACTCGACCTGTGCCACGTAGTGGCGATACATTGGGGCGGTCGTGGGGTGTTATGGAGTGGAAGAAGCTGGAACGAGCTTTTCGGGCAGAGAGGGGAATTTGGGTGAAAGAGCGAGAAGTTAAAGCCTTACCTGGTGGATTGATCAGCTGGGCGCGGCGCACCCCATTCAGCAGCCCGACGGTGGTAGAATGGGACGAGAGTAGAGTCGTGAATAGATTTTTGGAAGAAGAAGGATTAGCTGGGATTGAATTAGCGGGGGAATGGGAGCGGTGAGTCAGGTGCTCGGGATCACGAATTCTAGAAGCTGATGTTCACTCAGATCAATCATTGTTCTTCGAGTGCAGGCACTGGAGAGGAAGGCTGCTAAAGAGTTTTCTGTGTCGAGTGCGAACGGCTCATCGGAGTTGCAGCTTGCAACCAAGAAGACCCGAGTAGAATCCGCTTCAAGCATGTTGACTACCTCCCGTGCCTCAAGCATGTTGACTACCTCCCGTGCCCCAGCGACGAATGGCGTCGAGCCACCTTCGACGATTCGTCGGATGTTGGGGTATGTTTTCCCTGCGTTCTCGGCGAAGATTGTCGCAAAAAGTGAAAGGCCAAAAGTCGATACGACAGCAGCGAAGACATCGCAAGGTCAACTTCTTACGAGGTTGAGAGAGGTCCAACATGCCACTGCCACTGCGGCTACTGTGACAGGCCCGGCTACTCAACCAGTCGAGACAAGCCAAGTGATGAAGGAAGTGGGATCCCGAAAATTCATAGCGAGTATACCGCTCCCTACCTCATCCACAACCAATCTCTCCGGTCCAACCGCCAGATCAACTCCAACTCTCGTCAATCGATCTCGCTCAACTCTATCTGGCCTATCCTCAACGCCGACAGAACCCCGTCAATCTCTATATCCCTCATTAACACCCTCCATGACTCAACGGTCATCTGCCATCCAAGCTCTGTTCTCTGACACCTCACTGTCGTCGTCAGTCTCTTCGGAACCTGGCACGGGAAAATTTTCATCTGGGACACTCATCAAAACCGGTCGATCAGCACCTCCGGCACCTGTACCTATTCCACTGAGAAGTCGCCAGTCGAGCGGTAGCGTGAAAGATCTTGTGAGAAGCTTCGAGGAGCAGGGAGTCTTGGCTAGATCTCTAGAAAAGGGTGCGAGGATAGGAACAGGAAGTGTGCCGAAATATTGAGAATGTCTTGCTTGTTGCTTCGACCAATTTATCTTGAAACGACTTTGATGACTAAACGCTGTATAATTTCATTGAATGCTACGGTTATCGCTTCGTGTGTCTTGTGAATATGAATCTTAATTGTTATCTGTCGAGTGGAATTTTGCTATCATGCCTCTCAGGAGTCTCTACACGGGGCTTGCTAAGATCCAGTCCCGCAGATATGACCTTGTGAACGTCAAGACATTCTTTCATAGCGAAAGCGGTTTTCGTTAAGCTACAATCTATACTACAAGCCATCGCGTCCCGTCTTGATCAAACGCACCAAAATCGAATCAATACGACCCGTTATCTTGTCCTACACCTTGCGCTGCGCCTTCCCCAACTAAGACTTGATGATCGATGATATCTCCACTAGTCAATCGCTTGTATGTCTCCACTGTTTCTCCGTAGGAGGATATCTGGTAAATTCTAACACGTCGATCGAAACCTAATTGACCGTAACCTGAATACGATGATCCGCCGTCGAAGCACATCCTACCGACGAGCATCAGCTGAGATTCCCGCCATAAGGAGCATAAGACGAGGGCCGGGTTCTAACGGTGGTAGCAACAACGAAGAGAGACTGAGACTCACCAAATTCCATCGGATCGTCGACATCTATCAGTGTTATGGCAGTGCCCATGACTGAGCACTTTCACCTCATTGACCTTCGAACTCCCAAACCATCCATCATCATCTTTCTTCATGTCCTCATTCTCGAAGCCTTCTTTGACGGCGTTGTAGAAGAACCCCGAATTATGTTTGCTTGCACCGGGGATGTCATCAGTTGTACCAACGTCCAAAGCGGTGCCATCAAAAGTCTGATCCGCTGGAAAGTAAGCCTCGGGAAGGGGAATGTGGAAGAACATCATCGCGTTGGGCTTTGCTAGAGTTTTCTCGTCTCGACGAAGCCGCTTCGGATATGATCGAGGCCGCCATATGGATCCAAGGTCGGAGGCCCCATCGGGTTGGAAAGGTCGCTCGATGGGCTTGATTGATGCGGATGCATTCAGATACCAGTCAATTTGGGAACTGACGGAAGCGTGCAACACATTGGTAGCCGTTAGCCTCCTACAGACGAGCTATCTTTCACACTCACGCTTTTATGTAGTCGTAGTCGGCCTCTACCCACGGCAGGGTCGTTTTCTGCCGAGCATGCGAATCCAAAAAGTATAGAGTGAAAATGTGCATGTTAGATCTAAAACGAGAAAAATCAGCAGTCGCCTCGAAATTCAGTGAAACATTTGAGTACTAACGGATCACTGGAATGCAGCTTGATCATGTCTGGGCATCGTCAGCAACTGCGCTGAATTGCAAACGGATAAACTGACAATTTCCTACCCCGTCTACGTCAGATGGACCAGCCTGAGCAAGGGAGTACGGCATGTTCTGAAGCGTTCGCATTTGATAGTCCCGATCTTCTGCAATTTCACTATCGTGATTGCCTGTCTCACTTGCCGATCAGCTCCTGGTTGTCGCTGACTCTACAAGAACTTACCAAACACAGCTGCCCATGGGATTTTCCGATCAATGACAGGCTTCGCAAACTTGGCTAAAACGGAGCGAGAGTCATATGAAGTCTGCTGGCCGTTTAATTGATCTCCTGAAAACACCTTTTGATCAGGTCAGCAGTTTCTCAAGAGCAAGTGTAGCGGTAGAGAGCATACCACCATGTCAGGTTTCTCAGCATCCAGAGCCTCCGCGAGCCATGCGGCGGTATCTGAATCGCCCGAGCAAGGCGACTTGTCTGTGTCCTTGCATTCTCCGCTACCAACGGAGTAGTGAAGGTCCGCAACTGATCGGGATAATCAGCGTTATTCAATTCCAGGCGTTCGAAAAGTGAGAAATTCCGCGTACTCTGCATGATCTTCAGCGTGCCATCTTCATGGAACTTAGGCGGTGTAGATTTTGCAGGGACTATTCATCCAAAGAGTCCTGTTAGCATTGTATGCAGAAGCTGATGGTAACAATCAGGACAGTCAGACATACTGGGGTTGCCTCTTCTGTAAGCCAGACCAACACTCTCCCATCTACCCTCCTTGGCTTCAGTAACCACGCCTCCTTCCACTCTGTCGAAACCGAAGAACGGATCACCGTCGCCATAGATCACGTCAAGCTCCGTAATGATGTCAGAGTCATCATAAAACAATTCTTGCCGCTGTAATTCGTCTTCAACAGCTCTATGTTGTTTCAATGCTCTACTCTGTGTCTCACCAGAGTCGGAAGGCAGATTCCGGTTACCCCAACCATCCCAGAGCTGCTCTCGGGTTTTATACCACAGTCGCAGTTCACTCTGACTTGGCCATACCCCGGAATGCAAATCGCCTTCTGCTTTAGTCCAATCCTGTAATTCGTCTAGTAAATCGTCAGGAGGCGGTTCAGAGACAATGCGCAGTTGAGATATTAATGGAGTATCGAGTCGTCTTGTCCGTCGATAATACACATTGAGATACCTAAGTGAAAACACACGTCAGCATACTTGACGGGGATGCTAAGCGATAGTTGAGATGACGCCTCACCATAGCCCGGTTCGCACGTTCAGGTCCTTCTCAACAATCACCCATTGACCTTTGTTCTTATCCAGCTCAGGAGTAGTCTCTGGTGCGCAATAAGATGGGAACATCCACGGTGGAAAGTAGCATGGTTTGATTTGTATCTCAGTCACTGATAGGATTCTGTATCAGTGCCTTTTTTGGGTACAGATATTTGCCAGCAAGCATCACTGCGTTCCTGCCGTAATATTAATTGACAAAGGATTGTACTCACATCCAGTAGTGTGCAAAGCCAAGGGGTCCTACAAGAAGGTTCATAGTACTGTAAGCTGGTCGCCTTTGGTCGCCTGAACAAGACTAATTATGGCCTACCCAATTATCGAGAGGAATACTTGGGACGAAATCACCAGCCGTTGAATTACTGTCGACGGTATCTAATTCTCCTCCTCCGGTGCTTGAGCCGTTAGAACTCGAATCAGTCTCCACAATGTCCCACGCCTGCCATCCTATCCTCTGTTTATTCGCTGGCGATGAGAAACGAGTCAGGAGCGAATAGGTAGCTAAGGCGAACGAAAAAACGAGGATTAGAAAAAGGACTGGTAGCGAAGATCTTAGGTACGCGAAACGAGGTGGTTTGCGGTAGCCTGGGTAGTCGGAATTGCGACGAGGCATTAGGGGCAGGAACGCGCCCGACTGCTCAATGATAGGAGCAGACGGATTTGATTACACGAAGAGTAAAGTAAAGGTAAGGTGAATTGTTCGCAAGTCAAGTCTGTCAAGTGTATCGTGTACTCTCATGGAGATGCTATAAGTATGCTATGGCCAGTACGTACCGGTGGCAACAACCGGTAAGGAGCCATTAATCGAGCCCCCTACTTAGTCTAAACGTGCCTTATCTGCTAGCGACGATCTGTGATCTGGATTGTGTACGTACAAGTGAGTGATTCAGGACGATAAAGAGCGGAACAACCGACAGCCCATCGCTAAGAATAAACCTCTTCCATCGCCCCACCTCTCCTCGTCTTTTATCGTCATCTTTGTATATACACTCAGTCGCCAATCATCTTGTACAGCTACTGCCCTCTATCTGTATCCTTGTCGCACCACATTTGAAGGTGCAGCAAGCGTTCACATTGTCAACTTATCTGGTCATGAGAACGTGCATTCACCACATTGCGCCTACCCTGCACCCTTCCTGTAGTGGCTAACGCTACGCTTCATTAATCAATCGGCCATGGGACTCATTCCAATCCCTCAAGCCAGTCGATCGCAGCCCTCCGCAGTGAGCAGTATATTGGGCCATGAGCTTGTTAGCGAACCGGAGGCAGAAGAGGTAGAGGAGGACGACGGAGATGAGCTGGAGGAAGAAGCGCGGAATCTCAGTTTCGATGCTCGGGAGGAAGCGGAAATCAGACAGATGAATCGAGAGGACGAAGATTATCTCGAGGAGATGAGTAGACCGGGCTCACTGGTCATGAATGGGCTAGGGGAAAATGGTCACATCGAATCGCAAGGCTTCGACTTAATCGACGAGCCGCACAACTATTCTTCTGAAACCAGCGGAGTGGATCAATACTGCGAGGATGAAATCCAAGCACTCCCGGCTCTGCAAAAGCAACAAGCGCCGCAGAATATCACCAGTCGACAAATATCAATCTCGGTACCGACTCGCAGTTCTATCGAGAAGGGTCCTCTGGATCAGGTCGAGCTCATCCCGTCCGTCGTTTACCCCCAAGAAAAGCCGAAAGCTCGCAACATTTTGAGACGCTTCTCCACCAGCCTTAAAATGAGCCGTACGAGTACCTCGCGGTCTTTCGCATCGCTGAGTGAGACCATAAGCGACGCTTGGGAGAACCGGCACGATCCCGGCCACAAGGGGTTTTGGGCGGCTGTTTGGGCGGTAGTGATCGGTAGTAAAGAGGCGAACAATCCTGCTGGCGGGCATGAAGGAGATCCAGATTATTGCCCTCCCAAATATAGGTGGACACCAATATTGAGTGGACTTTTGCAGCCTTTCAGTATCTTGCTCGAGATTCCTGGTGAGTCATTTTGAATGGCTTGTCCACTTTACGCGATTGTGATCAACATTGTGCAGGAATGGCTGACGTTGTTTGCGTAGGTTTGACAGAGCATGTACGTCGGGTCGACGAACACCTCATTATGCTGGATGCTAATCAGTCCTTCGATACAGTGGTATGTGAGAGTCGAGAACAATATTCCAGTTGTATATCAGGACAACCCTGTCATCCTTGACATCGGTATGGCAATCTCTATGACTTGCGGTGTCATCGCCAATATAGCCCTTGTCTCTCGATTTTTGGAAAGAAGGGTCTACACTAGCACTATCACTACCATAATCGCCCTTTCATTCCACGGTAAGCAGTCCTTCTTTCGATCTCGAAGATGCACCAGTCCGATGATTTTTGAAGATTGAAGCTGCTGACTCCTCTCATATCGCTCTTCAGATATCATCAATATTATTGCAATTACTATATTTGGTGTTATTCATGCCGTTGACGATGGTTTCACCTACTCCGAAGCCTTTTGGCTCACTGTATGCAGTACTGCTGCCAGTGCCTTCACCAATGCGACCCTGATCTACGATTTGATAAAGACTAAGGAATTTAGGAGAAGTGGTAAGTACTTTTCTCGTCGCTTTACTCGCAGACTACTTAATACAGCTCGTATAGGATCTGGCTTGACCCCCAAACAGCGAAGTCTGGTGATCATTGTCATGGTACTTCTTGTTTACATAGGTAGGCTGTCTTCTATCAAACAACAGTCGGTAGGCTGATCCTGTCATTATAGCCGTCAGTCTTATTTGGATAGCAAACAGATCGTTAGAAGCTGATGAATTCACTCTGACGCACTGCAGATTGGCGCGTTATGCTTCAACTTTTTGATACCAGAGATTACGTTTCAAAACGCTTTGTATTTTACAGTGGTGACGATTGAGTGAGTGTCGCCTTAACTTAAGTAATGTTACCGAATGTTATCGCTGACGGCGACTAGAACCATTGGATTTGGTGATGTATGTTTATGTTCCGTCAATTTGCCTTCCGTGTCCTCAGGACTGATCGAATTTTCAAGATTGCGGCCAGTACCCTTGGTGCTAAAATCTTCTTCTTTTTCTACTTCCCTATCGGTATCCTCAACTTGTAAGTCAAGGCGTCTGACCCATCCTCAATGCTAATCAGCGCTGACCTATGTATTGACAGGGGTATGTGGCACCATCATAGACATACGGATGATCCCGACTGATCTTGCATTCAGCTGTGGCCGTTGGAACTGCTAGAGACACTCTCGTCGAATCTTGGAATACAGCATATCGGCGACGCAGACATGAAGTGTTGGTCCGTCATCGGATTCGCAAGCGGCAACGAGAGGAAGAGACTGTCCGACTTCAAGCTATCGAGCGGCAATTGACCTTGATCGGTGCCCCGACTTACGTCACGAAGCGAGGTGGCGGTGTTCGAGGTGGTGCCAAAACCATGCAGTTGAACGTGAAGGCGTTATCTGAAAGTCAGCTCAAGCAAGCCGAATTGGAAGCGGAGATGACGAATGCAAGTAAACAAACTTCAGCAGGTCGTGGAGCTATTGAACAAGCTCCTCTTGGACCGGACGCTACGGCCGAGGAACAGCAGCGGCGAGCTCTGGAAGATGCAAAACGATTAGAAGAGGAGTTGACCAACCAGAGCTTACTTTCCGAAGAGGGGTATCGCGAGTTCCAAGAACGAATCGCAAGAGAAGAAAGAATGGAAAATCTCATCAAGGTGAGTGTAGTCATAGAATATTCGCTGAGATGAACAGTTCGGTTTCGCTCTGTCACTTTTTTTGACTTTTTGGATCATTGGTGCCACCGTTTTCTCACAAGCGGAGGTGCGCTGAAGAAATACTTGCTCATTCCTTGTGCTGTCGTCACCGCTGACAAAGGTTTCAGGGTTGGGACTGGTTTACAGGCTTCTACTTCTGTTTCGTGGCCTTCACAACCGTTGGTGGGTACACCCTTTGGACGACAAGCTGGAGCGATTTTGACGTAGTGTAGGATACGGCGACTTCTATCCCCAGAGTCCTGCTGGCCGATCTTTTTGTTAGTTCTTCCCCATGGCTCTTTCTATCCTGAGAAATTGAGTGCTGACATCCACCGTGTCAGTCATCATCTGGGCTGTACGTTTTGTCCATATATATGAGCTGTTGTTGTAAGCGACTGACAGTATCGTCAGATATTCGGTGTTGCTACAGTCACCCTTCTCATTGCGGTTCTGACTGAGGCCTATGCCAGTCGATACAAATCAGCCCTGGTCCAGAAAGGTGCTAAAAGGACCATGGCCGCCATCCGGGAACATCGCGATGAAATGCGCCGAGGTCACGAGCAGGCGGAAGAGCTTGACCAAGAGCGGATCGAGCGTTTACCGTATGAAGTGAGTGCTAGCCACTGACATCGGTTATTCGGTTCCCAGATATGGGAAGACTATGGAGTGAGACTTACGGGGTATCCGCTTGTGCAGCTTATCGAGGCGATGAAAGTATGGCACAAACATGTGGCAGCTTCAAAACACGGCGCTATGGACGGTACTGACTCCGAAGGGACGCACGCTATTCTCGATCGGTTGATGGATGAGCAAGGAATGTCTGAGCTAGAGAAGAAAGAGCTGGCAGCTGATCCCGAAAGTCGCAAAATGTTGTTCTGGAATGGGTATGAGCGTAAGTAAAAATGGCCGACTGTATAGAGGGATTACTTTCTGAATATACCTTTGCTTTTCCAGGCGCTGTCCATAATCTGGTGAAAGTAGCCGAATCGTCAATCAAGCATCACGAACGTACCGCTAGATCCCGAAAAGTCCTACGGGAATTGTCCTCAACATCAGTCTCGCGTCCAATGCGAGTCGCAGCTCTGAATAAAGCTTCGCCAAATCGTTTGACTCGGACGCCCACCAAAATGTCCACCCGACTAGGCGCGGTCAATGAATTGGGTTGGAGTAGTCAGCCTGATCTTTCTGATGTGAGAGGGACAAGCAGTAATGCTGCGAGAGAGACGAGTAGTAATAGTACTGCCAGTGGCAGTAACGGCGGTGACGGAAGTCAGTGGGATCTGGAGAATTCCACTTTGAAAGGTGGTATTTACAGGCGGTTAAGTGGGTAATTTTGGTATCTCAGGTTTGCTTCAGGGCTGTCGCAAAGAAACGATTCTTGACATCGTGATCTGATCACCGATGTGTATAACTTAGTTGCGTTGTAGTTCCACAGTATGTTGTTGGCTCATCCAGCAAGATGGTTGTGTAGGAGAGGTTGAATAGCATAACGTCCAAAATGAATCCATGTAAACATATATATGATCTAAATGCTGGGAACCATGTCTCCAACTCTAGTGAAGCTTGGTTGCGTTGATCTTGGCGACCTCCTCCGCGACGTGCGCGTGCATGTCGTACGACTAGTAGCTTCGGTCAGCGCATGTCTCCATCACCACACACAGATAATGGCAAACAACTCACGTTCATCTCGTTGACTGTCAATTTACCGTCAGCCGCAGCGAGAGCCGCATCGTGAGCTGTCATTGATGAGAAACCAATTCGCTCGTTGAGATTCTCCAATGCCCTTTTGGAACTCGTCTGAACTCTTGTAGCGCGAGGCTGACGAATGGTCTGGTACATCGCCAACCCAGCCTCGGGATCCTGGGTGAATTGAGGGTATTTGTCGGAAAAGATGACACCAAGAGCCGCGGCGTCCTCAATAGCCATGCAGGCCCCTTGAGACTGATGGGGCATCATTGGATGAGCAGCGTCACCGAGGATTGCAGCTTTGCCTTTGAACCAGTAAGGATATGGTTCGTGGACGTAGAGACGCCATGGCATTCGGTCGATCGAGTTTTCGATAAGGGCTCGGCAGTCTGGGTCGAGGGTCGAGTATTTCCCGGCTAGGAGGTCCTTCACGGGAGCCTCGGCAAAGGAGAATCCTTCTTCGGTGTGGTTGGTCATT
This sequence comes from Phaeotremella skinneri, assembly GCA_001599695.1. Classification (NCBI taxonomy): domain Eukaryota; kingdom Fungi; phylum Basidiomycota; class Tremellomycetes; order Tremellales; family Phaeotremellaceae; genus Phaeotremella; species Phaeotremella skinneri. Next base: position 280,088 of record BCHT01000008.1, on the reverse strand, counting down.
TCGGCTGTGTGGAGAAGGTCAGCGGTCCATTTGAAAATAGAGACATCGGCTTCTTAATCGACGGACGATACTTACTGGGCATGAAAAGGTAGAAGGAGACGATGTTGGCATCCTGACAAGGCGACATGACAACTTTGTAGTATTGAGAGCGCTCTGGATCGTCTGCTGCCGTAGCTGGCATACCTCCCCAGAATTGACTGATACTCAGAAGTTAGAAACCGTATCGACAAGGTGAAATCTATCTACTCACATTGATGGGTCATAAGCGTAATCAACCAAGCCCAGACGCTTGATCTCCGATACCTTGACGTTGCATCGGTAGCAAGTCTGGGGAGCACTCTTCATCTTCGGGATGACACCGATAGCAGTCCTCACAGCCGAACGAATCCCGTCAGAGCCGATGATTAAATCTGCCGTGACCGTAACGCCGTTCTTGAAGGTAACAGTCCCCTTCTCCGGGTCCACTGACTCGGCGACATGGTCGATAACAATGGTAGCGGGAGTGCCCTTGCCAGGTCCCGTAGCGGCTTTCAAGAGCATGGCGTGCATGTCCTGTCTGTGGAACATGTTATACACCTAAAGAAAGGAAGTGAGTCTGCGAGGTCTGGATCATGGATATCTCCATCCCGAGCAGCAGGGTGGGCCACTCACGTTTCCCCAGTCCTTCTCATAACTTTCCAAGCTGTAGTCGTTGAGGACCTTTCCAGTCTTCCAGTCCCTCATGGTTAGGTTCATGAGGATGACGGGCATGCCGTCAGCGACATTGACTTCCCACTCGCGCAACCATTGAGTGCCTAGCGAGAGAAAGTTCGTCAGTTCGAGATGCCTGACCACAGATCGCGCTTCAAAGGAGCTCACCATTGGCAGCGCAAGAGATAGAGGCGCCGACCTCAACGTTGAAATCTCTTCTCTCGTAGATGTTGACTAGCGATAACCGAGTCAGCTTCTACCGTTATTCTCCCGTCCCACCCCCTTGGTGTGTACATACCAATGTGTCCTGCACGGCGAAGGGCAACTGCAGCGGACAATCCACCGAGACCGCCACCGACGATAGCGACGGTGAGCTGCTTGAATGAGGATGAGCCTGCGACAGGAACAGGGACGGGCATGATAAGGTGTTGTGAGGGAAGGACAATGGGCAAAAAGGTGGGGGTGAAGGTGAGCGAGTGAGTATGGGAATGAGAGGGAGAGTGAACATCTGGGCGGCCGGTATATTATGTGGTAAAATTCCCGTCTGGCTCGCTGGCTCGCTGGGTACGGACGGGTGCCGTGTGCTGCTCCGGGAATGGATGGGCACAGCAGAGAGACAGCAGCTGCCACCAGCCGCCAGCCGCCAGATAGATCGCTATCAAGCGGATCCGGAAGCGGAGCTATCCGTGAGATAGATAACACGAGGCACGCTACATAACCGACACCCGTGGGAAACCTGGACCCGCAGATCCGAACCGTACACCGTAGGAAGGGACACAGGATTACTTGCTGTATATTGGCTTCTTTCACCCATTCATCTACTTTGTTCCTTCCTACTTTCCGTTTTTTTCACTCGCTCGCTGGCTCTCTGATCTCTGGTCATCTACTGCACCAATGCATGTTCTCTCAGAATCTGATCATGACATCGGATTTCCTTCTTTTTTCTCGTTTAGGAGCTCGATCTAGATATGCGTCATGCAACCTGTCATCTAACGAGCATCGCTCCGCCGCCCCGCGCCACGGGTAGTCTTACTTGGCATGACCATCAACACACATCAAGCGATCTGACTCAAAATCCCAGGGCTGTGCAGCCAGAAACGCTTTACAGAGTGTATATCCAAATCTCGGCTGTGCTTCTCATGCGCTTGTGATACAAACAATAATCTAGTCATCAGAACCAGTGTTCACTGCCGGACTGGGATCTCATCGCCTCATACATCTGTCAACTCCTTCTTGCTACCTTCCATGGCAAACACTTCTCGTTCTTCTGTCTCAGTCATGAGGCGCGCTGTGGCCTCGCCCTTGCCCTCCGGGACTTCTTCCAATCTGACCAGAACACTCTCGACCGCTGCTCCAGGGCCCAGAGGAAAGTCAAGCTGTGACCGGGGGAAATGAAGGGTATGTACACGGCAGGCTACTGGCGTGGAACTTGTCGGTAGCGGCTCTGGAAGGTGAAATGCTGGAATGAGCCATAGCCAACCCATGGGTAACGACCCAAGATGGAGTTTGACTCTAAACTCTCGGCCTCGTTCAAGCACAATCGAGGAATGTGAGGTTGAATCCGCGGTGAGGTGGTGGACGACAAGATCCTGAGTTGCCGTCAGAGAGGGTTGGCTTTCGATGCTCACCTGGTGTCTTAATGGTAGTGTAGCTTTCAGCTCCTCACTCAAGCTCGAAGCAACTAGCTTTCCACAGCGCCTGAACATCTTACTGCTATCGTGATCCCCTTCACCTCCAACTCCTCCCCAGGTGATCTCTCCGCCTACCCCGCCTCCAGAACCTCCCCTTCGGTTGAGCTCGGCCACATATTCATCGCCGTATCTTGCTACAGACGCCCAGGCTTTCCCTTGGCCAGAGCCATCTGATCCTCCAACGACCAACGAAGCGAGCGGCTTCTGCCATCCCGAGGGAGGTCTGAGAAGGAGGGTTATGGAGGTGAGGCGAACTCGAGCATTTCCTGGGCTCAGGTATGAAGGAGGGGCTTGATTGTTGAAGAGGAGATGGATGTAGCGACACCACCTGCGTTCTAGATATACTGGCGTTAGGGGATAGACGGAGTTATGGGAAGTTGCGACTTACGACTCGGAATTGATACCCCACGTCCAGTGCTCGTAGGCTTCATCCGTCTGCTTGAGTGAAGTTTGAACACCTCATCGACTCTGCCATCCCTTCTGTCTTGCTGGCCACTAGCAGACGTCGTCGCCTCATCACCAATATCGATAGGCTCATACGAATCAACGGTGTCGGTGCAAGGGATATCAATGGAGGGTGGAGGTGATGGCTGGGATTCGGTGGTGATAGATGATGAGCTTGACCTCGAGGTCGGTACTGGGGCAACAACCTCTAACCTCTCAGACCTGGCTGGAGTGACGTCCTCCTCAGAGTTAGACACTCGGATGCTGGCAGTCTCCTGTCCCTGACCAAAGATAATCCATCCATCTTGATCGCTCGAAGTCGTGGTCCTCTCCACCTTTTCTGTATCAATCGTCCCCAAGGGATCTCCGTAAGAGTGTGGACTATCCATCTTGGGAGGGGGAGGCAGGGTCGGCAAGGAAAGAAGGTAAGAGCATAAGAGCGTCCCCGATCGGCCCTATTCAGTTAGCCAAAAGCACTGGATATATACACACCTTTCCCGCTTTACAATGTATGATAGCTACTCGGTCTTCATGCCCAGCTAACCAGGCCGTCATCTCTCTAACAGCAAGTGGGAGAAGTGGCAAAGGCGGCGGATGGTGATCTGGGAATGGATATCGAGAGACCCTGTTATGCATGCTTTCGGGAGAATAGGCATTCTCATACAGCGGACAACTGCGAATCTTCAGTCCTAGCCTGGGTATAGCTGCTCACAGATTCCATATCCACCATCTATCACCGTGTCGAGCATTGATGAATTTGAGAACGTCTCTTCGTTTGTTCCGATACAGACTGGCAAATCCTGTTGCCGGATAGCCCATACTATTTGCGAATCGAGTCAGACCTATAAGGACGGGGTGAGACTAACATGATGATCCTGTCAGTGACTGGGGTCGAGCATCAGCGTTGGCTATGAGCTACGATCTACCATAAACCAAGTCCAGGTTTATCGAAGTAGCACGGTCAATGAAGCGAGCTTTCTTGCCCGAGACGACCGTCCTCACGTAGTCGAGCGACATTGCAGTAGCTGGCAGAGGACAAAGAATGAGTGCGAGATGGAGGAAAGAAGAAGATAGAAGGCACAAGGCAGAAGAGGAACCAGAGAAGAGAGGAAGACGAGTAGTAAAGTCTTATATATTCTTATTTGCTGATACCATGAGGCATCGAGCGGAGGGAGCGTATATTCCGAGGTTCCGGATTTGTGGATACAGCAATACAGCACTCTGCCTCTGAGCACCTTCCTGTGCATGCTGAGCTCCACATGCTGTTATGCTGCTATGCTATGAAACCCCATCCACATCACTCCCTATGACGATAATACAATGCTCCAGCAACCACAGCGATGACAGCAATAGTAACAATAGGTATCGGCTGCACCGGGCATCAGCTGGCTGGCCTCCTTGATCATATTATTGACGCCAGACTCATAAAACCACAAGGACTCACTTGAATGATCACCGTTCCCGGCTTCTGCTTCTTTCCTTGACTTTTCCCCCCAGAAACAGCCTTTGTCCCCTCTTTCAAAGTATCTCCTGAATCTTTCCCGCTCTCTGAGGAATCCTTTTCGGTCCCCTTGAAGGTTCTGGCCGATCCCGTTCTCGCGATCTCACCCCTCAGCGATGGCCGAGCTCCCATACCACCTCTGCCCTTTCCTCGTTGTCTCGACGATAGGGGTGCTTTGAGAGGTGGTGAATCGCCCAACGGCTGAACGGTTTGCTTGGGAGTGGAAGATCCTCCATCGATTGCGACCGCCTTGAGAGCTCGGATAGCTAGAGAACCCTTGGCACTCGGTCGCCGTTTTCTTGCCTTGACGCCGATTCTTGAGGGGGACAGGGAGTGGAGACTGCTCTCAGGTATGTCAACCGCCAAACCATCCCCCTTCCACCCATTGCTCAAAGCCATGATTTCGCTTTCTTCGACATCCTCACCACCCTCCTCGTCCTCTTCTTCATCAACGAACTCATCCTCGCTAAGATGCTCGTTCATTTCCCTGTCCTCCGCTTCCTCGTGAGCCCGCCGGCTTGCTTCTTCCCATTCTCGCACGACGCCTCGAAGTCTTTCTCTTTCCGCTTCCCAGCTTTCCCGTTCGCGCCTCCATCCGTCTTCGAACTTGATTCGCCAAGATTCCCATCTTTCCTCCGCCTTCGACACTGCCTCAGCTACGTGCTGCGCCATCCCACTCTCCAAGGCTCCAACTCTGTCTGTCAGAAGTTTGACAGCAGACATGGCCTCTCCATGCTGGGTTTGCAGAGTTTTTGAAAGTTGTAAAGCTTCGGCCATTTCTGCCGAGAGTGTCAGAATCCGTCCAGAAAGTTCGGCGTTCTGAGCGATGATGGCCTGTTCGCGTGATGATGGGACAGATGGCGAAGTTGTGGTATGAGCGAGTCCATTCGGGGCGGATTTCACGTCGTCGTCTTCGTCGCCATTGATATGGTTTGGCTCCGGTGTCCTGGGCCGTTCCGCTTCGCGCCTCAGCCCCTGCTCTTCCTTCGCTATACGCCGCCGTTCTCGCAGTCTCCTTTCAGCGTCCCCATCTTCTACCGTAGTCATAACACTTCGAGCATCGTCGTCATCATCATCGTCCTCGTCCACGCTACGGCCCTCTCGGTGGCCAGCCAAAAACAGGTCCATACCCCGCTTACTTGCCTCCATTTGCTCTCGCATGGCTGAAACTTCATGCTTGATTGTCTCGTGCTCTTTGAGCTGGCTCTCCAGCTGTCGAATTTTCTCCAAATGATTGGCCAGAGAGGACTGAGTTTCTGACAGCTGAGATTGTAGCGCAACAAAGGCTGCAGCTTGAGGACCATGGGGGCTGGCGAGTGCCGCTTGTGCTTCAGCTGAGGAGACACGAAATTGGGGAGGAATGTATTGAGTGGCAGACCCATTCTGAGAAGGTGGCTATTTATCAGCAAAACCGACATTGTAGATGTTCCTTACCAAACCGCCTCCCAGCGTATCTTGAATCTCATTCATAGCACTCGTCAGACTGTGAAGCTCCGCTCCAGTCTCTCTACTTTTCTGCAGTTCGGTCTACCTTCGTCAGCTGAGTACGCCTCAGCTTTGCTTACCTGTAGCCTGTGCATCACATGATCAAAGCTCAGCCCACTAGCTTTTCCTCCCGAACTCATAGTCATCGGACCAGTCTGGGCGAGTGAGTTTCCACCTTGGTTTTGACCACCGCCTGATGCCGCTGAGCGTCTTGGAGCTCGCGGGTCGTGGTTTTGGTATTGGACGAGCTCCCTATATAAATGAGCATTTATATTGTCAAGAAATGCTCACCTAGCGCTAAGTGCAGCGTCCTCGGGTCCAAACACACAGTAGACTTTGGCTGCGACCTTGTGATGGACGATCGTACGATTGTCCTCTGACACGATATCGATCCCAAATTCCTATCATTTGGATTGGCGCTTCTCCTTCAACGTGGGTGAACCAGAACGTACCACAACATCCTCGCTCTTCAGCTCGAACGGCTCGCTCTCCACCCCCTCAGGTGACAAGCGATCCGTATTTATAAATGTTCCATTCGATGATTTGACATCCTTTATGAATATCTGCGAGCCAAACATGTTAACACCGCATGGAAGCTGGCGAACAAACCTTTCCATTCTGCTCCCAGATCTCGGCGTGTGTTCTGGACAGAACTTTACTATCAAAGTACGCGTTCCGCTCCCCTGGCATTGTCTTCGCATTGGTCTGTCTACCAATCTTGATCTGAAGTTGACCACTGACGTTAGTTCCGTCCGACGCTCTGAGTCATGATGCAAAACGGTTGTACTTACCCTCTGTCCCTCAGGTAAATGAATCATCTTCATCGCAAATGTATCATGCAGTGGCCACAAGTGGAGACTAGGAAAAGGGCTTCCCCATGGCTGTTGACCTCCATGCTGAGCTTGCTGGGACTGTTGTGTAGCCTGCTGATGTTGCTGCTGGAGGAACTGTTGTTGTTGCTGAAGGAGATGCATGGATTGTGACATCCCGTTGGCTTCCGATGGACGAGAGTGAAAAGTTATGAGTTCAGCAACCACCGACGCAAACACGAGCCAGCCAGAGGTCTCGAGACCCCTGGAAATTCCAGAAAGCAAGAGGCTGTCTCTCTGGCAGAAGGAGGGTCGTTGCTTGAAGATGCGGGTCGAAGACGGCGGCTGTATTGCCTCTATTCGAGTACGGAGTGATGGTATATTTTTGCGATGGATCTGCCTGCCCGACCGCTGTTATTCTTGAGGCTGAGAGATACTGCTGATACTGAGACAGGGGATGGCGGGTCCCGCTTAGATAGGATGGCTGATGAATGGTGACACAGCTGACAAGTCGGCCATAAAGAGTCCCAGAGTATCAGAATAGAGTGTAACTGTCCCTCCTCTTCCAACTGGAGACGTCAGAACACGCGACCATCGCCCGGAGATTTCTCAATCCCACAGTGGCGCCTCTCTTACCTTCGCCTTTTCTCCCTCCTCTTCCTTTTCCTCCTTTTCTTCCCCCAGCGCCATCACTCACTCGTCCATGTACGCGAGGCACTTTGAAAGTCAGTCTCGAAATACGACTCAGAGTGATGTAGAGCCTGTGAAGATTATATATCAACGCGCTATGACCACATTTAACTGCGGATCTCGTGCGCCTCAGCTCCAGCTTTGTCGAAATTTCTTCCCGTTACCCGTTCCCTTCGACATATACCCTATTCATACAAGCAACAATACATTATGACGCTCCACCGTCGACAGAGCCCTGATCGTATACATAGCCCAGGACGCTTGGACAGGCTCTAGCTCTTGAGAGAAGTCTTGATTGAAGAAGAAGAACTAATCCTACATATCCAGAGTTTTTATATCGAGAAGCCTTCAGTCCGCCTCGTTACTGGTCACCACCTCATTCCCCCATGATCCTCTTCTCTTCTGTGTGAAAACATTGAATCCAAGTCCATGCCGCTCATTGAAGCCTGAAGCTCAGGCTGAGAGTCCTTCCTCAGCGTGCGTTCCCGTTGACGCCCTCTCATCTCCTCCACATCATTCCGGACAAACTGTCTTTTGCGAGAAACCTCATCTGCACTGAAGTCTTGCATCCCCACCAGCTTCTCCTTGCTGTCCTCTTCCGATGATTCGGCAGAAGAAGAAAGTGAGCTTGAACGGCGATGAGCATTAGCCGAATCAGGTGATACGTCCGTCGGCGATGGGTCGAAGCTCATTAAAACGTTATGCGAATCTGGGTTCTGTTGAAACGCGGTACCCCAGTTATTGAGGCCTAATTGATCGAGCGAGATCAAGCGTTCGGGTTCTGGGCTTTGGCGCATGACCTCCAAATGGTTCTCATTCAGAGCACCTAAATTGCCTTGATACTGAAAACCACTTTGCTGGTTGCCGTCCATGCTCGACCAGAAAAGAGAAGCAGACTGAAGGGGGAGACTGCCTGGTTGAAACTGAGGATTGGAAGCAGCCAGCATCGACTCCAAATGAGCAATGCGACCGGCTTGAAAGTCACTTAGGCGTTTGAGATCGCTGCGAGAGATCAGCACCGATTGCAGACACGACGCCACAAGCTGCAGTGACTTACCGAATGTATTGAACACTCTGTGTCAAGATTCTGCCCTTACACTGCACTGAATCCTTTTGTTGCTTGGTGGTTGAATTGGCACGCTTCGTCTTCTGAAATGACATGTCAGCGATAAGTGAGGTAAACCAAAATCAGACTGACCTTCTTCTTCGTTGCACTGCCATCGAGATTGGTGTCGTCCTCCTCGTCGTCATCCACGACGTCAGCACCAACATTAACATACGATGCTGGAACCAATTGGCTGAGCTCTTCGATTTTGGCGTTGATATGCTCTCGACGACGTTTCTCTACCTGATTGTGACATTCGCGACGGCGTTGCTTCTTGTTCAAATCGTCGGACGGTAGAGACGGCAAGACGTTGGCCGGTGTGACAGGGCTGTTATCAGCGAGAAGACGAGCATTTTAACCTACCTGTCAGTGACGCCCTCATCAACAGTAGTACCAAAACTGCCGGCTACGATGCTGGGCAGACTTCCGCTGTTGTTCGTCCAGCCACTCTGTTGTAGATGCTGAGGAATAGCGATCCCATAGGGACTGTACCCATACTCGGGAGGCGAAACCGAATCCGTCTGCTCCCCTTCCTTATGCGTGTCAAGCCCGAGACCGATATGTGGGCGACCAGAAGGCTGAATGGATCTACCGCGTTGCTGGATTGATGATACAGGCGGTCTGGCATCATTCATCGACAGCTTCCGAGTGGGTCGCGCCCGAGAGGTTGGGGCCTTGCCAACGTTGGATGACCGTGACGATGACTGAGACCGCGACCGATGATCGACCTCCCCGCTGTAATTAGGTGCAGAGGCAGGAAGAGTGATAGGTGGTTCCGGATGTTCATTACCAAACTTGAATCCGTTGAACAGGGACGAGGGATGAAAACCGGAATGAACAGGAGACGACAGATTCAAGCCGTTGTTAGGATTGGGTGAGACCATACTGTAGTCGAATGAGTGGTGCGGGAGGGACTGGCCAAAACTAAAAGGAGATGCTGATGCGGCCGAGTGGGGGTGCTGAGGCGCCGACATAAGCGACGCCAACATATCTGTCTCGATGGCCATGGAGCCGTCCGAGAATGGCTGCCGATGGTAAGACGGCCGAGGAGGAGCAGCGAAGGAGCCTGGGACGCTGCGGAGGTAAGAAATTGTTCAGACGTGGTTTACTCACTGAAATCCTTCTTTCTTGATTGTTGTCATTACCGCGGCTGAGAGACGACTTCAGAAGAAGGGCCTGAAGGTGTCGCAGCGTGAGAGAAGAACTTTTGCGCAAGTCTGAACCAAAATTGAAGGGAAAGGGAAGAAAAGCGTAAGAAGGGACACGTCAAAAGGACCGAGGTGCGCGACTCAAAGTACCGGATCAACCCTGGGAGAGTCAAAGGGAATGAGAAGCGACACGAGTGGGAGCGCTCCTTCTATACTATTGAACAACAGCAATGGATGAGGAATGGAGGATGGCCGAACAAGGAGGAGGGCAAATCAGAAGAGAAGCGGAAGAAGCGGTATTGGGGCTCCAAGAGGCAAGAAGAGCATCGTTACAAACCGATAAAGAAGGAAGGATCGCCACTCACGCTATCGCAGGAGGACGATGGGTGGGCGCCCGTGCGGTGGGTGTCTCGGGCTGTCTTGACAATCAGATTCTACGTTCTAAGCGTCGATAATGGTCGAGTCTAGTAGATGGACAAGAGAGAGAGAGAAAAGACGGCGATGAGGACGGCAAGAAGAATGAAGAGATGAGATACAAGTGTTTCCGAGTGGTTGTGAAAAGAAGTAGCAGAGAGGGGGGGGGAGGGGGCAGGGGGGGGGAGAAAGCGGAATGGGAAACCCTCGACGTTTGCTGTTTCTGACCTCCCCGGTCGTTTTCACTATTCCCCTCGGGGCTACCCCACGCGGGCCCCAGGCGGAACACCAGAGCCCCGGCTGTCCTTGAGGCGCACCGCCCGCACTCACAACAGAACGAGTGTTGGTACCTGAGATGCGGGGACGCGGGGGACGCTCGGACATTTGGCTATGCCCCACAGCTTCTCCTTGGGGATCGTGCCGTGGGGTCAATTTCCGTTTACGGCAAGAGGTCTGTGCTCCCGATGGCCTGCCCTGCGGTCCTGCCCCTACTGTTCGCTCCAGGCCAGCGTAGTGTGTGTGGACGGAAGCTGTTTAGCAGCTTAACAGGCTTGTAGGCGAAAGCGGGGGGCCTTCGTCTCCGTGTGCCCTGGACCTGGCCACTATTTTGGATCCTCGGTGCAGTCCACCCTTCGGAGCTTCGGACATGCCCGGCACCGCCCTCCTGCCCGTGAGCAACGCTCCCGCCGACCTCCTTCGGCTTGAGACAGCGCGATCTCGGAGGACAACCATGACGTGCGAGGCTTGGCCATGCCGGACACAATGGCCATGCCAAAACCTCCACTTTGCCTTAAGCGACTATCTCCACCGATTGCTGCACGGCGTCAATGTGCCCGAGAATCTGAAGACTTCTTCGCGCCCCAATGGTGGGAGGAGGATGATAGGGAAGCTGCCTGACACTAATAAGTGGCGTGTGGCACATTCTTGCCATGGATGATTTCCTTCGTCTGCCGAAGAGTGCGGTAGATAACCCTACGTCTCGCGATTTGATCAAGCTTCCATGACTGGCTCTAAATTGCTATACGCCTCGTCCTGTCACTGAAGATACCTCTGTGAATGTCTCACTTGGGGAGATCTTCGAGTCGCCGAAGCCTGTAGCACAAGACCAAATTGTTTGTCTACCAGGTGAGTTGGCCACCAAGGGGATACAAGCTCCCTGATAGCATAAGAGCCGCAAGGGACCTCAAAGTGCAGATGATAAGCCACGGTGCATAGCTGAGCTAGGCAAAACCTATCGAGTACGACTCTAATCATTGGGAGAAATGATGAATGGCAGCCACAGAGAGGATCTTGTGGAGAGCCTCGGGCGCGGGCGAACGCTTAGATAGGCATAAGAGCATCAACCACATCATAGGCGAGAACTGTTAGCAAACTCTCTGCTGTCGCTCTTTCGAATCAATCACACATCTGTACATTGACGATCCCGTCATACGCTCGACACGTGGAAACGTGGAACAAGGAGAAGCTATATTGGTCAAGTCTTTGTTAGGCAAGACTTCACCGCGACTCAGGATCTGATCAATCGGTGGACGTTAGATACGACTTATCCCTTGTTTACATTCTCGGTGTAGGTCATTTGCTTGTTGCCCTATTGACAGCCTGGCGTTGGGGATTTCAAGTCTGAGACCTCGCCAGAGCCACAGGCATTTATAGGCTGTCGAGCACCAGTGTTGCGGGACTTCCAGTGTTGCGGGCCTGTTCAATATCACATAGTCACATCTGGCCCGGTCTGTGTAGAGCGCCACTTCGGGACGCTCACTCTTTCCAGTTGGCGGCTCGGCTCGAAGGTGACAACATGCAAATCTACTTCTTGGATCACGAATGGCGCATTCCGTCGACGTTGACTACACAAGGTCAAACCACCATCCGCTCAAGACCTCCTCCTTGTCTTTCGTCCTGACCAGATGACTGCCGTCTTGCAATGGATTTGGCTTGAGCGCCTCGGAAGGCGGGAGGAAGTCGTACTCAACTCGTCCAACGAGTTGTTTTTCTGCCCCAGACGAGAATCGCTGGAGTAAGAGGGGGTAGTAGATACTCGCCTCAGCCCACTGCTTGGATTCAGCTAGCCTCTAGCTTCAAATGTGAAGACTTACCATGAGATTGTAAGGCATAGTGGATTCGGTCAGTGGGAACCAGCAGGGCTGCATTTCATCCGTTCTGTTTGCAATCGTAAGCGATAATGGCTTTTCATTGTGCTATACAAAGGGTTGCCTACTCAATCGGTTCACCGTTCCATTCGTTACAGATAAAGAGACTGAGCTTGATAGGACCCCCTTCGACTTCGCTGGGGCGGCTGATGTATATCTCTCCCACCGAGTGGAAATGTTGGTCCACTGCCCTGAGGCCAGATTCTTCCTGGTCATTAGTGTAAGTATGGAGTCCGTCTTCAGCCCTACTGGATTCACCTCGAGTTCACGTACTGCGCATTGACGCATCGTTTCGTCCTGATTCATCTTTCCGCCAAATCCGTTCCATCTGAAATGAAGAGTTCGTTAGTACAGGGCACTACACCTGAGACACATACAGTCCAGCACCGAGACCTCGCTTTTTCATTCCTAAGAGGATCTAAGACGAGATCTGAAGTATCAGAATCTGGTTTAACAGCACTGTCGAGCCGCTTTCTTACCCGCTTGCGAATCCTGTCAACTACAAAAACTAGACTGAATATCATTTTTCTGTTGGTGACCTCATCGATATATCGCCAGCCATTGTTGGGAGCACGAACGACGCATGGATCAGTGTTACATAGCGGGCGTGAGGGAATGAGTCTGGAAGTGCTGGGTTCCGAGCTGCTGCTGACGGTCCTCATGCTGGGCCGAGGTATGTTCGCAACTCACGTCTGGGCATGCTGGGCAGCTGGGCATATATCAGGCGCGTCTATTTGGTAAGTTACTCGCCTCTGATTACCCCGCATTACCCCGCGTCGAGGTTCATAGCATTGATACTTGCTCGAACCGCTTCGTCGTCGCCAGTCAACTTAGTCATCTAGTCCCAAACTTGCAGCATCCAGCTATGGCCGACTACTCGTCTGTCATTTCCTCCATACCTCCAGTCACGCGGTACTACCTCATCGCTGTTGCCACCATTACAGTGTACGCCTCTCAATATTGGTCTGTCATTATGTGCGCTGATCCAAGTTGAAGTCCCGTCCTTCTGCAACTGGTCTCTCCAGCGGGCGTGAGTTTAAACCGAGCTCTCCTTGCACGCGTCGCCAAGCTGACTCGTAGTAGGTGGCGCTAAGCTGGTGGAGGGTGAGAAAATTCCTCGAGGTAAGTCGCAGCGAAGTCAGGATCACTCAGTTCTGGGCAACTAACAGTCTCGAAGATCTGGAGACCTGTGACATGCTTTTTCTTCGGGGGTAAGATTGTCATCAACGTCGATGACGCTAAGCAATTTTTCAGGCTCCGGATTCCCTCTTCTTTTTGACTTCTTCCTCATCTACCAGAAATCAAGCAACCTTGAACAGGACGTCTAGTGAGTTGGCGAAAACGCCATCGGTCACGAATCTGACAGACATTCTTGAGTTTGAACGATACAGCCGAATATGCATGGGTGCAACTTATGCTCGCGGGCATCATCCTCGTGAGTCGTGTTGTCGTGTGCAGGTGCAGCAGAGCAGCGACCTCCCGTGATCTGATGAAATCCTAGATCCTGAATCTTCCTTTTGGTCTTCCCTTCTTGTTTCGGCCTCTGTTGAATGCTCAAACTTATCTGTGGTCGAGGGCAAACCCAACCCTAAAAGTTTCAATCTTTGGTCTCCTGACCATCCCCACAAGCCGTAAGTTGATAAGCGCGACTGAGACACTGACGTTTCCAGTCTATCCGCCGGCTCTAATAGTGCTCGACCTATTGACAGGGGGGCCTAGCAAGGCACTCGGGGGAATCATGGGAGTGCTAGCGGGTCACACATGGTGAGAACTGGTTCTTCGCCCTGTGAAGAAATTACTGAAGCTACTCTGGCAGGTGGTACCTATCAACCTACTTGCCGATTCACGCCCCAGCCTATCTTCGCCGTCCGAATCCGCTGGCAGTACCTTCTCGCTTCCGATTGCTCGTAACCTCAAACGGTGGTCTTTCATCGACAAGAACCCGCTCTCAAGGAGCGAGAACTGCTCAACCTTCAGCCGGCGGAGGAACGGCAAGAACAAATCAAAGTTCGGCAGCGGAAGCTGTGAGAAGCCGCTGGGCGGGAGGGGGCCAGAGGCTTGGAGGTGATCCGTTGTGACCTCGGGAAACCCGCGACGGTGGGACATACAACACTCGGGATATCAGTACTTCTTGATCGTTGCCTCTACAATTGATGATGCATGATCATCAATCAGGCAGAGCTAGTGGCGAATGTTTCCACGAGTTTCTGAGTTGAGCATTTGCGGGATCGATGGTAGAGTAGACAGATCATACAGTAGGGTGTCAAGGGAGATGAAACGCCACTTTCATAGTAATTTGGCTGTAAAACTTCGAGACTCAATTTCTATCTAATGACATTCTAACAGTTTGTCATGCATGCATCCCAAACGCATATAGAACCTTTTTTTACTGACACACTACCAGGAACTATAGGTAACCCAACAGATGTATACTGAAAGTCTCCTGAAATTCTAACTGGAAGTTGGACAGGTTTTAGGCAAAAATGCGCCACTCTGTCACGACCTGACAACCGTAGGTAGTAAGGGGCTAGTAGCCAAGTAGTAGTAATGTTTTAAAATCTATAGAGACGAGCTCTAGAGAGATCTATAGAGACAGTGTCAAGGCGGGATCGGGTTGTACTAGGCGAGACTAGTACCTACTTGGGGTTACCGCACTAAGTCAATGTGGGAAAGGACTTAGCTACAAAGGGAGTCGGGACTTAGACTTAGACAAAGCGAGGCCCGGCTTGGGCAAGACGAGATATTAGAGAGGAAGACAAGATATACATTCGACGAGGGACTAGAAGACTTCTAGTCCTCGTCGTACTTATGTATGAGACTATAGACTTGTTTACTAGGTTGTGACTACTTGTTTACGTCCTCCGGTAAGACTATGCCGGGACCCTTATCTTCGATAAGGCGAGAGGAGATCCGTCTTGTATACGGATGAGCTCCGCCTTGGCCAAGGCGAAGGGTTCGGGTTGGGTACGCGACGGAGTAGTGATTGAGGACGCGTCATAGGTTGGGTGTGTCACGTGATGGTTTCCGGGTCGAGGCGCGGTTTGGTCTGATCGCGTTTCGGGTTGGGTCTAGTCGAGGTACGGGTCTGTTATGACCCGGTAATCCGACTCATAACACTTTCAGTTGATTAGATATCAGTATAATAGTATAATGCGTACTTTGCGCGCTTTCGTACTTTGTGCGCTCTCGTACTTTGCACGCATTGGTAATAACTCTTTTCCTCATCATTCTTATTACACATTTGCCACCCATTTCAGACATATAAATAGTCCATACAATTGACCACTGGGAACTCTCCCCAGAGATGAAATATCATACGTTACTCCTCACTTCTATTGCCTACCTCTAGCTCACTCGATCACCCTCAAGGCAATCCCTCGCACTAGGTCTCATCCTACACGTGCACCTGAATGCGACCCTCTGTCCAGGTAAGCAGCTACAACTACTAACCGACACGTGTATCTCTCGTCCACCCAGTTCTAGTCACTACCGCTCTAGGCCTGGGCGTAACACATCTCCAGTCCATCCCAGTCCAGTCCAGTCCTAATCTAGTCATCTTTCCTATCAGGATAGAGACGAGTCAGAGACATTCATTGGGTTACAGCCCCGGATTCCAGTCATCCCTGTGTCCTCCGTGACAGTTCAGCCCCAGTATCGTGACAGGTCGTAACACAAAGTGCTACTTGTCCGCATTCAAAGGGAAAGTCATGTTAGGAAGGCAAGCGTGCCAGTGTGAAAAGAGGAGAAGAAGGCGCCGTAGTGTTGGGAATAGACTATAAAATGCTACCCATCGAGTACATTATTCCTGCTCTGTCTCTCAACGTCTTTCACACCATACAGACATATACTTATCACCACATCACCAACTTCCATCTTGACAGATAGCACTTCACTGGACAATATCTTTTAGCACTATGGATATGTCCCAATACAAACCTCTGAACAACACCACTATTCTCAATAATCCGGAGCTGCAGGAAATCTTCGATGCAAAATTCAGGGAATCCCGATCCACGGGCCAACCTCTTGCAAGGTCTGTGGCTGGGGATTCCCTTGCATTCTTCTCGAAGAAAGGTGGTCGTATCATCTCCAATCTTGGCAGTTCCGTACGCGACATCGATACTAGACAAAGAGACGCCACTTTGAGTGGTATTTATGTCTTGCCACTTACTTCCCTGAGGACGGGAACACATTATGAAACTCTGTTTTACCAGCTAGAGCCGAGTGTTCACCCAGACACCTTTACTTTCTACTGCTCCGACCCTTTCCTAGCGACAATCACTCCAGACATCTTCAATTACCAGATGCCGACGAACGGGGCTCCAAAGAAGGATTATTTCACCCTGAGAATGGCCGAGTCAGGCAAGGAAGTGCCATTTTCTGGTGCAGTGCGACGTTTCGCTGGCCTTGTCCGGGGAACGAAAGGAACTATGGGGATCCAATATATACATGATGAACCACTCCCACCAGGATACTCAACATTTTACCTTTCAGACCGAGAAATAAGCAAAGTGGGGAAGTTGGTACGGGTTTTCAACTTCGTACAACGGGGGCCTCCTAAAGCACTGTCGTCCTCGTCGACCCATGCTCAGCAAGGACCAGAATGTTACGATCCTGCCTGACCACTAGTATATAATGGGATTCCAATCAAATCTCCTGATTGGAATATTGTACCTTTTATAGGTCAGTTGGATCATAACCGCCCATTAGGTTTGGTCATAACAGAATATTCCAATCACCCGTTACCAGGGTTCGATTCCCACTCATGATGCATCTATTTGCTCTGCCACACAGGTGGGATGTGGCAGTTTCTGGGGAATCTCCGGCACTGTTGGTGGCAGTGCCACACCCATCATGATCGAACCCCAATGGAAGCGGCAAACCGGCTAACCTAACTACCGGTTTGGGTATAGATATTAGTGGCCTCTCGGGACTTTCGGCCTTAAAAGAGGGGGGTACTGTTACGATCCTGCCTGATGTCAGGACTCGTCCCTAGGGTGTAGAGACGTGTACGACTGCGGAGGTTTACTGAGCTTGGATTACGAATGAAGAAGTGTAATCCGTAGACTTGT